>JBBCBC010000002.1:134951-528199 GCA_037126765.1 Stenogyne calaminthoides
CTTAAATTTTTGAATTTCTCAAAGGTCTCGAATTTGCCTTCATCAGAAAATATAACCGTGCATAAGTAAATAATATTAAAAGCTGACAAATCTCATAACCTCCTCTTGCTTTGGTTGACATTGGACCCACATACATACGTGTGAGCGATCTCTAACACTTCTTTTCATTTCTATTCCCCTTGGCTCAAATGCCCTCTTGGTCATTTTACCCTCCGAACATGATTCGCGTGTTGGAATTAGTTCAACTTGGAAAAACTCAGGTGAACAATCTTTCACCCAACCTTTGGATCCTCTTTGGGTTTTATATGACCTAATCTTAGATGCCAAAGTGTCTCGTTCACGTCGATGAGCGTTTTCTTTTCTCCGAAGCTTGATTGATGTGTTATAGGATGCATTTCTTGAGTGGTGTGCCGCGATTAATTGTATAGAGATTATTAAAACAACGTTCCATAATGGATAAATTTATCAAAAAAGAAATGGTAACAACTTTATTAAAAATGTAGAATATCCATCATAAAAAGTTTAGAAAAAAATCAAATTCTTTCTAAAATTAAACGTAAAAGAACATCTCTTAAAATTAAAACTACTGTCTTCAAAAACGGGGTGCACTTCTCCATTGCTTAATTTTCCACTCTCATGCATTCGCCCGGTGTGATGAGGATCTCACTCCCGCTAAGTTATGGGTCCGCTTGAACCCTGTAATGTAGAAACAAACATGATCGGTGGATCCCATATCCTGCACCATAAATGGGAGGCATCGCCGTAAACAAGTTTCAACAACTAGTGCGTGAGAATTACCTTTTCTTTCCTCTCCCTTTTTGGGATTGGAGCAATGTTGACCTCCAATGTCCTTTCTCCACATTAATTAAAACATATTCCTTTTGGTCCTTTCTTGACACCCAAACAGCTAAGCATCTTTTTCTCACTTTCTTAGTGATGAGTTTGCTTTGGTTCCGACCACTTTCCTTTTCTTGAGACTTGCCTACCATAGCCTAGATCTCGAAAAAGACTTTTGGTCACCAATGCTTCGTCTTTCTTTCCTAAATCTTCTCTATTTTCTCCCAGGCTTCTTGGGATATCCATAGTAAACATGTGATCACTTTTCACACAAAACTACTGATAAAATCCATCGAAGCTTCTTGGTAGAGTTAACCAACAGAAATTCGATTTGGGCCTCATCACAATACTTAGTTCGAGATAAAGCCAGGTTTTTCAAAATGGTGTTTAATCACGAGAACATGCTTTCCCTTCTGGTGTTCCCTCAACCATCTTTAGCACTTGCGTCGTCATTTTTAGTGATTGATCATCTGGGTCTTTTGTTAAAAACATTTCTTGAAGACTTTGCATAATTTACTGCCGGCGAGACTCGCACCTTCATGAATGTGTCTCAAATTATCGAACAGTGAAGTCAAGATTACACGTTTCATGGGTTCATTAGCTGCTCCCAAATATTATACTCATGTCTTTCCGCTTTTCAGGTGATTCAACGATGAAGCTTCGTGGCTTGGGTACATCAAGAACCGATAATGTTCTTGTCTTGGTAGGAATGAAAACTCATATTTCGTTTCCAAACATTTTTTAGCCATTAATTGGTGTTCTTTGAGTGTATATAACGGTGGATTAAAAGGTTGCGACATGATGATCACGAAATAAACAATAATATGCATAAGCTGGAAATATATCACAAGGTTTGATCACGTCATCATATTAAAATCTCAAAAAAATATGAACATAAATCGTGACATCTCAAAGCAGTTTAAATAAACCACGTAGGGTGGGTCATTATTTAAAGACATTCAAGCGAGGTTACAAACAAGAACAATTACAAACCTTTAATATCGAGATTAATAGTTGGCTCCCCTTGACCATATAAAATTAGCCCAGGGACTTGAGGTATATCATATCAATTTTATACCTAAGTAATAACCATGATTAAATCTGAGTTATTATTTTGTATTGAGCGAGCCTCGTGGGGAGGTCATCGTAAGCCACTAATAATAACCCTGAATCATCCATTTGGAATTCATTCATGTTGAAAGCTATCTTTTTTGGCCGTCCATTAAGGAGAATTTCTCGAAAGAATTCACAAATAAATAAATCATGGAGGTCAAAATTAATTGATTTTATTATCAAGAATAAAATTATCAATTAATATTTAAACATACTTAGTAATTTTTTGCGGTGAGATTTTTCATTGGGTAACTCTCATGCAAACACATTTAAAAAATTAAATAAAGCATAAGATAACCTGATAATAAATAAATCAAAAGCGGAAAAATAAACATATTGAGCACAAATTATCCAATTGTTATGGTTTTGATTTTTCTTTTGTTGATTTTGAAGAAAGCGTCGTCTTGAATTTCTCCCCTTCGTCGTCTCGAAAAGAACTCCGTCTCGAAGCGCCCGCCAAGTAACTTTGCGGCGGGATGCTGCGCCGCATCCGGCCCGGCCACCAGCCCAAGTTCGGCTTCTCGACAACCTCGGCGCACGGCTCGGCGATCTTTGCGCCCGCGCCTCGCTTACGCCTGGCGGTCCGTGACTCCTCGGCGGCGGCAGCGCGTAACGCGTGCGCGCGCTTCGCCCGGAACTTCGCCAGCTCGAACTTCGGTGCGACTCGCGTGTCCCCGCCCGTAGCATTCGTCTCACCCTCGCCCGCGCTCCGCTCATTCAGGCGGTCTTGAAGTCGCTAGCGCCTTGCGTCTTGTAGCGGCTTTACATCTCCGCGCCGCTCGGCCCTCGACCTCGTCTTGCCCTGGCACGTGGCGCTGCGAGTCCGTGTCGGCGTGCCTCCCTTAACTCGTTGTACGTTTCTCCATGACGCCACTCACGCCGGGTTGGATTTTTTATCCTTTAATTCTTCATCTCGATTTCGATCCGGTTTACAATTTATTTACAAAAATAAATAAACCTAGATCTGAACTGATCTATTACATTGATCAAATCAAACAAATCCTAATCTACTGTTGGATTTTCTCCACGAGCAAAACAAATCGAGCGAATCCCGATTAAAAACCACAATTTATATGCATGCATAAATAATCACATTAAATTCCATGACAATTGGATACCTGCAAAAGCAGATCTAGCAATTCTCTTTATCGATTTCAAATTTAATGTCGGCGAATCAAAAATACAGTTTAAAAAATTGAGCCGAAGCAAGTGGCTCTCGATACCGATGAGGGGAATAAGTTGCGGATCTGTTAGGGGTTGAATATTTAAATACAAATTTAATTCTCATAATTATTACTAGCATGAATTAATCCTATATTAATTCAAATAATAATCAACAACAAATCATGCATATAATTAATTCACGTAAATCCTACGCATGCGAATTCTCTCGAGTTTACGTGAGCATCTTATCTTGGGGCGGACAATGAGTGCACTTTGATTATATATATATGTGCAACTCTTCTCCAAGTTCTATGTATTATATATATATATATATATATATATATATATATATATATATATATCATTGTAATTAATTTGGATTATTTATGTTTTTTTAGCTTCGATCTATCTAAACTCAATTTGTTTCTAACTTCGATTAAATTATTCTTTAAAAAATAGAAAATACTCAAAATCAACACACTAATTTAACACAAATCTCAATCTCAATTTTTTTTTTTTAATTATTTACAATTCACATTAATTAACTCAACATAAAATACTATTTAAACCTAAACTCACTCATAGATTAATTTTTTCGCCGTGTTGTGTTCTTTTTATTTTGACAATCAAATTTACTAATCTAACGTTATATGAGCAACTTACTAAGTCTACATATAGTTGTTGGGGAATAAGTTACTTGCGGATCTATTAAGGTGAATATTTAAATACAAATTTAATTCTCATAATTATTACTAGCATGAATTAATCTATATTAATTCAAATAATAATCGACAACAAATCATGCATATAATTAATTCCGCGTAAATCCTCGCATGCGGAATTCTCTGAGTTCGTGTGAGCATTACCTCTTGGGGCGGCAATGGCACGGCTGATTAGACTCACCAAAAAAAACTTCCCAAGTATTCCCTTAAGCCTTGCTTCGATTATCCGGTGGTAGGACACTTGCGAACAATTAACAAAAAAAAAATAAATTATGTTGCACCACCTTTGTGGATTTACTAATTTTCCAAATGAGATGGAATTGTACTACTCACAATTGACATTTTTAGAAAATACACAATCGTAACGTTTCAAAATATTTGGTATTTTATCGTGGCGATATTTTTCGAAAAAACCAATTTATGTTAGAATAAACATTCATCCCTTTTATAGAGAATGAAACATTCAAATTTTCATATTTAAATAGGGAGGAAAAAATATTTTCTTGATCTCCGAGAAATCTTGAATATATCTCATATATTCTTTTCTCCATAATTAAAATATTCCACAAAAATCACTCTCTTATTTGTTATGGAATATTTACGAAATATTAGGGATCAAAGATTCCAAGATTTGGATCTTCTTGAATTTATGAGATATTCTTGTATTTCAAGAAATACATATCTTTCATAATATCTTTTCAAGAAAATCAAGAAAATCTTTCTTGCCCTTTATATTTCAAAATTTTAAAAAATAACTATATGGATAACCAAGTGGGAGATTTCTTGAATTTAATGAGATAATCTTGTATTCCAAGAATACATATCTTCATTCCATAACAAAATTCAAAGAAAATCTTTCTCACTTTTATCCATAAATTTAAAAATAATGGAAAAATAAGCAACAATATTTATTTTATTTGAAACACCTTTTTTTTTATTGGACTATATGTTGGGCTACTTAGGGGGCCTTTAGGAGAATTAAGATTGGACCTTCCAATGGATCTTAAATTATCAATATTGAGCCCTGATATTATTCAAGCCCATAAATATTAATTAATCCCCTACATAATTAATATTGCACTATCCATCTTAACCCATATTACGGTCAATATGGCTCCTGGTTATTATTTCTCATGTTTAAGATTATCTAGCCCATTAATTAATTCAAACCCTTTAAATAGATTTCCGTTAATTAATATCTTTTGTCCTTGGTCAAGAGCGGTTCAACATTATTATCCATACGGAAACTAATTCCACTTGCAAGATTTGGTATGATAAAACATGAACCTCCCAAACCGTCCGTCGAACAAGCGTGCTTACGCAGATTCTCCGTATTAAATCTTAGCAATCACGTGTGACCAATAATATTGCCCAAGATAAAAAGTATTGAATCTCGTTGATTCTCTACCCATGATAAGTCAAAGCAATAGTTACCAATCACCGTGATCCTATTTAAGGAAGCGAAGATTAAGAAATAACGAACAAGCGAGGTCTAATTCTTCCTTGTTGCGATTCTGAAGAATTTGTCCTCTGTAGGTCTGTTAATTGCATCGATCATGCACTAGTGTAATCTCTTAGTCAAGACAAGCCAATCCCAGGCCTTACACTTCAACCTTTCCACGATGGATTGTTCATTTCCATTTAGATTAAATGAATGATGTACTTTTGGTTACAAAGGACTTTTAATTTAATCTTACGTGATCTAGTATCACTAAATTAACTACAATGTAACATGTCTTATTTATTGAACAGTTATCACGATTAAATATATGTAACATTCGATGATATTTAAAGCATCGATGATAAACAATTTATTTGATAAATAAGTCCCATTAGGTTTTGATTATACAAAGTAAAAGCATACTTTCGATATAATCCCAACAATAGTGTAATTGATATATATTATAAAATAAATATTGTATTAGCTTTACATGTGAATAAATCTTTCAACTTTCTTTTTTGGTCGTTTAATTTTATTATTGAAATTTTATGACTTTGTTATCTGATTTCTTCTCCCTATTAAATTTATCTTTTCATTATATTAAGTATAAATTATGTGTTATATATATATATATATATATATATATATCGTGCACTCTATAATATATTTTAAAAATCATACAACTTGTTGCACTTAAATATATAATTTTTTACACTGAATCGTGCAATTTGTTTACACTGAATCATGCAACTTATATTCTATACAAGTTAATAAGGGTAAATAAGTTTTTATAAAAGAAGAAAAAATAATATTTTATCAAGAGAGAGAAAAAAAGAAAAAAAAAAGTACCATTGGAATTGAAAATTTTAAAACTAGGCACCTCTAGAGAGTTGAATTAATAGTTAAAGAGTGGGTCTTATGTGCTCCCGGGTGCACCGTACACTCATAGTGCATTTTAGAAGCGTGCAACTATTCTAAACAGAAACATGCAACTATGTTCCCATATTAACAGTTGCACTTTTCTGTGTACATAAGTTGCACTTTTCAGCATAACAAGTTAGACGCTTCTAAAATGCACTATGAGTGCCGGTGCCCCGTCTATCTAACTAGCCATAATTAAAAAAGGTCAGGCAGCGTGGCCTATATAAATTAAGCAAGCGTTGGGTTGTTAGATCACTCATCAGCAAACGCATAATTAATTTCCAGGTATCCATAATTCCCTTTGCTGTTTCGCATAATTTTCTAATACCAAATGAACATGAAAAAAACGTGTATTGAATGTTTTAATTATCATGTTTTTGTTAATGATGCAGGATGAAGGTGAATGTTGTTAGCCGGAAGTTGGTGAAACCATCGAGGGCGACGCCGTCGCACCTCCGCACGTACAAGATCTCAGTTCTGGATGAAAACAACCCGACAATGAACGTCATTCGGATACTCTACTATTCTCAATATCAACAAAAAGATATGACCAACTTAGAAGATTCACTTGCTCAAACCTTGTCCCAGTTTTACCTACTTGCCGGAAGATACGACCAAAAAGAAACACACCAAGTTGATTGCCACGACCAAGGCGCCAAGTGATGGACTGCACTAGTCGACTGCCACCTGGATCAACTCGCCGGGGCGCTGGCGTGGAAGCCGACCAGCTCAACCACCTGTTGCCGCTAGAAGTTGGGGCGGCCGACCGTCCAACAGATCCCATGCTCGCCATCCAAATCAATAAGTTCAGTCATTATTAATATATTGGGGTAAATTGCAGAAGTGGTCCCACGTGAATCTACCTTCATAAATATGGTTATTTTTTAAACAAAAATGGTCCCATAAGATTTTACAAGCAAAAAATTACAAATGAATTTTTGGGACCAAAATTATTTTTTGAAAATTCTCTTGGATCAAAATTGTTAATAAAAATCAAAATGGAACCATTTACTGAAAAAAAGGAACAAAAAAAAGTGTGGTATTAGAGAACTATATCTGAAATGAATTAATCCATCACCTCTCTACAAGTTTGAGCTTTTAGATGAGATGAGATTCTTTCATGGTATCAAAGTCTTCAAGCTCTTTATAAATCACTGGAGGTTCAAACCATTGATAGCAAAAAATTCTATCCACATTTTATTATACACTTGTTGGGCCTCCTTTTTCTCTCAATGATGGAGTTGACGACCCAGAGAATAACTCAGCCCACAAGTGAGGGGGAGTATTAGGGAACTATATACCAATGAATTAATTCTTCACATCTCTACAAAACAAAAACTCTACCCACATCACATTTTATTATACACCTTGTAAGGAGAGTATTAGAAACTATATAAAAATGAATTAATTCCTCACACACACCTTTGGGAGGAACTATATAAAAATGAATTAATTTCTCACATCTCACAAGCTTTTAGCTTTTAGATGAGGCGAGATTGTTTCATGTGGACCTAAAACAATGAACGAAAAATTCACATGGACCACTTCCTACAATTTACCCCTTAACTTATTAAAACCAAAACAGAAAAAATAAATATGCAAAAAATGCTAAAACCATATATCTAATAGTGCAGGTTTGAATGTGGGGGATTGGCAATCGGAGTGTGCGTATCGCACCGGATTTTCGACTCGGCGTCACTGGGCATATTCCTGGAAGGTTGGTGCAATGCTGCGGTAGGGAAGCCCTCATCTGCCCCACTTTCGACACTCCATCTACTTCCCTGCCGAAAACATGCCTCCTCAACAGTTTTACGTGTCCAGACTCTACAAAAGAAAATCATCACCCGCAGATATGTATTTAATAAAAATGCCATATCTCTACTCCGAGGAATGCTCGAAACCACTTGGAAATCAAATGGGATCCAACTCCCCCCATCTAGGTAATTAATTACCTCTCCTTTCTTTTTTTTCATTAACAAGTAGTCCCTCTGTCCATTAATTTTATGCACACTTGTCTTATTTGTCCGTCCATTAATCTTATACACACCATTTTTTGGCAAAAGTTACTTTATATTTATCCCTCAATCATCACCTAATTATTTCAAATATCATTGTAATTTACTCACAAACAATCACTTTATCTATAAATGGGCCCTACAATATCCTATAATACTCTTACTTTATCTATTTTTTTCTTAAAACATGTGTCAAAAGCATCAGGAGTATATATTAGCTCATGTAACAAGAATCAATATTATATATGAATGTTTTGATTTTGTTTTTGGGGCCTGCAGGGTGGTGATGGTGTCTGTTGTGCTAGCCCAGGCTCTGCTACGCGCAGACAGGGCAAAAAGCACGGTAAGTCAAGGCCCTCCCTGTTTGGCCAAGTTATAAATGCCCGTCAAAGGATTGTTCCGCCCCTGCCAAAACATTCTTGTGGCGCATGGATAACGGAAGTATTCGTGGAGTTGTCTGCAACGGAGAGTCGCGTAATGGAGCAGAATTTTGCGGGTATGGCGTTGAAGATGCGAGAGGTTATAGTTCAGGGCGTTAAAGACTGCGCCAGTATACTGAGCGACAGAGACTTCGGAAGATGGCTAATAATTGACGGTTGTCAAGAGAGTGGTCAAAAAGCAAGCAGCCCCGATTACAAGGTTGTATTTATGTCTGATTTCTCCAAATTTGGAGAATATGAGGTTGACTTTGGATTTGGGAAGCCTGTGTGGGTAAGCATGGCGGCCGTGCCTCTTGACGACCATGTCATTCTGCTCAACACCAAAAACAACGACGGGATTGAGGCGTGGGTGTATTTGGAAGAGTCGGACATGTCTTTTTTTGAAAAAGATGAGGATCTTCGGAAGCTTACCTCTATCTCACCTTCAAACCATGCTTGATCAAGGTCATCTCCTTTTATTGTTTTACCAAACATTCCAGAGCCTACGTGCTCTAAACTACTGTGCGTATTTAAACAATCTTTATTTTCATGCTTTGTGTTCAAGTCCCAATGTCTGGGCGTACTCTGCTTTCTCGAGCTTAGCTACTTCGCTAGCTCAAGAATTTATGTTTCTATTTTACCGATGATCGATCGATGCTTTCTTATTGCTTTATATTCTCTCAACTCTTCGGCATGATGCTTGTATACTTTATTTTATGCCAACTCCTTATCTTGCAAGTTATTTATGCATTATTTTCGAAGAAAATTCAACCTTGAAACTTTTTTTATGGTCTTCTGGATACTTACTTCTTCCCCTTCATACATAATTCATTTTTGTAAAAGAAATTAGTATGTTCTCATACTTAGAATAAAGTTATTTTCGCTTTTCCTGGGAAACACAAATTGATGCGTTCTTGTCTTTCCCACACTTATTACATTTTTATGTTTTTAAAGTAAAATATTTGTTAAGTCACTGCAAATTCATGTTTCCAACTCATAAGACTAGTTCAATTGGTGGTGCGGTAGGGGTTGAAGGAAAATGGGTAGCTTCGGGCAAGTTGGTTGTTATTGTGAATCTGTGCGGCCGAAGAGAGACGAGGGATAAAGTCAGACTTTGGAGTTCTTTGTTGAGGAAAATTCAAAACAGTAATATTCGTCTATGGTGTTTGATAGGTGATTTTAACGAAGTTAGAGGCATTAGTGAAAGGAACACTACAAAGAACGCGCGTTATACCGACGAAAATTAGCGACGGTTACAAAAACCGTCGCAAATAGCGACGGGTTTTACGACGATTACGGTCAAATGGTCAAAGTCAACAATTTTAGCGATGGTCTAGAGAACCGTCGCAAATAGCGACGGTTTTAGCTACGGTTTTAGCGACGTTTTGGACTAATCCCTTTAGCGACGGTATTAGCGACGGTTTTTTTTTTTTTTTTTTTAATTTTTTTTTAAATTTTTTTAAAAATATTAATTATGTATTTTTTTTTTATGTTTCAGGATTACACAAGATTTTTTAAATGTTGTTAATGCACCTTACCGTATATTTAATTTATAGTCACTTGGAGAAGAGTTTCACCTGACCGTAGTCAGATCTATATCGAGGAGTTTACGGTATAAAATTTAATTCATAGTATATTTAAATATATATATATATATATTGACTAAAAGTAGTACTTGTTTAAATAGAAAAATAGTACTTATTTAAATGAAAGTATTACTTGTTAAATGAAAATAAGGAAAAATTAAGCAACAATATTTATTTTATTTTAATCACCTTTTTCAGTTATTGGACTATATGTTGGGCTACTTAGGGGGCTTTAGGAGAATTAAGATTTGACCTTCTAATGGACCTTGAATATCTAATATTGAGCCACAATATTATTCAAGCCCATAAATATTAATTAATCCCACTACATAATTAATATTGCACTATCCATCTTAACCCATATTACGATCAATATGGCTCCCGTTATTATTTCCTCGCGGTTTAAGATTATCTAGCCCATTAATTAATTCAAGCCAAATATAAATAGCTTTCCATTAATTAATATCTTTTATCCTTGGTCAAAACGGTTCAACATTATTATCCATCTTAGGAAACTAATTCCAAACGCAAGATTTGGTATGATAAAAAATATGAACCTCCCAAAGGGCAAATCAAACAAGTGTATTTGCACACACGATTCTTAGTATTAAATCTTAGCAATCACATGTGACCAATAATATTGCCCAAGATAAAAAGTATTGAATCTCCGTTGATTCTCTATCCATGATAAGTCAAAAGCAATAGTTACCAATCACATGTGATCCTATTTAAGGAAACGAAGATTAAGAAATAACGAACCGAGGTCTAATTCTTTCTTGTTTGATTACGAAGAATTTGTCCTCACATAGGTCCTATTCGATCATCGGTCATGCACTAGTGTAATCTCTTAGTCAAGACAAGCCAATCTGAAAGCCTTACACTTCAACCTTTCACGATGGGTTGTTCATTTCCATCTAGGTAAGTGAATGGCGTACTTTTTAGTTACAAGGGACCTTGTTAATTTAATCTTACGTGATCTCGGTATCACTAAATTAACTACAATGTAACACGTCACGACTTATTGAGCATTATCTGATAAATATATGTAACATTCGATAATATTTAAAGCATCGTTGATAAACAATTTATTTGATAAATAAGTTCGAATTCCGGTTTGATTATACAAAGTAAAAAACATACTTTCTAGTATAATCCCAACTCACGAATCCCGTGTTCGGTCCCCTTAGGAGCCGAAAATTTGCCTCATTTAATTTGGAGGCTTGGTGGCTTATATATGACATGCTTGGTGGTTGGGTTCGACATGGTCCGTGGTTCGGTGCCCACCCGGGCCGCCCAGGCTCGGGTTCAAACCACCGTGAGCCATTTTTTTTCGTAAATTCACGTTTTAGTAGCCAGTTTAGCGACGGTTTAATAAAAAAAAAAATTAAAAATTATTTTTAAAAAATTATTAAAAAAAAACGTCCTTCGTCCGGTAAGCTAATCGTCGACGGTCTAAAAAACTATCGCTACGGTTAGCGACCCTCGATTCAACGTCATATTTTTTTCCGCCAAAAAACCGTAAGCTAATGTCGTTAGAGGCGGTTTTTTCGATCATTAAAATCCTCGTTAGACCCCGTCTTTTTTGTAGTGGAAATGGAGGAACTTATATCATCTAAATTCAAATTCAAGAAGATTTGAGGAGTCATTGATGGGAATGAGATCACCTATTTCATAATTGGTGTTCCTCTTTGTATTCCATAATATGGATGGATGACAATAAAAATATTCAACGAACTACCATACCCTGTGCCAATGTGTTAAAGATCTAGAAGGGGTGAAACACCAATGGAATACGAAAATTGGAACAGGGGAATCGAAACGTCATTGATGAGTATTGGTTATTTGATGTGCAACTAATGGGTGAGAAATTCACTTGGTCTAGACTAGATGGTCGATGTTGCAGTAGAATCGACCGTGCTCTAATGAGTGGATAATGGAGTGGGGCTCGTGTAGATTGCGGTGGTTATCAAAGGGAAGCTCGGATCATTGTCTAGTTTTTTTTCACTAATGTGACCAGAATTGGGGTCAAAACCCTTCAGGTTCTTTAATGTGTGGCTAAAGAATCTCGGTCTATTGAAGTTCGTCGAAGAAAATTGGGGCTAAAATTGTACAATTCGAAAAAAAATTGGACTAATTTTATTACTCAAACATTCATGGGACCATTTCAAAAAAAAAATAAATTATGGGATCATTTTGGATTTAATATGCAAAAAAAACGAATAAGAAGTAAGTGAAAGTGAAATAGATTTACGTTAAAAGAAAATTTTAAAGTTTAAAAAGGAAAATAAAATTGTTTAAAATTAATTAGTCAAATTAGATTAGAATAAAAAAAAGGAAAAAAAACTATTTTAAAAAATGAAGCTACATTACAAAATTAGATTAGGAAAAGCGAAAAAAAAAGGGTTTGGAGTGCAGGTGGGAATAAATAAAAAATTTGCACTTAACAGATATCGAACCTCCAAATTTCACTACTCCAAAAGTGCGCCTCCCAACTAGGTTGGCGACTTTTCACCACTTTCTTCAACCGTAATATATATATTTATTAATTTAGTATATAAAATTAAAAAAAAAAATTGTGAGGCCATGGGTGTCGGCATGGCCCGCACACCCCCAGGGCCGGCTCTGGGTGGAACCCACCCCCATTTATCTCGCACCCTTTCCTATCTCAAGAGAATTAGAAGAATTCAATGAAGTATGTCACCTCGTCATTAAAAGCGAGCTAATGTAGCTCACCTACAAAGGAAGTGACGAGGTTGATCGGCTTGGCACAGCAAAGAGCGACCTTTGACTATGATGTGACATGTGTTGGCGATCTTCCTTAAATCGTGTTGAAATCAGAGAATATCGGCAATTTTACAGGTTTAGTTACCTACTTTGGGCAATCTTGGCGAGAGATCTAAGCGCCAAATCTGGGATTTACTCTAAAAAACGACAAGCGAGCAAGTCGAGGTGGATCGAGCTCGGTCGAGCTACATCGATCTCCTCTCGTCAACCTGGATTTAAATGATCTTTAGCAATTAATGATTTTGCAGGCATTAAATGCACCATGTACTATAAGTTGGGAGAGTGAGATCTACTCTCCAAACCATGCACCATGTACTATCTCCCCAATTGTATTATAAATAGAGGTTATTTAAGACCAAAGAATTTATTACTCTCTTGAATTGTTCTTTCATTGATTGAAGAACATTCTCTCTAACACTCACTTATAGGTATTTATTGCCACCAAACATTATTAATTACCTATTTGTATCACCAAATTCTAAACCACAAATAATCTCGATATTTTGGTATACAACACTGGTCATCTATTTGTAGACATTGTAAAATCAAGTGACAGAATATATAGAAAGAATCATAACGCAAAAGTAAAAAAAAATTAAAAATTAGATGGGTCCATTATATATATTTTAGCCCATTAACAACTCATTTTGCAACTAGCCCAACTCAAATCTGCTTTCATGGTTGTATATTCTTTATTAATTTAACCATCTATATATCTAATTTTCCCAGCTTAAGCACTAGTATTATACGTTTGAATCATGCATATACAGTTAGAGATTCATATGATCTATCAAGAAATTCGATTAGATTGTTCGGGTATATGAAATTCGCACACGTTTTATTATTTACACAAGTAGAGAGTGGCAATTAAAACCAAAGCCCTTTTCCATCGGGTAATTGATGTTATTGGACTGGACTGGGCCATCCAAATTCTCGTGGGCAGTAAAAATGTATCTCAATCTAGCTTTATATGGGTTAGGCTGGCAATTCGGCCAGACCCAATGTTCAAATTTTTTATTAAATAAATATATCATATATGTGAACTAAATTTAATTTTTTTGAAAATAAGAATTAACATAAAAATTATTATAAACATCTGAAGTCCTTAATAATATCATAATATAAGAATTTGAGGGGTGTGAATATTTTTCACACACACAAAAATTGTGTTGAATCGAAACACATTATTTAAAAATAGATTTTAAATGCTCCGCATTAATAATCTATATTTGAAAACATAAATTTCAGATTTATATTCAATTAGATCAAATCCTTCAACAAGAACACAATTTTATAAAATACAAAATTTAATTCTTAATAAAAATAATAAATTATTTATTAGAAAATTAAGGTGTCGAATAACCCAACCCATTTATTAACCGACGGGTAAAATTGACTGAGCCCATTAAAAGACACATGCTACATGGATCAAGACCAAATAAACTCATATTTTTGGGCCTATAATTTTACTGATCCCCAACTTCATATTTACCTTCGAGTAGCGGTGCTCAATTTGTCGGCTCTAGTATATATATGAATATAGTAAAATAGATATAATATGTTTTTATACATATATGAATATCACGTCTCATATATATAATATTTTATAAAGTTTTTGTAGACGGGTAGAAAATATAAATTGTTCACAATTTTGCACGCAACTGAAATTAAGTTTAACTATTAACTGGACTATAATCACTAATCACATATAATTACTAAATATACTTGATTTAAACCATTACTGAAATTGTGAAATCACATAATTAATAAATGAATTAAACCCAAAGGAAAAGTAAACCATAAATAAATAATAGAATAAAAAATAGAGGACATTCCCAAATTCACCCTGGCCTATTTCATTTGATCTTCGTTTTTGCCCCAAACCCTTTCAAAAATCTCTCTCTCAATCAATCAACAAAACGTTTGAGCTGAGAGAGATTTCATTCCTGTAAATCTAATAAATCACATAAAATCTTTTGTTTTTGAATTTTGTGCATTTGGGGAAAACAAAATTGCGAAAAAATGGGGAATGTTTTTGTGAAGAAACCAAAGATCACGGAAGTTGATAAAGCCATTCTTTCCCTCAAAACTCAAAGGCGTAAGCTCGGTCAATACCAGCAACAGGTATCCATCATTCTCTAATTATATATTCTTTTAATTTAACAAATTTGAGGTTTCTCTATAATTCCTTATTTTGATGGATTCAGTTTTTGTGTTGGGAAATCATGATCTTTTTTTTTTTTTTTTATGTGGAAATTAGGTTTCTGTATTAATTGTTATGGGAGTTAACTTAATCATGTCGATAGGGTATCTGAATCATCTAATTTTCAGCGTGTTGAGCATTGATGCTTTGGTCTATAATGTACCTTTAGGTGCGCCTGTTTGGATGAAATCTTTATTTTTTCTTTCATTAAATTTGATGATCATTATCCTTAAACAGGGAACTGTGTTGATGAGTTTATTATTATTTTCAACTTGGAGTGTATTAATGGAGCATGACTATTGTAGAACATAGTTATGAGATATGAAATTGTTTGGGATATTATCTTACTGAGATTATACCTGGTGATTGGCATTAGGACATCTCATAGGTACTGGGTTAATGTACTGGTTGTTTGAAAACATAGATGCTTATATATACTAATATCAGGTTTATTTTTTATAGCCTTTGGAAGAAGGGTTATGAGAGGAATGGTTTCTGCTTCTATTTGAGAACGATTACATCTCTGTTAGTAGATGTTTATGTAAATAGATTGTCCTAACTGGATTCATGATGAAATCTTTGTGGTTTGTAAGCACTGTACTTTCAATTATAAGATGTGTGTTGAATGGTCCAATTCGGGCCATCTTAAACATAAACCAAAGGCATGAGATTTTCATGTTTAGCAAAGATTTCATTTTTCATGAATTGATTTGGCGTCGGGATTTTGGAAATCTTCAATGATTATTCATATAAAGGTGTAGGAATTCTGAAGTACGAGCCATAACATTTATCAATTTTACAGTTTGGCAAGGTAAAAAAGATAGAATCTTAACTATTAGTATCCGATGCCTTTCATTAGACAATTGAGCTTTGCTGTTCTTAGGAATTTTTTAATTTCTATAGCATACCTCTCATGCAAGATGTCTCCATTTTAATTCAGCTACACGATGCATCTCAATTTAAATTGTTATCATAGTTATGTGATGCAGGTGATGTTAACCTTCTTAATTCTTTTTCCGTTGCTAATTAAATAGTTGAGACAAAGTTCACATTATATTTATTAACATTTGGGCCACACTTCAGGGTGCTCCTCTCCATTCTGAAATAGCCATTATCCTGATTTATTTTTGCCATAGGCATCACAGAACTTAATTTATTATCACTTATTCAAATAGTACACTCATAACCTTCTGGATGACTAAATATATTGCCATTTATGTGTTTCAACTTCTTTCAGCTAGAGGCTGTGATTGAAGCAGAAAAGCAAGCTGCAAAAAGATTTACTTATTGAAAAGAAGAAAAAAGACAGGGCATTGTTAGCATTGAAAAAGAAGAAAGTCCAAGAAGACCTATTGAAGCAAGTTGATGGTTGGCTTATTAATGTAGAGCAGCAAGTAGGTTTAATTTCAATGAAGTTCTTTTTCTATTTAATATTCTCAGTTGTACCTTTGCTAATTCTTCTTTATATTATTCTTCTTTGATTCAGTTGGCAGATGTTGAGCTGGCAAGCAAGCAAAAGGCAGTTTTTGAGAGTTTAAAGGCTGGAAATAGTGCTGTTAAAGCAATGCAAAGTGAGATAAACCTCGATGATGTTCAAAAACTGATGGATGATACTGCTGAGGCAAAAGCTTATCAAGATGTGAGTTTCCCAGATTTGCTCCTCCATTTCTCTATGAGATATTGCTTATTTCCGTTAGATCAGGACAAAATATTGGTTTCATTATTTGTCGTCAGTTCTTACATCCATATTGATCAGTTCCTCTTAATTGTTGTGTCACATCTAATGCACTATGTTCTTCTGATAAATCCCATGGTTGACATTAAATTTATTTTCCTTTTGATAAGATTGGAAACATGGAGAGTATTTAAAAGCTGAGAAAGATGCAATCGCTTTTCTCTAAAATACTTCAATTTCTTCTACTTCTGCATGTTATGTTATGTTCCTTTGATCTGATTTTACATTTGGAACCTTGTGAGAGGTTGATTATTATATATATAAAAGAAGTTAGGATCGTAAATAATTGTCATCTTTGCTTTCAGTTTGCAATTTGTAGTTCCTAACCAGAAGCCTATTCTGTAGCTTTTCACTATTTCTTTTATTTTTTTTGGGGGTATAGGAAATTAGTGCAATTTTGGGAGAGAAACTATCAGCTGAAGATGAAGAGGAAGTTCTTGCAGAATTCGAGGATCTAGAGACTCAGGTCTGTATTTTTTATTTTTGTTATTTATGCCATTCTGCCCCTGATTTACAGAATTTCACCGTAACAGTATTTTCATTTCAGTAGATATTTAAAAATAGGTCATTTTCCCCTTTAAAGAACATAGTCTGTTCCCGTGTCAATTATGTTTGTTACAACTATGTGGTTGTACATTATACTTTCTATGGTGAACGGTTGAATATTCAAACAAAAGGCGGTAAAAGAAAGTAGCTGTTTACTAAAGGGCTTTTGTGGTTTTTCACAGTTAACACTTCAGGATCTGCCCAAAGTTCCATCTACAGAAACGTCTATCGAAGAACCAGAAGAAAAGCTTGATCTTCCTGATGTTCCGACTAAAACACCACTCATCGAAGATTCTTCTTCTGAAATTTCTGCACATAAAAAAGGTTCCCCTCTCTCTCTCTCACACACACACACATGCAAAGTTCATCCAGCCAAATTAAAATTCCTGTTTACATGATTGCAGTTATGGAGGAACCATTACCTGCTTGAATTTGGGCGTAATGAAGAATGTTATGGGACATCATTTGTGCACTCTACATCCAACTCTTCAGATGACTATAATTTCTTTTTGCTTGTGTACAATAGTTTTCCATTTTCATCGGTGACAATTTGTAAATCTTTGCAAAATATATGAAAATTCTTGTTTGCCAAGGTCTTAAAGTCTCGAATATAGAATATATCATGTCATCATTCTTAAAATCTGGGCTTGTATGAAATATGAAAATTAATTCAAGTTTCAGTTCTTGATATTTTCTTTGTAGTAGACAATGTAATGTAAGATGGTGAGTTGTGAGACGAATCTTAATTGAGAGTGACACTTGTGTGCACCAATTGCACAAAATTGCACAAAATGTAATGGTGCAATTGAATTCAATTTCAATTTGGATGAATCATCTACACCTTAAACATTAAATAATGAACTCTAAATCATGACATTTTTGGGTTGAGTGAACCATGAATCACTCGGGCCGAGTGAGCCATTAACCATTTAGGTTGGGCCGGGTTCGGGTCGGGCAAAAAAAAATTGGTAAAAAATGAAAAAAAAAAAAAACTTAATTAAATCCAATTGCACCAAATCAAAATTGGTGCAAATGAAATTTGCCCTTAATTGAGGTGGTAATGTTGTGAAATTTGTTCATTGTGAAACCTTTTCACTATGAAATTGATTCTTTTTTTACAGGCACGACCCTTTAGTTTCACGACTAATTAATATTCTTTTGTAATATAAGTCATATTTTTCAGTTATCACTACTAAATCACTAGTAGTTTAATATTATCTGTTATAATATATGTCACATCCTTAAGTTTGAGATTCTTTTTTTAGTAAAACTTTACATACTTAAGTTATCACAACTAATACTCTAATAATCAATTTCACATATTCTTGTGTGAAATTTATTCAACCTATAATTTGTCATCTTAATTTAATAATATTTTATCTAGTTTAGAGTTGGATTGTTCCAAGGAAGAAACCTATATACTTTGTGGATCTCAAAGAAAATTCAATAAAATAGCTCAAAAGTTATTTCACCATACGGAGGCAGGAAGATTTGTCGGGGTTGATTAATCTTATTGTTGGGTTGTTTTTCCTAAAAACAAGTAGATTTTCTCGATTTTCATCCAATTTTATATTATGATTGAACCAATAATAATATCGATATTATGGCAATGGCAAAACCGCACGCAATAATGGTGGAATTCTTATTCCAAGGCCATATCACCCCTTTCGTACACCTCGCTGTAGCACTCGCTTCAAAGGGTTGTACCGTCACCGAATACACCCACCACCTCATGTCAATTTCCAAGCCGATTATGAAAGACAGTATGATGAAGGCATGCCTGCAAATTAACAAAGCCGATTTCGTGTTATGCAACACACTGCAAGAGCTAGAACTCGATGCCATATCAGGTTTAAAGCAAAAGCTTCCAATTTACGCAATCGGCCCCACTAATTTCTCCACCAACATTGGAAGATTCTTGACGCACTGTGGATGGAACTCGTTGCTGGAAAGCATGTGGTTTGGGGTTCCCCTGATTTGCTATCCTCTTTTAATGGATCAACCCGTGAATAGGAATATGGTGGTTTATGATTGGAAGATCGGGATTAATCTTTGTGATGGTTTCGAAAGAGGAAGTTGCCGACAAGATTGGCAAGTTTATGACTTGTTCGGAGGAATTGAGGTTGGAAATGGACAAGGTAAGGAAGCTGGTGCATGGAGCATTGGATGTAAACGGGTCATCGGATACGAATCTGGATAAATTTATCCAGGACAAGATTTGCAGTTGAATTTCTAATTTCTCATGCTTCCTAATTTTTATTTTTTTGAAAACTCGTGTTTCCGAATTAATAAAGTTCAATGTTTTGTGTTGACTTATTTATTTTGTAGTCTCGTGATTCAATTATCAAATAGAGTCACAGGGACACAAATGAAGGTACATTTGGAAGAAACGTTGAGAAATAGCTGAAGTGACAATCAATTAGAAGAAAAAAATAAAAAAAACTTGACATTTAAAAAGACACTTACTGTGAAACGGAGGGAACATATATACACAAACGGAGACATAAAAGAGCAGAAGTGTTCCAATAATTAACTGTCATTCAAAGCAAATTATGTCATCAAAAGATATCAAAGAGAAGGCCAATTAGGCAAAGATGAAAGGAGACATAAATTCTGTAATTTTTAAGGTAAGGAAATAGGCAATTAATGCTCTTCATTTCATTGTAAAACTACCCTAATTCCTCCTGCTCTGTTGTGTGTGCAGTCATATAGACAAAAAACCATCGTCTTCCAGCCAAAACAAAGGGGCTTGAATCATCCATATACTTCTGAGTCATTCCCATCTGGATTGAAACAGACAACGAAACATCAGATTTGTGCATTCTGAAATAACAAAAAAGAATCAGTTTTTCGGGTGATTATTTACAGATGAATACTGCTGCCTTAGGCTCGGTCAATCAAGATAGAAGAGAGTAACAATCTTCCGCATGTTTTTTGCTTCTTGACAGGTTTCCATGAGCAGCCTACTGTCGTGAAAGGCGAAACAAATAACCTGCTGTACTTGTGAGATTATGTCCATGTTACACAGCCTGTATTTTACGTAACCAAATCAGGTAACTTATTTCACAATAATCATAGCAAAGTCATTTGGCACTAGGTAAACTTAATTAGTCATTTGTATAAATTGTTTTCACTAAACAGTAATAGTTTTTTTCATTGAACAGTATTAGTAGGTGCACCGTTTGCTCTGTGCAACTTTGGTGCGCACAAGTTTTACTCAAATTAACTGCATACATTGATTTAAGACTTGCGAACGATATGTATGAAAGAGAAGTAGTACCTGCTGGCCTCTATCAATGGGAGATGATCATTGTAAGGCTTCTCTATTACATTTTTTACCTGTGAACCCGAGAAGGAATGCAGGTTAGGACTTATGAACTTATAAACACAGCCTATAAAATAAATGAAGATATTATAGGCGATCTTCTTATCTTATTCCAACCCAACACAACAAAACACCTCTATCTTTTAGATAAAACATGTGTTGTTGGCCACCAACTAAAATATACAAGATAGTTGTTCATCAGATATAGACAACAATAGTGATCAAATTAAGACAAGAAAAGAATAATTAGAAACATCAATCCACCTAAAATGAAACATCAACACAACTATGAATTGAAAGGCAATGTTTTGAAAGGATTTGCATTAGATGTGTCATTATCAGATCATTTTCCTGGCACTGCCCAAATATGAATTGTTTGAATGTTGTTTTACATGAAAAATATGTGAGGGTAAAGGAGACGAGAAATTATAACATATGTGAAAGAGGCAAAATTTAAGACTCAATATCTTGGTTGGTTAAATTGGATATTGATGGATGGAGACTGATATCGGAAACCCAAAACTTAGCTACAAGCCATCGAAGTAAAAGTTCAAGGGGCGTGGTACAAACTTATACAAATTTATTGAAGCAATCATCATATTTCTCTACTTTCTCAGTCTTTG
The DNA here is from genome assembly GCA_037126765.1 of Stenogyne calaminthoides. Lineage (NCBI taxonomy): Eukaryota > Viridiplantae > Streptophyta > Magnoliopsida > Lamiales > Lamiaceae > Stenogyne > Stenogyne calaminthoides. The sequence goes on from JBBCBC010000002.1 coordinate 156,386, forward strand.
AACAGCTCAGAAGTACTTTCATCAAGAAAAGCATATAATCTTCTGATAAAGTGTAAGCAATCTTTATTATGCAAAGAGTATATCATGAATCTAATTTGAACTCTAATTAGAAGACTTGTCTCATCAATCTGATATGGCTTATGTGTTAATCCACCAGATCACCACTCTTAAAATCCTAGCACTCATGGAAATTAATGCAAGAATTCTAAGGCATAAAATATAAAAGCAAAAAACTTCTGTCAGAAACAAAATGATGAATAAAAAGATCAGCTAAGATCATTGATCCATCAAATTTAACAGTAAATATTTTGATCAGCAGATCTTACTTTAGAAAGTAACTCTTGGCTCTCCGGAGGTTGCTTTTTCAAACTTTGTGGCAAAATCACAGTCAGCAGCTCTGGTTTTTCAGCACGAAGAGCTCCTCTAATGACAGCAGCATTTGTCCCTGATGCCCCTGATGTGAAGATATGGTTTTTCTACCAAAGGAAACACATGACATCCATAATAAATCTTCATTTTTGCACATACATGATAATGTTCAGCACACATGAAAGTCAACACATAAAACAAAAAAGGAGTGATGAAATAAATTTTGTGACTTCGTACTGTTATGACCATCGCATAGCTGAGAATCTCAATTAGTTCTTGGTGCATGAACCCCATGTTTCGTGTCCCAAAGAAGCCAATTGATCTAGGCCCTTGTTGTTGAATTGCTAGTAACTCCTGAAAAAGGTAACATAAGTAAGATGATTGATTTAATATATGAAAATTACAGTCTCACTTTAATCGAAAAGCTCAAAAATTCAAACATTATGTACATTGATGATAACAAATACCCCAGATACCAATGAAATGAAATTCAGCCAAATAAGTCACTTGAGATAACCTAGCTAAGGATATCTTTGGTTTGTGATTTCAAAATCTAAATACTTGGGATTTTAGAATCCGATATTTGAAAACCCAATGTATTCACCCATATAAACCCCACAATACTATTCTTTCTCCATCACATTCACTCCAATGACTTATTAATATAAATATATTTTTTTTATTCTCAATCTTCTACTCCTTTTCACACCACTTTTTTTCTACTTCTACAAATCCAATAAAACACACTAATGCATAAAATTAAATCCTACCCTACTTAAATATTAAAAAACACACTCCATTACTATTTATCAGGGTTTTAAAATCCAGATTTCATAATCCGCTAAATCTCAAATCAAACATACCCTAAAAGAAGGTCATGCATAAGAATTGTTAATTGGATACGAGTTGAGCATGAACGAACCTGCAGGTAGTCCACATCAGGTGCGGGTTGATACTCAGACACCAAGACGGCTTCAGACCCTTTGACAAGAGATTGGGCTTGAGTTGGAATCTGTGTTGATACTTCTTCATCTGAACCGAACATTTGGATCTCATTCTTTTCTCCATCTCCCAAATTGTCAATGCTTAGCTGAGTCTGCTGATATCCTAAAAGCCACTACACTAGCACATAGAAAACAGAGGCCCCTGGTAGTAAATCATTAGTGAAAACCAACTGATACGTTGAAATATATCACTAATACAGTTTCACTTGGTCTGAATAGGTTAAAGTTAATGGCCTTGTTACAGTCATATAGATAGATATATAAGACACGTGTATCCAGTTTTATTGATACATCCTTTAATTTAAATCATTGAAGCCTTTGTTTTGTATTTGCATTTGCTAATTGTTAATAAGGTAATATTTTGTAAACAAAAACAAAACAGTATAGATCTCACTGAAGATCATGTTAATCGTTATAAGCAATCAAAAAATAACTAAAAAAGATCAAACAACGGGCAGAAAGAAGATGTTAATTAAAATCACTATCCGAATACATTAATTAGCGATACACTGATTATATTTTTTTCCTTGTGACTTTTAATAAATGTAATTTTCTTATAGAGTTAACATAGATGGAAGTCTAAAACAGCCGTAGATGTATGATTGTGCCACAGTGCATCCTCGACGGAGACTTGAAACTCATCAACTTCTTAAACAATAAAATGTTATCTTTCTAGATATTCGATTGAGGAGGCTAAAATTGGTGTACTTCTTGAATTTTTCCATGGTTTGCAATTGAAATGGCAAATCTTATGGCATGCAATAGAAAATATCTTGATTTTGTTTGAGATTGGAAACAGTAGGGATTGTAATTTTGCAGAATACATGTGCCAAACAAGTACCATAATCAAGAGGAAAAATAAAAACGGGGAATATCAAATATGAATCAGAAATTGCATCAAGGGCCTCCACAACAAAAGAAATATTAAAAAAATATATTTTTTTCCAGTGGGCCAATGGAGAAGTAGCTAGGCATTAAATTTCAGTTTGCACTGGAGTAATGTTAAGAATCTAATCCTAAATGATTTAAACTGGAACATTTATTAGTTTAAAAAGGGAAATTAACGCTGTCTGATCTTAAGTCCTCCAACTTCATAATAAAAAAAATTCCATTTTATGAAATCCACATTCCATTTTTATTTCTTAAACAGATATTCTTTAGTCATGCAAAAGGTAGCTCATGCTGATTGCCACGTATATCATACAAGAGTTACTTTTCTCTCCTATCTCATATATACGTCCATTATGAAATTTGATTATGAAAAATTTTAAGACCTAGGAAACCAAATAATCACATAGGAGGGCCTAAACTTAAGGTACCCTTGAGTCATCTTGGAAAATGCTAATCAAATTACCACAAAAAAACTCAACTTATAGAATGCTTTTCTTTATAGAACAAATCTATATCAATGATTCAATATATCAAATTCAATAATTCATGCAGTCATATTATCACTGAATAATTACAATAAAGTGCTGATGGCTTTGAGCATACTACTGTATTGATTTCATTCAATATAAAATCTTCTCTTTCTATGTAGCATGCCAAATAGTGGGATAAAGGCTTAGTTTGTCATTATACATGTAAGTTTCTCCTCTCACCTATTCCAGTTACTAGTATACCAACAAAAGCTAAAAAATTATCATCATCATTTCTTAAAATTCCCAGTTTAGAATCAAGATTTTGAGTTGTTATTTCTCCAGTTGTTAATAAAAGTTAAAAAAATCATCTTCTCAATCTATCACCAGATGATGCATCTACAACTAAATTAGAAGCTTAACAAATAGAAAAGTCACTGATGCAAAAGAAACCATATGTGCCAAACCACAAACATCACCAATTATCAAAATAGACCACCAACTGGAGATCCAATGCAGCTTACAAGACAAATGATGTAATAAATTTCATTTTTCATAAGCTTTCCACAAAAGCCCAAGATCACTAAACAATCAATGAATCCGTATACGCATTTCCAATCTTGAACGAATTCCCAAATTTAAGCACGAGAACAAAATCAGAGCAAATTAAACGAAACCCACACCCCAAAATCCAACGAATTACACAAAAGCCGAAGCATTTCCCCCTCCCAACACGAAATATCCGAAAACCCAATTTCCAAAATCCCCCAAAATGTAGACAGAATTCAACCACACGCCCTAACATACAAATTAAACAAAACAGCGGGAAAACGAAGGAGAAACGGCATAACAGAAAACAAAATTACCTTATTTTTCTGGGGAGAAGAGTGGCACGAAGAGGCAAACCTTGTATGCGCACGCGAAGAAGAAAAGGAAAGGGAATGGGTAAAAGCAGTAGATGTTGGTGCAATTGGAATAGCTGTAGAAAAGTGAGAGAGTCTGAAGGAATCAAAATGAGGTAGAGGCCTCAACGAGGGCGTGGTCATTTCTCCTAATTTTGTTGTTGAAAACAATGGTTAATTTGCGTAAATCTTGAATTGGAATTGGATTAAATTGAGCAATGAGGCGAGGAGTAATTGGTTGGCTCAGAGTTGTTGGGAGAGAAATCTGCTTCCGCCATTCTTTTTTCCTTTCTGGTAAAAAAAGCTCCTTTTGAGAGAGTCTGGATATGATTGTTTGTGAATTGTGAGAAAAAGGGAGGATCCTTTGTAGTATTCTTTATTCCTTTTCTACCCTTTATTCTTTCTGTTGTTTTTTTGATAAATAATTAGTAGTATTATAAAAATATATTTGACTTTCGTCGGTGAGTTGAAAACAAATTGTTTATTCTCCTTTCGAAATAATGAAAAAAAATGTGAGCTTGTTTCGTGGTTTACTGTATTTTCATTATTTATAATGTATTTAATTGGTGATGATTATTAAGGTGGGGCACTCAATTCCACCCTTTTTTCTTTAATGGAACATGGGAGCAAAAACATGGAATGAACCACTCTCTATACAATTTGAAAGTGCTGAAAATGCATATCAGAAATCAGATTCAGAAGAAGAAAAATATTTGAAAGTGTAATAAACTCACATTCGTGTGGATGATTTACAAATAGCCTGTAAAGATTTTGAGATGATACAAAAGTATTAAGCGACTTATACAATCACTTAAATTATACTGTCAAGCTAAAAAGAATTATGTACGTCAAGATCCTAAAATAAGTTTCCTTTTTCAAGAATTTCGAAACCATTTTTTATTTTTTAATCTACAGGCTCAAAAATATTTTGTAAATGATCTGAGCTTATAAGGCCAACTAGACTCCAAAACCACAATGGAGAATCACAAATTGAAATTTATCAAGATGATAATCATTACAAGAACGCGTGTGAAAACACAAGTATTAGCGTTCATTCTTCTCCAGGCTTTGTACACAATTATATGTCCCACCTCTTTTTTACGCGAAACATAAGAGCTGATGACTTGATATCATCTTGAGGAACTTGGAGCATGAACTGCACTTTCATCTTCAGAGGGGCCGTCTTCGCTTTCCCATCTTCATCTCCAACCTGAACCATTCAGCATTCTACATCAGATCCTGTATCCTAAGTTTTTGTGAAAAAATGAGTTAATATTACTTTTGGTCCCTAAAGTTTACATTTTTCCAGTTCTGGTCCTCCTTTTTACTCTCACATCCCACTGGTAAATGTGGGAGAAAAATGTACTTTCAGGACCAAATTTGATAATGAGGGAAAGAGGGGGACCAAAACGGGAAGAATGTAAACTTTAAGGGACCAAAAATGATATTATCCTGAAAAATATATTTGAGGTTACCCTAGTGAATGTAAAGTAGTGTAAAAGCAACACAGTACTTGCAAAAGAATCCGTTAAGCATCATAAGGACAGGTCAAGTAAAGCATCACAAGAAAGAATTTGGGGAAATAATGGTGGCCACTTTTAACTCAAAGAGAGACATGAGAGAAATTAAGGCAACAAAATGTTATAAGAGTACTTATATATGTATTTAGTGATCGATGAAATTGAGAAAGAAGTTGAGAAGCTAACCCAGAGAGATGCCCAACCAAGTCGCACTTTAGAATCATAACCGGCTTTGAACTTGTAGTCTTTGTCAACTGTGTGTTTGTAGACTGCATTCCAATTGTTTGTGTCGAAGTGATACAAGTAGCTGACCACAAAACCAGACAAATCATATTGTACATTTAGATACCTTATCTCCAACAATCCGCTCAGTACTGATAGTGTGGAACAATTTGTGTAATAAATTGTTATGGAGGGCATGTGTTTTCAATGGGGATACACAGGACTTGGGGTTTTGCTCAGTCAAGGGTATGTTTAATTTGAAATTTGAAATTCAGATTTGGGATTTTGTATCTGGTTCTACCCTGGGATTTTAGAATCCAGTTTATAAAACCTAATACATTCACCCTACAAACACTCTCCCCAATGATCCATGTGATTTTATTTATCACTTTTCACACTTTTTATTCTCACTTTTGCAACTTCCAATAGAAAACACAATTATTACACAATCATTCAATCATTACAATTACAATCAACAATAAAATAATAATACAACATCAAACATCTTACTTACACATCCATTTGACATGAAGTTAAATCTTACCCTATCTAATCTCAAAACAAACAAACACAGACACACTACTACTATTTATCACGATTTTGAAATCCAGATTCCAGAATTGGGAAATACACTAACTCTCTATACAAACATACCCTAAATGTAGGGTACAAATTTGCAGTAATTTTTCAATGCCTATTTTGCTGTTGCAAGCTTGTAATTTGATTTTGGATAAGATGTGATCTCAAAAAATCGTTATGAATTTTGGTCAAATTAGATGGGAATAACCTACTTACAACATCAAATCTTTAAAAAAAATTATCCTGGGTCTTGGTATATACAAATTAATGTTTTAATTAGAGACATATTGAATAACTAAAAGTGGTTTTTCCCATTGAACTCAGAATTGAAACTTCAGATATTACCAAAATGATCAACAAGGCAGTTTACTTGTTTGCACCAACCCTCCCCCTAACCATCGAAGAGCACTCTTCTTTTTGGCCAGATATACTAATCACAAGTTAAAAATCAAACTTGGCAATTATTTAATTCAGTTATGGAGCCAGTCTCCATGTTAAATAGAATTATGTTCAAGCTATTTTGAGGAGCTGAATATCACGAATAAGCAAAGACTGGACCAGACCTTTCTTTCTATAATGTAAGTAAAATATTCTACAACTCTAAGAAGATAAACAGGTTCTTTGGAATGAATCAGAGTCGTCTCATGAGTCCAGAAAAGCTTTTCTATGACTAAAAGAGAAGCAAAATTTCATTTGTTAAATATCTTAGAATCTAGCAATTTACATTTACTATACTTTGAGAGAGAGAGGAGAGAGAAAGGGGGGAGAGAGCACCTCAACTTGTCTGATTTGACTGAATCTTGGCTTAAATGCACATGATACTGCATTTGAAGGCAAAGAAATACTTGGAATGAAAGTCATTTGCTCATCCTAAATGTAAAATTTTCATTAGTAAATTGATCAGGAAATTTATTATTTGATCACAAAAGAAAAGCCCAGGATTACAATTCAGAAATTGAAAGAATAGATATCACTTGGGCTGGCAATTTTAATAGTTTAGGTGAAAAGTTAAAGAAACCACATTAATTGTCATATGGACAGAAAGCAAAACCTGAAAATAAAAAAATCAATCAAATGAAATCTTAATTTTTTATGCTTTAATAATATTTGTAGGGGATAGAAGCATTTCATCAAAGTCCAAAAGAAACTACCTTAAATGCATATCTGAAATCCAGATTTTCATCATTGTAATGAGCAGTTGCAACCCCATCCAGAATGTGACTTTTGAGAATTCCACTCACTGCTACAGTTCTCTTCTGTTCCTCTTCTTCCTCATCTTTCTCCTCCAAAGAAACTTCACCAATAGGAAATTTCAAAGTTGCTTTTGGCTGCAATGTGAAAGTTAAATATATATTTAATTATATAGTTTCCTTGCATGAATTTTAAATATACCAAGAAGAGCTCTGCAAAATTTAATTCCTCCATTGGGAACTATGCATATATTTCATATTACTAGAAATTAACGAGTGATGAAATTTCAAGCAAGGTATGTATTCCAAATAGATGAAATAATAAAGAATTCAAAGTCAAATCATTCTTACCATGCCAACAGATGGAACAGTGGACGACAATTCAAACTTGTACCCGGGCCTTGCAAGATCTGCAACCATTGCAATCTCTCCTTGTCCAGCCTGAAATTAACAGTATTAGTGTAAGCAAGTGAGTATTACATTTATATCATGTAACCCTCATAAACTAAATCAAAATACTAAATTTTATAGTTTATTGACATTTTAAATGGACATTGTTTCTCCAATTACCATGAATGACTACCAAAAGAATATGGATTTTACGGTACTCAGAAACAAATTGATTAGAGTGGTGATGAGTGTGTTTGTTTGTAATATTATACTGTAAAAATTGCAATGACCACGGACCTATTCTATAAAGGTTCACCTAACAAAAAGATTGGAATAAAAAACTGCACAAAGAAAGGAGGAGCCATACAACAATCAATATCCAGTAACCAAATTCTGGCAATTTCAGCTGAGAACACAAAATTCCAAGTCTATCTTTAAAAGCCGGGAAGTGATAAACTATACTATTTCTTATCTATGTTATTCAAATTATGCTGAAATTATGAATTTAAGTTTTTCGAGAATTAAGGTTCAATTCTCTAATTGAACATTCCGCTGAAATAACTCTTAACACACTTAACATCTCAGTTCTATTGAAGGACAGGAAAAATAGAGAAATCATAGGCTCATTCAGCTACTTCAGTAATCAAACCCCAATTATTCAGTCACCAGAAAACATTAAATCACCGAATTAACGGGAAAACGAGAGTCAACACATAGAATTAGAATTGAAGCAACATCGAAACAATACCTTGGCTTGATGCGCAGCTCTGAATTGAACTCCAGGCATAATATCAAACGAAGTTTTGAGCAGAGCATCGCTCTCCTCGACGTCGTATTGCAACGAGAAAAACTTCGAATTGAAGGAAATTTGGGGCTCCGAGACTTCCCCTTTGCTGTTGTTGTAGAACGACAACTTCAATTTACCTAAATTGTCGAGTAATTTGCAGGACACCTTGTGAAGGAAAACGGAGGTGTCGCTGTCGTACTCCGATGTAACGCGGAGCTTCGGGCGGCCAAATTGGAGGAATCTGCCGAATCTGCATCCATCAGCAGCGGCGGAGGTGGTGGAGGTGGGTGAGGCGGTGGCGGTGATAAGCTGAACATCGGGTTTTGCTTCCGCCATTATCGCAGCTAATCTTCTCACTGAAATTATTTCTAAATATAGAATAATAGTAAAATTAAATAAGATAATGTGTTGTGTGAAATATTACACAATAGTGTTATGTGCAATATATCACAATCAAGATAAATTGGCTTAAAATTCGCGTGTCGGTCGGGTCGGTCAAGGCAGGGGGGCGTGGCGTGGGCGATGGGTTGTGGAACCCCAAAAATATGTATTAATAAAATAATATATTTATTAAATATTTATTGTAGCCTAGTGGTTCAAATTTGTTGTTAATGTATTTAGTTGCAGGTTCAAATCCTATTGAACACATAATTTTATTATTTTTTTGTCAATTTTTTGTGTGTTACTACATCTATGTATAAGTGTTACTACATTTATATATTAAATTTTATTTATTTTTTGTCAATTTTTTATGTATTCTTTATTACATGTATAAGTGTTCACTACATTGTTATATTAAATTTTATTTATTTTTTGTCAAATTTTTTGTGTGTTATACATCTATGTATAAGTTTAATTGTTAAAAAAAACATATATCTTACGTAATACTTAATAAAACATAAATATTCAATATTCATAACGTAACGTATATTATAATAGTAACACATTATTATTCATATGGTAACACATGCGTATTCACATAGTATTACGACGATATATGAAACAAAGTTACATATTACTAAAAAAAAACATGTGTTATTACATGAACAAAAAGTATTACCATATAAAAGAAAAAACGTGTTACCACATAAATAAAACCAAAGATAAGTTGGCGAAAAGAAATTTGGGTCCAAAATTACAGATTTAAAGAACAACTTGATGTGTTACTTACATGAACAAAAAGGAGTGTTACCATATGAACAAAAAATAGTGTTACTACATGAAAAAAAAAAAGCAGACAGAAAAAAAAATCTTGATCCAAAAATTACAGATTTACTGAAAAAATGTAATTAGTCTGAAAGGATCTCAAAAAATCGCTTCACAAAAACCATAGGAAATCACCCAGAAATTTGAGGATGATGAGAAAAATTGAAGAAAACAAAAAAGAATATGGAAGAAAAGAAAATGAAGAACAAGAAGAAGAGAGAAAAAACTGAATCGCACGCACCACCATCAAAATCAATCGGTGATCTCTCGTGTTTGTTGCAACGCGGAAGAAGAAGAAATCAGCTTGTGAGTCTTGTGAAAGAAGAATAATAAGAAATCTGCCTTACGATTGCGAGTCGTGAAGATGAAGGAGGAAGCCCATTAACACGCCAAAGAATCACCTTTAACCCTACTATTATTTGACCCATGAAAAAAAAAAATAATCAATTCTTGGCATCATCAACATATGCAATATGCATCTGAATTTTTGCCATTAAATAAATGTGGGGTTTGGGATTTTTGGGCGGGGATTCAGAGAGAAAATTATTAAAGTCGGAAAAGTTTTTTTCTTTTCCTTTTACCCCTTAAATTCAGTTCAGGTTTTTTTGTTGTTATTCTGATTGTTGGTAGGTAAATATTAGAATTAATTACTCCTAGATCCATCTTTAGATTCAACAATACTCATAGGTCCATACTTTTTTAAAAATTAGTAGTAGGTCCAAAATTGTATTTGATTTTACTCTCCTACCCTTCTACAAACTTACACGGCATAAATTAATAGAAATTCACAATTCAATTTAATTCTTTCAAATTCTTTCCTCTCTCTCTCTCTCTCTCTCTCTCTCTCTCTCTCTCTCTCTCTCTCTCCTCAAATAGCCTCTCACTCTTCTCAAATCTGCTCTCACTCTCTCTCCACAAATCACCACCGCCATGATTACTCAGTCCACTTATCCCCATTAACCACCATCCCCAAAATCTCTCTCTACAAAGTGGAGCCGGTGATTTTGGAATGGGCTACGACCACGAAGTCTTGGCCTTGTAGCCTCCCTCTGCGCAGGCCTCACTTATTTGTACCCAACAAGCACAATCGAGTCACAATGATCTTGAAGCGACCCATGACGGATCTTGAAGCAACCACATGAAGGTGCGATATGGTGAGATTCTTATTTATTTGAGGATAATTTGAGATTTTTCTGATTTTTTGTTCAGATTTAGAGTTTCTCTTAATTTGGGGCTTTTTTTTGGTGTAGAGAGAAATCCAGTTGTCCGGCGGATGGTGGTGGGGGTGGCCGGGGCGGCGGATGGTGGTGGGGATGAGGTGGAGGCGGCGGAAAACGGCGTGGAGAGAAAGTGGAGATGGGCGGCGGTGGACGGCAAAGCTCTCGCGTCGGCTGCAAACTAAGGTTTTAGTTAGAATGTAAAACACGCCTCATCGCGGCGGCCGGCTCCGATTTACTATGTACTTTCTTGGTTAGGTGTTTTGTTGTTAAGCTTGGTTCGTGTTATCGTTTTTGAGTTACGTGTGTATGTGTTTACTTAATTTGGTTGTGTCGTGTTAAGTGTTAAGTGGCTTCATTAGCGATTAGATGGGTTTGGTGTCTCAGGTGGGTCACAATGTCGTGGGGCTCTTGTTGCGTGATTTTTGGTTTTCGATTTGCTAATTTCTGGATTTGTTAATTTTTGGTTATTGGGGTTTCCTTTCTATGGTTATTTATCCATTGTTGCAATGTTTATAGTGTTATCTGAAGTGCATATTATGTTCTGCGTTTTCTTTGGTACATGTAATTTCATGCAGAATGTGTGAATCAATTGTCGACAATTTTTGTTATATTAGAGATTCTGTGATGATTTTCAGTGTATGCAGAAATTGCAGATGTATACTTATTCTTCATAGAAGCTTTTTGAAGATTTGAAGATGCATTTATGAAGATATGAGTTTGTTAATTTCTGAGGATGAGGATCTGAAAATCGGAGATGCACATGAACCGTTCATGTTTTTGATGAACCTGTTCATGTTTTTTATGAACATGTTCATGTCGAAATAAGGACGACAATATGTAATTTTGAGATTTTTTAGAAGGTTATATGTAATTTTTGGAATTTTAAATAGGTAAATTTCTGTAATTTTTCAATTTTTGATATGAAAATTTCAAGTTGTAATGATTTTCTTTTTTATTGGATTTTTATGGATGTGTAGTTTTTTGAAAGAATATTGAATTTTGTATTTCACACCAATAATATTTAACATGGTTGGATTTAAAAAAAATTATCAGTTTTAAGATTTCATAAAATCTTTTTTTTCAAAATCTGAGTGAAGGACGATAGTTGGGGGTGAAGAAAGTACTCTGATTTGATGCCCACTTTTTATTACACTTTTTTCAAAATCAATTTTAACAGTGTGTTGAGAATAAGGGCAAAGAAATCTTTTAGAAGTGTTTTTTTTTTGGACCTATGAGTAATATTAAAAATGGGATGGACCTAGGAGTATGTTTGGGGTTGAGTTTGGACCTCTAAGTCACTCACTCTAAATATTATAGCCACAAATTTCATTTTTCACTTTTCTTTAAAGTTCGTACAATCCCAATAGTTTATGGTAACACCCATATGAATAAGGTCATTATATAAACTCTAATTTAATAATCCCTCTGTCTTAATTTTGATTGACCATCTTTCATAAATAGTCGTCCTAATTTTGTTCGGTCATTTTCTAAAAAAGAAAATAAAGCAACTTTCAATATTATTTAATATTGTTATTTCCCTCCACCAAACTCACTTTACACCATTTAATATTGTTATTTCTCTTCACTTTACATACTTTACCCACTTTATACCATTTAATACTATTATTCCCCATTTTTTCTTAATCTCCGTATCTATAGTATTTGGACAATCAAAATTAGGACGGAGAGAGTATAATTTATTTTGAGATATGAGTTGACTCGAATTATTCACTTTAAGTTTCATCTTATATACGCTAAGCAATAACTCTCATTTCATTCTCACTCTCGCGTCGCTGTGTTGCGTCATGCATCATTGATCTTGCGATTATTGATGCTTCAATTCTGATTTTTCCGATATATATTGTGCCTACAATGATAGTTTTTTTGTGTAACAGTAATATTTTTTTTCATAATAGTAATAATTTATGTGTATAACAGTGATACTTAGTTTCTCTTACAGTGATAGTAATAGCCTTCATGAATAATAATGATAGTTTTTTTTAGTAATAGTGATATTTTTATTTTTATTTTTATTTTTCATACCAGTGATAATTTAATTGTGTTACGGTGAGAGTTTTTATACATAACAGTGATAATTTATGTGTATAACAATGATACTTAATTTAGCATACAGTGACAGTGAGTTTTTTTAGTAAAAGTGATAGTTTTCATATGTATTGGTGATAGATGTTTTTTTTCATACCAATGAAATCGCTGGAAATTAAAACTAAAATTCCTCTAATAATAAAAAAAAAAAAAAACTATGAAAAAGACGATCCTACGTCGACAATTTTCACAGCGGTAAGTGAGGGGGTGTTTCCGGTCGCTTGAGACGTATTCATAGAGAGGGTAATTTTCTCAGCGACGTGTGTGAGCAGAAGAGAGAGAGGCACGCAATAAAAAATGAACTCAAATAGTACATATATATGCAAAAAAAGTTCTTCGATTCAAGTACATTCAATAGTACTTATGAGTTGAATATGAGACCCAGAGATATTAAACCGAACCACGAACCAACTCTAATTTATTAGGGCTATTTATATAGGATCACGACTAAATGGATCGGGATCTAGACGGTTCATTTTAAACGGTCTAACCAATTAAGGATCTAATTATAATTCTAATTTGCATGGACTTCAAGCTAAACGAGTCACCTAGTTTCTAAGAAATTTTTTAAAAAAAATTAAATGCAATAAATATTAATTGATGATGAAAATATTATTGTATATTTGATAAGAAAATTAAATAAATATTTATATCAAAATACATAAATATTAATTATTTTTAGGTGTCCAAAATAAATCAATATTTCTTCTATAAAATTATGCAGTTTAAAGAACATAATTTTTTGAAATATAAAAATGACAAGAAAGAAACTCATAAGTCATGTATATAAAAATCTATTACTAACTACTCACTACGTCTCGCAATTACTTGCACACTTGCTTATTTAGACGTCTCAATATTACTTGACACTCAAAAAAGATAATACTTCATAAATTTCACCCTCACAATATTTACAAATTTATATAAAATGTCATTACTTTTGGACCACACGCACAAAATTTGATTCTTTATTTTACTTTATAAACAAAAAATTACAAAATTACAAAATTACCTATCAAATTCTACACTAAATTTTATTTTCTTAATATGTGTATCATTGCACATGTGAAAGAAATTTTGGGACAAGGAGTATAATATTATGCACTTACTCTTTAAAATGATCATATTAATATATTATTTAACTATATATATATATATATAGGGTGGGGTAGGAGGTGGGGGGAGCCATGCCCCCCTTGAGCATAGCATAGCTCCGCCCTAAATCATGATAGAATTAAATTCACATTATAAAATTAAAAGATGCATAATAACATAATTAATGCATTGTTAATTAAATCAATCAATGAACAAAAAAAAATCTAAAATTCATGAATAGATAATAATTCATAATATTCAGCATCACCACTACACAATATTTTTATCCATATATTTGGATAAGATGTTATTAAATAAAAATAAATTATTAGTTTATATAATTGTCATACACTATTAAATATATAAATTAAAGGGGGTGTCAATTTGACCCAACTTACTCATGCAGTTCAACTGTTCAACCCTATAGAATTTTGGATTAAACGTTCTGGCCAAAATGGTCTGAATTAAAAAATGTATATTAATGTTGATATTAATATAACTTGCATGTTTTATTGTTAAGTTAATTAAATCACAAATAATCTCATAACTTAAATTGGCCTAGAAAAGACTCGGTACTTTATATCTTTTTTTTAGTTGATTTAGTCCCAATTATAATTCCTTTGTTATCGATTTTCTGCTTAGCGTTGACATTAACTTAGGGTTTAATACAACTCAAACCTAATTTCGACTTTTTTTGACGTTGTTTAATTTCTAAGTATAAACTGAATAAATCAAATAAGTACAATGGGTTCATGCATCATTAATTCCATGTTACTTTCTAGTGTTTATAAGTTACAAACGTTATTTATGGCTTTGCTCATTTTTGTTACCTAAATTATGAAAGTAATAATGATGTAATTGAAAAATGATATTTCCAATCTTGAAATTGATTAAAAATTTGCGTGGAGTTTCAGGTTTTTGCCAACATTGTTTAGTCAAGTCGATCGACAACCTAAATTGCGGATATGCATGTGAATCCAACAATATACAATAATACTAATTTATTTATTATTATTTTTGCTTTTCTTTTAAGGATAATCATATTTCCTTTGAATTGCATGTTTCCTTCGAGTTTGCACAAAAGAACTATTCAAAATATATATATATATATGTAAAAATATGTGGCCGATTTTTTTAAACAATGAATAAAGGAGGGAATAATGTTTTTTTAGGCCAGTGATTTAGGGGTATGTTTTAAGAACAATAATTTTACGGGCTAGTGAATGTAAGAGAAAATGTTTTAAAATTTATAAATGTAGATAATTGAGCCCGAAAAAGTCCAAATCGGACTGAATTGTCATGTGAGTTGCATGATTGTCCTAAATTTACAGATTTTGAAAAAATAGTGTCCTACATTCACAAGTTCATAAATCTGTAAATGTAGGACAATCACGTAAATCACGTGACATTTCAGCTTGATTTTGACTTATTTGGGTTCGAATATTGTCCTACATTTATAAGATTTAAAAACATATTATTCTATATATATAGATTTTAAAAACATATTATTCTACATTTCCAATCCCATAAAATTATTGTCTTTAAAACACAACCTCCTAAATTACGGGTCTAAAAAAAATACTTTTCCAACAAAGGAATTCACAATATGTGATACCAAACTTACAAGCTCTGAGAGACGAAGATATCGATATATAGTTCGACAGTCGAATCACCAGAAATCAACCTAGTACTTAGTTAGCTGTATAATTGATACACTTAAAAAATTTCATTTGTTCTACAATTTAGGCAAAAAAAAAACAAAATGTTCTAATCTGAACATCCCCTATCGGTGATGTCCTAAAAAAGAATATTCTTGAGGGAAACTCCAGATGTCAGCCTTAGAACGGATTAATATTGAAAAACAAAATAAAAAGTCAAAAAGATAGAATACAAGCTCATTGACCTAGTGCAAAAGATGAACATAGTTAAAGTTAAATGCCCTAAAGCTAGGGTTGGCAATGTAGTGTCAGTCATTTCTTCTTGATCATTACCAAACACTCATCACATTTGTCAAAACCCAACTATCATATTTTCTGCTATAAATACCACACCATATTTTGCATTGGATTCAAACTAATTCCATTGTGAGATCATATCGTTATATTTTCAAACACCTTCACCAAAAAAACATACATTATACTAATGGCACTTCTAAGTGTGCACCACTTGGCCTTCTTATTTGGCCTTCTAGGTAATTAAAATTCCAAAATTATTAATTACTTTTGTTAATTATTCACATATATATAAATATAGCAACTTTAAATTCTTCCTTCTAAATTCTTCTATTTTCTTGGAATTTTGGACAGGTAATATTGTGTCATTCTTGGTATTCTTGTCACCAATGTAAGAACTCATCACCAATAATATTTTCAAATAGGAATTAATTAATATTCTCTATATGTATATCTTCATAAATTTTGAACATGTGTATAATTAATACAGGCCAACTTTTTACAAAATTTGCAAGAAGAAATCGTCAGAAGGGTTTCACCCATTACCTTATTCAGTTGCATTCTTCAGTGCTTCATTGTTACTATACTATGCTTACCTTAAAACGAATGCATATATGATCGTCATCATTAATGGTATCGGATGTTTCATCGAAACGATTTACCTCTTCATCCACATAATATATGCACCCACGAAGGCCAGGGTACGTACCACTAATTTATAAATTCTCTTCAAAAAAAAAAATTAATTTAATTCTTTTTTATGAGAAAAAAAAAATATTAGTTTGCTTAAATATTGATTGCTAATTTCTCTCCATCGATCTTTCTGTTTCTCAGATTCGAACGATGAGTTTGATTTTCGTATTCAACGTTGGAGGTTTGGGTTTGATCATGTTGGTATCGTTGTTATGTGTTGAAGGTTCACATAGGGTTGCTCTAGTGGGATGGATATGTGTTGTTTTTAACCTAGCTGTATTTGTTGCTCCATTTAGCATCATGGTAAGTTTTTAACCTTTAATTTATTTTCCTTTTTTTTTTTTTTTAATTCTGAATTTTTTTACTTAGAAAATTTTGTGTTTGCAGAGGCAAGTGATTCGAACGAAGAGTGTGGAGTTTATGCCGTTCACTTTGTCATTCTTCCTCACTCTCTGTGCCACCATGTGGTTTTTCTATGGATTCTTCATCAAGGACTACTACATTGCAGTAAGTGTAAAATCAAAATTTTATGAGGTTGCGTTTTGATTTAAAGAAAATTTTAAGAAAGAATTTGAAATTCAAAATAGCGAAAAGCTTGAGTTTTTATCATGAATCGTTTTGTAATTTAGGCCTTGTCCAATTTTAGTACTATATATTTTTACTTTTTTTTTTCAATTTGTCCGTTTGATATCAATTTGGTCTCGTATGGTTTTTATTTTTTTTCAAGTTTGGTCATTTTTATTTCAATTTTTGTCCTATATGATTTTTTTTTTCTTTTTTCAATTTTAGTCCTTTTTGTTGTCCAATTTTAATTCCGTATATTTTTACTTTTTTTTTCAATCTTGGTCATTTTGTTGTCAATTTTGATCTAAAATAATCATATTGTAAAAGTAAGAGTATACAAGACTAAATATGTAAGTCACGGGAGGATTATTGATATTAACTCCGAAAGGATAATTTGACTTATTTTGAATTTCTTTCAGTGAAAAGCTTGAACTTAATTCAAGTATTTTAATCAAACGCAACCTAAATTAATTACTCGATCGTTCTCCTACTATTATTCATTTCAATTGATCATATTATTGATCACTGCCCTTTCGCATGATTGATCCAGTTTCCAAATATTATTGGATTTCTATTTGGGATTGCTCAAATGATCTTATACTTCATCTACAAGAATGCGAAGAAGGATGATGCATCGAAGCTTGAGGTCGAGCCAAGTAAGGATATTGAAAATAATTTGGCCAAGGATCTTGGAAATGTGTCCAAATGAATTGGAAGATGGAGGAACAATTAAATTACTAAACCCTAGTTATGGTTGAGCCTTGGTTATTTCTATATATAGTAAATAAAGTTTTATGTCCATTATCTTTTTTTTGTCCCTTTACTTGTATACTAGGGGATCGGATGAGTATTTAAACCAGAGTCTGTAGGTTCCATGCATTGTGAACCATTGCTAGCTAGATTGTGTAAATCTTGAGACACTAGTTATTATTTAATATTATAATGCTACATATAAACATATGGCTATTATGTACATTATGCATATATATATCAAGTGATATGTTACATCCACTAAAAATAACATTAAGTCAGGTTTCTAATCCAAGAAAAAAGTATTAATTAATAGTTTGATCCAAAAGAAATTCTAATTAAGTAAAACATTTTTCATGGAAAAACTTTTATAACAAAGAAGATAAAATTAGTGATCAACAAATAAAGATAGGAATGTAAATGATGACTTATAAAAACTTTGTACCTTCAATAAAAACTTTGTACCTTCAATAATTACTCTTAAAGATAGGAATGTAAATGATGACTTATAGGAATTGTCAAAAATGTGTACTTTTAAAAAATATTACTCTTTTTTTTTTCGAAACGAAGGAGTATTTATATACAATTCTCGAAGAAAAACGAAGTTAATTAGGTCCCCTCGCGTATACTTTCAAGGCAACTAGTACTTGCCCACGTATCACGGAAGAGTAAAAAAAATTATGTTAACTTGTTACACTCATGAAATGTGCAATTTATTTTACGAACACAGGTAGCACGTTTTAGAATAAATTTCATATTGCAGTGCAACAAGTTATATATTTCTAAAATACACTATGGAGAGTACGGTGCATAGAAAACCCATTCAATAATAAAATACAAGTTAAACATGAAGATATAATAATTAACTATAAATTTGTAAAGGCAAAAAGAAAAAGTAAATCTAAAATATAGAATATGATTCAAATTAAATAAAACTAATCCGGTTTGAATTGTCTTCTAGCCATTTAATGGATTTTGATCCATTATACTCAATCCGTCCCAAGATAATGTGCATATCACCCTTTTCTATCAAGTTTTAGAGAGTGAATTGTTTATTAATTAATATTTAAAATGATAAAGTGATTTTTAAAGAGAGGTATGATAGATCTATCTTTATGCTCTCCACTATATGTGTCTTTAAAAGTTATTTTATTATTTTAAATACTATTAAAAAACTTGTTCGTTAAAATACAAATAAACAGTAACAAGTGTACGTTATCCCACGACGGAGGTAGTACTTGGGAAGCAAGCGTTACATGAAAGTATGTCTTTATTAATTGGAAATTTGTTTGGTACGTCAATTATATATAGAGTTGTTGTGTCGTCTTGCAATTTAATTAATGACAAAAATTTGTATAGACTTTATGCCATGAATCTTATTTTTAATTTATGATTTTTGACACTCAGGATATAATACTGGTCAAGTATAGTAGTTTAGAAAAATGTATTGAAAATAAGAAAAATGAGTCAAATAATCTAAATTCAAAGAAATAGTTCATAAACCAACTCTTTATTAATCTAGACTAGAAGTAGGCTTAATAACACAACATGTGTGTGTGCATGCAGTGAATCATACGTCACGGCGGGGTGGGCTAGTGAGCTTGGGCTCTAGTTCATTATATTATATATTGAAATTATTATATGTAAAAAATTTAAAATTAGTCCATCAGTCCACTCAAATTAATTATATTAGTTCACCCTAATTATAAATTCAATTAAAACTCATCAATATTCCCTCATTCCTGTAGAAATATTAGCAAACAACTCTAGGTCCACCCACTTTTAATTAATCTTTTATTTTATCTAAAAAAAATCAAAAAATTTATTTCAAAAAGTTTATTTTCATCAAGAGCACTGAATTAGAGTCTAAGGAAGTTTGAGATTCTTTATTCTTGATTTTACTTTTTCAAAACTCATCCTCAATTTTCAAGGTCGATCAAGTAATTTTTTTTATTCTTTTAATTTTTCTTATACAATGTTTTTTTTTTTTGAGAAAAGGACTTACAATAAAAAGGAAAAGTGAAGTACAAAGTACAAATCCTACAGACGAAGAGAAGTACAAAGTACAAATCCTTCAAACGAAGCACAAGTCCTTTAGGCGAACTATCGAAACACCGATCGGAACAACACCTACCTCGAACCAATCTTGAGGAACAGAGGCACTAATACACATTTGGGCTTGGACAACTGTTAAAAAAGCCCTTAGAGAGCGGTTATAACAGCTGTCCAAGTAACAGCTGTCCAAGCTTGGACAACTATTAAAAAATCGTTGTCCAAAAGTTGGAAGCTTGACGGTTTTTCAACCGTGCATTGCAAGAGGGGGGCTTGGACAATGATTTATTATTGTCTAACAATTTTTTTTTTTTTTTTATAATTTCGATTATTATTATGTTAGATAGACAATGATTTATTAACATTTGTCCAATATCTTTTTTTAATTATTAATTTATATTTTAAAAATCCTATAATAAAACTATAAACCAAAACTTATATATACGTCCAATCCCATAAACCAAAAATCCTATAATAAAACCATAAACCAAAACTTATACCACATATATATATAACAAAACATCAAATAAATAAACATACACATCATGAAATAAATAAACATACAATCATAAACATACGTTCAATACACCAAAAACATGAAATATATATCATCACAAATATATAATTAATTACATGCTACAAAAATTTCAAACAACGATCACTCAATATCGTATGAATATAAGAATCGATTGTAAAGGTACCCCGTCCAATCGTTTTTCCATTTCTCCAGTCTTTTCTTAGAGTAAGAATTGAGCTCACGTTCATAGACAAACTGCAAACAACGAATCAATCAATATAGTATGAATTTTTATTCAATCAATAATAATTTAAATAAATCGTTAAATTAACTTACATTGAGAGGAATGCGTTAGAGAAGCGCGGATTATATCTTCAATAAAGCAACACACAAAATGTCCACAATGTTCATTATCTCGTTGCCTCGGAACCTGTTGATCCAGTTCACTTTATTTAATAAATCAAAAGAAATAACATTTAATATAGCAGAAGAAACAACATTCAATAAAGTCGTACATTTCTTTTTAGCACTTGTTTTTCTTTTTCGTTTTTTGGTTGACCTTTCTCGTTCATGACCATAAATGTTAACAAGATCCGGATTGTCATATTCATCCTCATCTCTAATTATTCTCTGGTATGGGCGTGGATTTGCAGGATCATCGAAAGATGGTACAGAATGAGTGAAGTTCTGAAAAGGATCATCAATTGTGTCAACATCTTCATCGACATGGTCGCTAATCTGGAAACTATTGTTAAATTTGTTTGACAGAACCACAATGAACCATTTCTTATTAACTGGGTCGGGGACATAGAAAATTTGTTGAGCTTGACTGACCATTATGTAAGGGTCATCTCTGTATCCCACATTCTTCAAATCAACGCGTACGAACCCAGAACTTTCAAATTGGACCCCGTTAGGGATCCTCACCCAACTACACTCGAAGATTGGTTGACGGTGAACAATATAGTCGAGTTTCCAAATGTTGACAATCTGTCCAAAGTAAGTAGTATTTGATTGATCCACTGCAGTTGCAGTAATGGACACTCCACTATTTTGCATAGTACTTGTGGCATCATGATCTCTGGTATAAAATGTGTATCCGTTGTTAAGATAACACTTGTATGAATACACATGTCTATCAGGCATTCTGGATAACCACTTAACTCTTTCATTCACTGATTATGTTTCCCGTGACAACATATTTGCTACATAACCATTGAACCAGTCAACAAACGTGCGATTGTGCTCAACTTCAATCCATGATCTATCTCTAGTGGGATTTCTCTCAGCAAGTGATCGCATGTGCATGTCAATAAAAGGAAACAGGTCGACCGTGTTGTGAAGTACGCACAAGTGCATCCGTGTTAGTTCCTCCATGATAACACTTACAGGTTGACCATCGGTAATGCCTTCACCATCCATCCTATTGGTGTACCGGGTAACTGAAAGTCCAATTACATCGACATTCGGAATAAATTCGCACCCGAAGACTCATTGCTTCTTCTACTAAATAGCGTTCTGCAATGCATCCCTCCGGCCTGGACTTATTCATCACATATCCTTTGAGCACTTTCATATATCTCTCTACACCATACATCCATCGCATACGAGCAGGACCACACATCCTTGTCTCGTGTACCAAATGAACTGTTAGGTGAACCATTATATCAAAAAATGATGGAGGGAAATACATCTCAAGCTCACAGAGAGTCCCCACAATCTGCCTCTGAAAACCAAGCAATTTTCTAGGATCTATGACCTTGCTACTCATTCCCTTGAAGAACCAACATAACTTTGTTATGGTTATGCGCACATTTTCAGGCAAGAAAGTCTCCATGATGACATGATAGTCATGCGATTTCAGATTCATCAGTCTCACGCCATCATCTGATACAAGTCTCTGTATGTTGGAGGAATAACCCTCTGGTACTTTCACATCCTTTAGCAGCTGAAGTAACTCTTTTCTCTCATTCTTGGACAAGGTGTGTGCAGCAGGAGGTAAGAACGGTTGACCCCTTTCTCTAGGCACAAGTTTTAATTCTGCTCTTATTCCCATATCAATCATATCCATTCTTGCATTGTAACCATCCTTGGACTTCTTATCAGCTAGGAGAGTGTTGAGCAAGTTTGGCACAAACGTTCTTCTCAACGCATTAGATCAATGAAGTGTCTAACATACAACTCTTTCCAATAGGGCAATTGAAAGAAAATTGATTCCTTCTTCCAACCGCTAGTGGGGACACTCTTTGCGAAGATCTTTCCGTACTGTGTGTCGATATTCTTCATCTCATTCAATACATCCGAACCTGATAATAAACGTGGTGCTTCACATGTCTCAATTGTGCCATCGAATGCATCGGCCATTATTCTGTACTTATGGGTTGGGTCCAACCACCTCCTATGTCCCATATAAACGGTCTTCCTACAATGACTCAAGCGAATGTGATGTGTCTTCTTGGTACAACAAGGACATGCATCGACCCCTTTCACACTATATCCAGATAGATTCCCGTAAGCGGGAAAGTCATTGATAGTTCCAAACAGCATGACCTTCAACTTGAAATTCTCCTTTCTACAAGCATCATACACATCGACACCCTCATCCCACATGAGCTTCAAGTCCTCTATCAAAGGAGCCAGATATACATCTATGTCGTTACCAGGTTGTTTGGGTCCTGATATCAACATAGAAAACATCATGTAAGTGTGCTTCATGCACAACTCAGGTGACAGGTTATAAACTAATAGAATCACTGGCCATGTACTATAGTTGGTACTTTGGATACCGAACGGATTCATTCCGTCAGTTGAGAGTGCAAGACACAAGTGTCGTGGCTCGTTGCCAAATTCTGGATACCTGACATCGAATGTCTTCCACTGGGGTGAATCAGCAGGGTGTCTTAGCATTCCATCTTTGATCCTATCATCGTGATGCCAAGTTAAATTTCTAGCATCCACAGCGCTACTATACATTCTCCTGAATCTTGGTATTATTGGAAAGTACCACGACACCTTCTCGGGGGATTTATTTTTCTTATATCGCTTCTCCCCACACTTGGGACATTCATCGAGGTCTGCATACTCCTTCCGAAATAAGATACAATCACCCGGACAAGCATGAATTTTCTGATGTGTTAACCCGATGGACTTGAGCATTTGTTTAGCATCATATGCTCTCTTAGGCAGTACATTTCCATCAGGCAATAGACCACTAACTGTTTCCAGCATACTTGTGAAGCACTCATCGGACAATTGGTGAGCTGCTTTTAGGTTGAACAATATCAACACAGCTGACAGTTTTGTTGCCTTCTTACACCCGGGTCATAGTGGTAATCCAGCAGAATCACTTAACTTCTCTGACATATAAGGGTGATCTCGCAGATCATCGTCATCCCCACTTGACGTATCAACAGTCGGTACATCATCGAAAATATCCGCATCCACTGTATGTTCAAACCTAAAGTCAGTTTCTAGGTTGCTTGAGCTACATCCATCTCTTCTCTCACCATGATATGTCCAAACGGTTATGTTTTATCAATACCGTGAATCATCAAGTGGTCAAACAGACTTTCTCGACCACTAACGGTTTTTCCATTCATACATTTCCAACACGGACATGGAATGTACCGAGGGTCGGTGCAGTGTCTAATTGCATGATTACAAAATTCTTTCACCCCATTACTATACTCATCTGATAATCGATCTGCTCGAACCCACTTTCGATCCATATAGAACTAGAGATGCCTATAGAAAAGACAATATGAAGTGTTTCTCAAGATAATGTATCATAATGTATTAAACCTAAAAGTATTCCAATCCTAATGCATACCTAACCATACTTAATCTACATTCATTTTAATTTTCTAATTTTAAGATAATACATGCATTGATGTCATACCAAATTTTGAAGTTTAAACCTTTATGAAATGGTAAAATAATTGAACTTATATCCACAAAATGGCATTGGGTAGATCAAGTCAATATTAACCAAGTCAACAAAAGTTTATAGCTTGATTACTACTTCAAATTCTAATGTACCTAAGATTTTGTTGCTTCTCAAGACAATGTATCCTAATGTACCATCAATCATCTAAAGCAACACACTATCCATTCACCAAATCATCAATCAATAACTCAAATATATCCTAATGTATTAATCTTAATTTATGTTTAAATCCCCACACAAGCATATTATCAAACACCTTGAGTGCATCAATTAAACAACCAGCCAACCAACTTAAAAATCAAATAAATTCATCAACCAACCCAAAAATATATAAATTAACATTTTAATCCACACATTTGCAAGAGCGTTCACATCCAAAAAACTAAATTATACAATCTATTCATATCTAAAACAAACACATTATCCATTTCACCAAATCATAACACACATATATATATATATACTAACATATAGATATATATATTATCCTAACATATATATATATATATATACCATTAACCATATTTAACAATCCTAACATATATATATACTCACAATCCATTCATATCTAAAGCAAGAGCATTCACCATTAACAATCCTAACATATATATATACTAACATAATATATATATATATATATATATATATATATATATATATATGTATGTATAAAAAAGAAAATTACCTATATATAAATGGAGGGGCACACATGGTGACAACCAGTAGTGGAGGAGGAGGCCGGAGGAGGGCGATGGAGGTAGGGGATCGAGAAGAAGGAGGAGGGCGACGACGACGGCAAAGACACGGGAGGTAGGTGATGACGAGTAGGAGGGCGATGGCGACGGCAACGGCGCGAGAGGTAGGGGATGACGAGGAGGAGGTAGACGGCGACGACAACGACGCGAGAGGTTGGGGAGAAAAATGGATTTAGCGAGAGGAAAAATTAAATCAGCGTAAATGGGGTCGCTCTGCGGACGCCGTACACGATATAAGGGTTTTCGGGGTTTGGAGAGCGGTTTTGAACCATTGTCCAATCTTTACTGTGGACATCGATTACGAACCGCATTCAAGTGGTTAGCAATGGGTTCTTAACCGCTCTCCAAGTAAAATTCTTGGAGAGCGGTTTAGAACCTTCATATCTTTTTTTTTTTTTTTATAAAACCGCTCTCCAAGCTATAACTTGGAGAGCTGTTTGAAAAAAGGGTTGTCCAAGTGCAGCTGTGCAAGTCTAAATGTGTAGTAGTGAGGAGGGGAGAATCACAATCCCGATCAAAGCACAAGGACAAAGGGAAGCCCCACACTAAGGCTTAAACCATGTCCGTAAAGAAAATCAGGATTGCATCAATCAAAGCACACCCAACAAACCAGCAAGACCCAGAACCGGAAGAAAACATCAAAACAAACAAACAGCAAACCCAAAGAGGGAGGAAAACTCACAACAAACCCCTAACTAGGAGAAAGCAGAGAAGAGAAAATAAATCCAAATCCTAAAGCACAAAAAGAACAAAAGGTAAAATATAGCACAAAATAAAACAAAAAAAAATAAAGATCCGCCGGACCGAAACCGCCCACCGGTTGCCGTGACTCCGGTGGGGGAGATCGGTCCGACGAACCAGCCACGACCTCTAAACGGCGCTCAAAACGGCAGGCAGCGGTGTGACGGCGATGAGGAATAAGGCGGTGGAATAGGGCGGTGGGTTTGATTGGGTTTAGAGAGAAGACAGAGGAAATTTTTTAGAGAGAGAAAAATTGAGGAGTTTCTTATACAATGTAGATATATACTCAATTGTTGATGAATTTTATGATTTGAAGTCTCTTCGAGTACAGTTCAATAAATATTAAAAATATTTTATTTTATTTAAAATTATTGGTCTAAATTTTTTTCTTTCTGGTCCACCCCCTTATAAATTCCTGGATCTGCCACTGCGTACGGCTATTAATTTTGTACATGTTTTAATAAAAGTGGCATGATTTATTTAAGAGTTGGTGTGCTGTGAAACTTGTTCACCGTGAAATTGGTTTTTTTTTTACAGACATACACTTTAGTAATATAAGTCACACACTTTAGTAATATAAGTCACACACTTCAGTTATCACTACAACACTCTTTGCTATAATATAAGTCACACTCTTCACTTTTATGAATAATACACTTTATAGTAAAAAGTCACACACTTTACAGTAAAAAGTCACACACTTTAGTAATATAAGTCACACTCCTTAACCAGTTTCACCGTAAAACTTGTTCACACTATACTTTGCCTTTATTTAAATGAAACGTGGCCTCTTTTTGTCGTTATATTGTATTGCTTTTAACAAACACATCTAATTTTATCGCGATATATATGAACATTAATTATATGTTGCGTTCATGAATTTTGTACCCAATCTTAACAAAATTGTCATGATTAATTTACTAAGTGCAATATGAAGCATATATATATATATATATGAATGAGTCTCTTGTGCACCGCGCACTCATGCAATTGAATGACACAAAAATACTTAACTCATTGAATGTATTAGACATGTTCTGTGGATATATGGTAGGGTTGGGGCGAGTGCACAGATCTTAAATCCATGCACCAGTTGCACATGAAACTTTGTCTATATATATTTTGCATGCTTATTATATAATGTGAGTGAACATTGTATACTCTAATCCTTAATTAGTCTCACATCGTCGGCATAAAAAGAAAATTCTGGGAGATTAAGAAAACGTTGGAGCAAGTGCAACATTTTGGCGCACTAAGTATGCGTTTTGAAACTCTAAAAATAGCTTTTAGAATCATTTATTTTTAAAATTATCTCTCACGGCTTTTGAAAAAAAATGATTCCAGAAGCTGTTTTGTAGAGTTTCAAAACACACCCTAAATTTTGATCCACAAATTTTCATCATTGATTTTCCGTGAAAATTTTGTATACTAAATAGAAATAAATAATGCTGTTTTTTATACAAACTAGCACTTTTATTTACACGAACCGAATATTATTTTTTTGTTTTTAAAAAATAACTCATTAAAATGAGTTAAAATTATATATTAAAATTGCATCCGTTGCATTAATTGGTGCTTACAATTTTTGCCCAAAAAAAAAACCATTTTTTTGCCCAAAAAAGAACATGTCAGTTTCATAGAGTTTGGAGCAATGAAAGACCAACACGCTACCTACGTATTTGAGTGCCAAAAAAATTATTGAAATTGTGAAAGTTTTGATTCATTTAAAACTACTTAAAAAGGAATTTTTTTAAAAATAAATTGTTAACAAAAAAATGCACACAATTTGGTCATGTGTCTCATGTCTAGACTAATATGTGAAACCAAAAGTGTAGTTGTGTAGGTGATAATTAAATGACAAAGTTGAAAGCTAAGCTCAAATTATTGCAAGAGTCAACTCTAAGTTATAGTCTCTATTTCACACACAAGGGAGTATTTGTCATTATGCACTCATTAATTAGTTATTTCATTAATAAATTATTATTTTTTTGAGCGCATTTCATTAATAAATTAAATAAATAATTATTTTTTACATTTTTGAAAAGTAATAATTTGGTTGACATGGTTTTGGAAAACTCTGTAAGAAAGTGAAACTTCGATGCCTATAGCTATTTTAGTTGAAGATCACATGGGAGTAATTATCATCTATCAGATCCGAATCTTTGTTTCTAGTGGCAAAATTGTCAACCTAAGATGTAGACATGAACCTAAGAGCAATTCCAACCTTAAGAATGTTTCGAATACTATTATGCAGAGACAATATTGTTGGGGAACGATGTGCCCGTATCTATTCGCGGTGCCAGACAAGTTGTTGCTGCCAATAAATTTGATAATTCCAAAGCTTCTTCTGTGAGTATTTTATGGCAATGCACGAATTTTCTTTTTCATTTTCTGTTTTCTGTGATTTATTATATTTGTGGAATGAATTATAGCTGAATTTTGTTAGTTAGGATTATGATTTTGATTACAGGGTTTATTCTTGAATTATTGTTGCTTTGATCCAATTAAATGATCTACTAATTTGATAGTTCAGTAGTTGTTTATTGATGGTATACTTTTTGGCTTAACATAAACCTTGCAAAGATGTGTGGAGTATGAAATTAATGTGGTACAACCTGGGCTGCCTAATAAGCTTATTACTATTCATGTGATCTGATGAAATTGTAGTTTGAATTTTGGTACATCGATGAAATTGTACAGCGATGATTAAAAAAAAAGAAAGATCAAGTCTGTTTTGAAGTTAGAACAGAGTGCATATTAATGTCCATTCTTATATACCTTTGTAATGTATAAAGGGCTTCAAAAGAGGAACTATCTGGTACTCTGATTTCTCCAAATTACTTTCTGTTGTATTTATTTTCTTCGTGTAGGGATCACGATTGATAGGCTAATTATAAACCATATGATTATTTGATATGCATTTTACAAAATCAGTTAGATGATCCAAATAGGTTTAAGTATTAGACATGTACTCTATAAGATTTGTGTAAGAAAATATATTCTTTATAATGGGCTTTGTTCATAATATAGGCTCCTAAGCAACTCATCTCAGTGCGGTTTCTATGTCCTACGCTACATGAGAGAAATTGTAAACTTTCAAGGAAATATTGAAACATCCTTGATGCAATCAATGGTAATATTGTATGCGATTGATTATTTATTAATTAGATTTATTTTTGCCTCAATATAATGGATGTTTGTAATTTATAGTTCATGCAAAAAAGTTACTCGAAAGCAGAAATTGAGAAAGTGCGGGAAGAGTGGGCTTCATGCGTACATACTTGAGTAGAGAAGATATGTTTGGAGTTTTTGTTACAATCGTCCAGGTTTGACAACTCGTTCTATTTAGTCTTTCCACAATAATCTGATTTTCAGAATGAGTATTAGAGAGTTATAATCATGATTGCTATATTTTTTCTTAAGCGTCGTCTTATTAGATGAAAAATTTTGTACATTGTGATTTCCTTGCTACTTTTAGATGTAAGTCTTTGAAATTGATAATTTGATACTATTCGAGACTGCTCATGCCATTTCTAAATATTTATTAATTGTTTCTACAGATATTTAAACCTCTTTGGATGTGAAGCTTGGTCTTGGCTGCAAGTCCTGTCTTTCAGTTGTGAACCAAAGATTGGAGACGAATTTTGTTAAGAAACAATGTCAAAAACGCTACTCAAAGACTGCAATTATTGTCTTATCTTTTTAATATTGTACTTTGGACATGTTAGTTGAATTATATGAATGTAATGCATTTTGAAATTAAATGTAGTTTTTAATGCATTTTAGACTACAATTGAAGTATAATTTCAATTTTATTGGTATTTTATGAAATTTTGACTTTTATTTAAAATTAAAAGTCAAAACTTTTGCTACTGAATTTAAAAAAAAAAAAAACTACTATAGCGGTTTTAAACCGGTATGATAAGAACATATGAAAGCGGTTAATAACCGCTATAATAGGTCCTGAAAACCGCTATAGTAAGCACATTATTAAGCGGTTTTAAAAAAACTACCATAGCGGGTTTCATTTATAATAGCGGTTAATAACCGCTATAATAAGTACATACTATAGCGGATAATAACCGCTCTTGTAGGTCTTCCGAAACCGCTGTCATAAGCATTTCCGTTTTATTAGTTATGACATACAATAGCGGAATATATACATAAGATAGCGGGTAAAAACCGCTATAAAAGCTACCTACTATAGTGGGTAAAAACCGCTATCTATCAGCGCACCCTATTATATCACTATGTTTGATAGCGGTTTTTTGAGCGGTTTTTAAACCTTTTAATAGCGGGTAAAAACCGCTATCTATCAGCAAAAATGACATAGTGGGTTATTTAGAAAATTCTATTAATCAATAATGTACACATTTATATATGATGCAGACAATGAGAGCGTATATAAAGATGAAAAAATATGAAGAACACAAGAACACACTAATTTCATTGATTCTTATTCTTAGAATACCCGAAAAAATGGCAAACTCAAATTAAGTTGACTTTCAAGAATACCGTTAAAAAAAAAAAGAGATAAAACTCATGTTTTTCATTAATCAAATTCAACTCTCTTTTACAATAATAAAAATACCTATTTATAATATTAAAACAACTTGAAAAACAAGAAATGCAATAAATTCTAAATATAACAAAATCAAATCAAATCTTAAACATAAATATCTAAATCTAAATTATACTCCCTCCGTCCACCAATCTTATGCACACTTGTCTAAAAAAATCACTTTATCTTTATCCCTCAACCATCATTTAATTACTTCAAATGTCATTGTACTTTCACTCACAACCAACCACTTTATTAATAAATAAATTCCTCAATATTACGTACATTAATTAAAACGATCGAGGTTGGACAGTGTTGTACTCGGTCAGCCACCGATCAAAGGACATCTGACACGTGCTCGCCCAATGTATCAAATGTACAAGCTGGTCAACTCCAGAATTCCCAGTCATGTTCGCCACATGGGCGAACAACTCGATCAGTTGACGTTCAAAGTCAGACACGTGTTCACCATGTCAGGCGAATAAGGGTGACATCAGGCAGGGGCCGCAAGCATGGCCGATCCTTGAATATATGAAGCCTGAGTCGACCAAAAACATAAGGCTCCTCAATTTTTTATATAAATCTATGCACAATATTATATGATGAATATTGTTATATGAATATTAAAGTTCAAGTTTAAAACTATATAATGTACAATATTAAAATACTTTTATGTTAAAATGAATAAGATGAACATGTTCAAAACAAATACTTCACTCATCTTAAAATTTTTGGTGGCAAAATGTATTAACTAAATTTGCCTAATCAAGTTTTTCATTAAACTATTTTTCAAATTAATACGATGAATATATAAAAATAGACATTAGATTTTTTTTATTTTCATAATTTAGCGATATTATAATATACTAATAATTTCCACTATATTCATATTAATTGATAAATTATAGTTATTAAATATATACTGTTATAAAAAAAATGACAAGTGTGTGATGCCTTCTTTTAATTTTTCAACCCCTTAGTTCATACTAGGTAAAAAATTATAATTTTTATGTGTATATTGATGTTAAGAAAAAATATATATATGATGTCGCACAAAATTATAATAGCAAGAATTTACTGTGTGGAAGTCGCACAAAATTATAATAGCAAGAATTTGCTGCGGAGAAGACTCAAACCTGGATCTCTATAAAATATACAATCACATTAACCGCTAAGTTATCAGAGCGTTGTGCAACAATTAGCAGTCGTAATATAATTATGTAAATAAAAAAATAATTATGCGGGCTTCTAAAATTTACGATTTTTTCGGGGCCTGAGTCGATCGACTCGTTCGACTAACAGTAGGAACAGCCCTGGGGGCCGGCGACAGCAATACACGTGCTCGCCCCGCTGGACGAGCACAAGGTGCTTCCAATAGCGTGGCCCAGCAGGGGCTGAACACGTGTCCACCCCGGCTGTCAGGTGAACACGAGGCCTACCCGCGATTAAAGCCCACATTGAACCTAGCAAGCGAACATAAGACCGAACACGAGGCACCTGAATGACAAGTAGAAAACTTCAAGTCTAAGAAATGACAGATGTGATCCTGGCATAATGTATCCCAACAAGATGTTAGTCAAGAAAGTCCCAAGGGACACGTGTTTCGTCCAAATGTAATCTTATTATGTAAAATGACAGCTCATGCTAGTCAAATTAGTATAAATAGATCCATTGAGATCAAATAAAGGGTTCACAAATTTCTTACCAAGCATCTTAACATTTATTCTTTATATCTTGATCAATCCATGTTCGACACGTGTATATTTTATCTATTAATCAAAAAAATATAAAGCCACATCAAAATCCACATAAGACATACTAATAACATGTCGCAGCAGTATGACATGTAATGTCAAATCTTTGAAATAAAATGAACTTACACTTAACATTTATTTTTTTTGAACCGGCTTAACATTTTCTTTTTGAAAGGTAATTATACTAAACATTTCCGACAACAATGTGATTAACATTGTGAGTAATTTATTTCCTAGTTATATACTTATACTAGTGTAGAACCCATGTTTTACATGGGATTTTAAATAAATTAATTTTTTTAAGTTATATTATATTTTTCTATGGACTTAGTTAATATAAATTTTAACATTTGTCATTTGTCATTTTGTATGATAAGTTATTATAATAATATTTTAATATAATTTAGTATTATAAGATAAAATATAAATTAATATAGATGTAATTAATTTGTACAATAATTAATCATTAAATCAAAATATGTATAATGAAAATATTATTATTTTTAATTCATTTAAGATTCTGAAAAACTTCTTTAAAAACAACATTAATCGTAGAGTTAGGAGGTTTTCCATCATCATCAAGACAAAGTATTTTCAATCACTTTTAACTCTTCACCCTAGAAATCACAATATATAGTTGACCGTGTGTAAATACAAGTCTATCAACTGTCTCGAGATTAAAAATTTGAACCACGCATCTAATTATATCTACAAATACAAAAGTATGAATTTAAATTGTGGCTTATCAATTTTATTTGTGCATTACATAATTATGAAATATGTGAATGCATAATATTTTTTATGAAATGTTTACCTCTAAAGATAACATCTTCTTGTCTAGATTGTCTTTATATTTCATTAATAGAAGTGAAATCATATTCAAACTTTTGAATCATGAATCCCGAGCATCATTGCATGTTGCTGTGTTAATGGTATCACATGCATGGATGTTTTGTTGTCAACACAGTCCCTCCATTCTGAGCTACACTAACATTGGATACAATGTAGAACAATCCTAGTCGAATTATGGCACCACAATAAGAAGAAACTTATAATTTCAATTTCTACCCATGAAACCATAGTATAATATGCATATTTTGAAGTTCCTTTCATCTACAGAATAAGACAAACCACAAATACTTCATCTTGCATGTGTTGAAGATAATATATAAGCAGGAAAATATGACTCATTCATCTCAGTTAGAAAAACAAAATTCACAATAAATGTTTTTTCTTATAAAATCCAAACAAATTTGTATATTATATTTTTTTAGCAAATACTATAAATAAAAAATCAACTTACAATATATGTCGCAAACAAAATCAATGTATAAAAGCTTAGAGCATAAAATTGAATCAATATGTCATGCTATAAATGTGTATATATCCAAAGAACGATAATAATGACTAAACTTAACGAAATTGAATTCACCTTTTACGCTAGTGGATAGACGAACGTCAACGCATAAATTCGAAAAGGAACATGAAACACCTACATCCCTAAGCAAGGCAGAGATATGATGCTAGCAATGTCTTAGAATCTAAGAACAAAATGAACTTACACTTAACATTTTTATTTTTTTTGAACCGGCTTAACATTTTCTTTTTGAAAGGTAATTATACTAAACATTTCCGACAACAATTTGATTTAACATTGTGAGTAATTTATTTCCTAGTTATATACTTGTATGTTAATGATCGATATCCATACATCAAAATTTACGCTCAACATAATTAGTTTGGCATACTTGATTTCATGATATTATAAATTACCTATATATGTGCTGTAATTATGATCAAACATTAACTTTGTGATGACATATGTATGTATAATTAATTATCAAACTAGTAGTATAGTAAGTAGTATTTTATTACTATTAATAAAAGTAGTTGTTATAACCGCCATATGTATTTATAGTTTTTTTTTTTTAATCTGAATACATAGATTATAGTAATTTACAAGGTGCCTGATTAAATTAACCTTACAATAAACACTTATAACTAGCAGTATCAAATAAATGTGGAATTTAATTTTTATATGATTGCATCAAATTCGGAATTATCTGAATTAGGTAATGACATTAACAAATGAAATTGCCAGAGTTCATCAAGAGTGAACTTATTTCAGCCCTAGGAATAAAAAAGCATACTATAACAAATAAAAATACCATTAATAATATATAGCCACTAAATCTACTATATAATAATAATAATAATCACCATAAAACTTATGGATTATTATTCAATTCTCTTGTGCATGCTCTCCATCTTCCAATTCATTTTGAAGCATTTTCAGGACCAGTCTCCACCTCAAAATTCAAATTCTTTTCAATATCTTTTTTTGGTTTCGAAACAGCCCCTTTCTTTCCGTTCTTGTAGATGAAGTACAAGATCATTTGAGTAATTCCAAATAAAAATCCCAAAACATTTGGCAACTGGATCATACATCATGAAAAAATTAGAATTAATTAACTTGTGACTTGGGAGTAATTAATTGATTAATTAATGAATATAAATTAGTAATAATTTCGTACTTACCGCAATGTAGTAATCCTTAATGAAGAAACCATAGAAGAACCAACTCGTGGCACAAAGTGTGAGGAAGAATGATAGTGTAAAGGGCATGAATTCCACACTTTTTGTTCTAATGACTTGCCTCTATAAAATAACAAGAAAAATAAATATGAACAATTAGTTCATTTTTCTAATCATATTAGTATAAAACAATTGACAAACTGAATTGGGGGACTTACTGATATGTACATTTTAGAATTGCAACTTATTAATAGGTACAAAATAGTTGCACATACGTATGTATATTTGCACATTCATATCCAACTTTGACTGTATATGCAATTCATTTTGTACCTATTAGTACGTTGATCCCAAATTTTGTACCTATAGTAATTTTTCCGCTGAATTGAACAAAGTTTTTAGGGGTTTTAATTCATCGATTGAATTAAACTCTTTCATTTTCAAATAAGTGTACTCACATATGAGACAAACTTATTTGTATTAAAAAAACAATACAAAAGTACCATGATGCTTAAAGGAGCAGCAAAGACAAGTATATTGAAGATGGCACATATCCATCCCACTAGAGAAACCCTTTCACGGCCTTTAAAAGCTAGTAGAGAACCTAGCAACACCACTACCATTCCTCCAAAATTGAATATGCTTATCAATCTCAATGTGCTCATCTGAAAATAATTAACTATAATATTAGATTTAATCGAGAAAGTACGTACTGCATGCATGAGACGTGATACTAATACAGATGTACGGCGTACCTTTGACTTTTTGGATGCATAGACGACGAAGATAACAAGGTAAATAGTCTCGATCACACATCCGATGGCGTTGATGCTTATAATCATGTAAGCATGTTTCTTAAGATATGCATAGTATAGTAGCAATGAAGCACTGCAAAATGCCACTGAATATGGTATTGCTTGAAACCCATCAGATGATTTCTTCTTGCAAATTGTGTAAAATGTTGGCCTGCACCATGTGTAATTAATTTATAATTAGGAAGAATTAATTAATTAATGCATACTATTAACTAGATACGATGCACGGAATCTTACAATGGAGCGAGAAATACAAGGAAAGATATTATATTACCTGCAAAATAACAAATACATATTATTAGATTAATTTACAATAAGTATAGTACTTTGCGAAAAAGTAATTTGTTCCAAAAAAAATGGACCTGATCAGGCTCGATATCAAAATCGTAATAATACTTACCAAGAAGGCCAAATATGAAAGCAAGTGTTTCATCTTTTAGAAATGCCATTTATTTTTCGTAAAATGAAGTCCTTAATTAATTAATTCTCTCTAAATCAAGGGAATTAATTGGAATGAATGAGGGACTTGGATTTTTTGTACAATATTTGCAAACTTATTTATAGTTGAAATTAAGCAAGTACTAGTTGCGTAGTGGCGTATAATTAGTGGTGAATGGTTGGCCTAAAATAGCCGTAAATATTTAATGCAGTTAATTATTGAATGTACGAACATTGGAAGCAAAATAATTCACCTGGTAGGTTAATTGATATAACCAGACATTAATTCACTTTTCTCATTTAATTTCCTAACATTAACCTCAATTATGATTTAAGGTTAATAGAACTCAAACCTAACTCCAAATTCGGCATATTATTTTGTGACTTATAAACTTACCAACTATTTCATCTCACTTGCCAAACGCTCTTAATTACCACTTGCTTCCTAATGTAGCCACTGCAATATAAACATAGTATAATTATTTTCCTTGAGTGTTAAGTATATATGACAAAACTTGTATCATAAAATGAGACGGATTCTATTTAATTATTGTTAGGGAAATTAAATAAACGAATTAATTTCATAAATTCGAATTTTGGATGAGACAAAATTATTTCATGCTATCAGAGCCTCCAGTCTCACGTCCACGTCCTGAATTCGATTCACGCTGAAAGAACCTCTACTCATATTAAATTTTTCACTTGATGAGCATATGAGATTAAATCCAAAATGGTCTCATAACTTATCGTCTTTTTTGAAATGGTCCCAAGAAAGTTTGACTAACAAAATTAGTCCTAATTTTTTTCGAATTGTACAATTTTAGAACCAAAATTTGCCGCCGATACGAAACGATGTAGTTTCGTGTCATGAGCAACTCACGTACGCCTTCAAATTGGGGATTTTCGGCGAGCTGATGACTGGGCATGACGTGTCATGCTAACAAGGATTTAATAGCCAATAACAAAAACTCGTCTGACGCATAAGCCATGGATTAAAAAATAACAAAACAAAAAAATTAAAAACAAAACATTAAAAAATAAAAATATTTTCTTTCAGATCAATAAACGTATATCAAGATTCAAAACCCTCAAAAATCAATTTTCACAAACTCAAAATCACAACACCCAAATTTTAAACGACATACACACACACAAACCCTAGTTTTTACTCCGTAGTGGCGCAGACGAAGAACCACTCGAAGTTCCATACAACAGCGGCACGATGCTACCATACAACAGCGGCACGGCGCGATAGCATTTTTCTAACCCCAGTTTTCACGCCGCAGCAGCACATATGAAAATATGGTGTTTGTGCAAGATTTTGTTGGCGAATTGGAAAAGTTGTTAGGGTTTCAATCGGCGGCACCGCGACACTTCAAATAGATTTGGGGAAGAAGACGACTGAGATTGGTGGTGAATGGGTAACGCGATTTTGGGGGGTGTTAATTTGAGGGAGGCTTATTTTGATGTAAATTAAATTTTTATATATTGTTTTAGTTTTTTAGGGGAAATAGTGATATGGATTTAAAAAAATTGAATTTGTCTTTAAAAATAAATGTAAATTATAGTTATTAACACAATCAGCAAAACCCGTCGAAAAAGGAGGAGCACGTGAGTTGCGCATGACACGAAACGAACGTCGTTTCGTGTCGTCGGTAAATTTTGGGGTTAAAATTGTACAATTTGAAAAAAATTGGAATTAATTTTATTAGTCAAAATTTCTTGGGATCATTTCAAGAAAGATGATAAGTTATGAGACCATTTTTTATTTAATTTTTGATGAGCATCCTCCTAATAACAATAAGAGAGTTAAGCGAGTTAAACACATTAATGGGGTGGAGCGTTAGAAAAATTAAATTTTCATCGATGTGGACCAATTAATTATCGACCTATGGCTAGATTATATGTGGCGATCATCTCTGAGTTTGAAAATCAATAGTTTTAAAATATTATTTTTTTAATCACCATTTTCGTTTTGGAGTTCATATATGTATTTTTTAATTGGAAAGATTACTGCACTTCACTTTCCTTGCTATGTTTTGAGAGAAACCCTGATTTGGTTCAATTTGTTCAAGTTTTTTGCTGCAACTTTAGTTGAAAATTTAGGCGTGTTTTGAAATACTTAAAACTGTTTTTAGAAGCATTTATTTTTAAAGCTCTCTCTCACAGCTTTTGAAAATAAGTGCTTCTAAAAGCTATTTTAAATGTTTCAAAACACGCCCTTAGTTATGTATAATAATCTGAATCTAATTAAAGGCTGTTTCAAGTTTTTTGCTGCAACTTTAGTTGGAAATTTAGTTATGTATAATAATCTGAATCTAATTAAAGGCTGTTAGTATGCCAATAATATCCACTAGTTGAGTATGTTTAGTGTGAAAATTTTCATGAATAAAAATTTATAAAATTGTCATAAATCAATCATCTATACTCTAAACACTAAATAATGAATCCTAAATTATGACTTATTCGAGCCGGGTGAACCATGAATCACTTGGGCCGAGTGAACCACGAACCACTCAATTTTGTCTTACCTTCACCAATTACAGAATCTGGTTGTAAATTAAAGTTTTTTCATGTATGAAAATTTTCATACTAGACTTTGTTTCATTAGTTTTATACTATTTTCGTCTCAATTCTTTGTTCACAATTATTATTTTCTCATATTTTCGCGAGCAAGTTTTTTTATTAATATTTGAAATGATAAAATAATTTTTAAGAAAACATGTAATAGAGGAGAGATATGTCTATCATACCTCTTTTTAAAAGTCATTTTATTATTTCGAATACTAATAAACAATTCACTCGTTAAAATACAAGAAAAAATTTGGTGTGAAAAAAGAGTTGGGATGGAGGGAGTAGCATGTTGATATATTTCACTTGTTCCAATTTATTGAGTATATATCATAAATTATTTTTTAACTATAAATGCTCATATGCGTGTGGCAAATTCTCTTGTGCATCACATG
Source organism: Stenogyne calaminthoides (assembly GCA_037126765.1). Classification (NCBI taxonomy): domain Eukaryota; kingdom Viridiplantae; phylum Streptophyta; class Magnoliopsida; order Lamiales; family Lamiaceae; genus Stenogyne; species Stenogyne calaminthoides. Next base: position 195,373 of record JBBCBC010000002.1, read on the forward strand.
CACCAATAAAATTGGTGCAATTTAATTTTAGGAGTTTTTTTTTCTAATTTTTTTCAGTTTTAGTTTTTTTTTTTCTTTCAATTTCAGTTTTATTTTAACTTTAATTTCAATTTTAGCTTTTTTTTTTTTTTCCCGACCCGGACCCAAACCCGGCCTGAGTCGTTCATGGTTCACTCGGTCCAAGTGGTTCATGGTTCATCCGGCCCGAATGGTTCATATATGATTTATGGTTCATTGTTTAGGGATTATGATTTAGGCGTATAGTTCATTCAAATTGAAATTGAATTCAACTGCACTAATTGCACCTTGTGTAATTGGTACACAAGAGAGTAACTCTATGCGTGTAATACATATTGTTATCACTTTATCAACATGTAAAATAAAATACGAGATAAATTATAAATATAATAAATTAATTTAGAATTTTATAGTACTACCATAAATACCAAACTAGAGGGACAATATATATTGGTGAGACTTCAAAAATTATCTTCCTTAAGCTTTGTTATTAAGATTACATAAAGTTAATATGTACATCATTCAATAAAACCATTAAGTTGAATCGAAAAATTCAATCAATTTTCATTTTGAATTAACTTGAAAAATAAAATTTTGATACTTGTCATGTTTTTAAAATAACATATATTTTACAAACTTATCAAAACAAAATTTGATAATTTTGAGACCTTTTAATATAATCTGTCATCTAAAACTTAAAATATATTTTCTCTTTAGACTCTGAATTTATTGTTTTCATGCTTGTCATAATTCTAAGGGTATTTGCATGGGCTACGGCCCATATGTGAAGCCCACAGATAGACACACAGATACATTCCTTATGTATCCCATTTACAAAGTGGTTAACATGACTTCACCCTATATTAACTATTAAAAAAATTATTACACAATTAAAATTTTAATTATAATATATAATATTAATAATTTCTATAATATATAATAGTAATAATTTTATTTGTAATAAATTTGAAGATGGATTTGTTATTAATGAATTTTTCAGTTTTTAATTCTAAAATATATCATGCATAATTTTAATGAAAGCTGGCCCATGACACAAGCAAGATCACAAGATAATGCCTTTTAGAATAAGGAAAAGGGCCCAAGTCTATTTCGTTGTAAGCCTTTCCGGCCCATGCACAATATTCGATAATAACTCTATTAAAATAACGAAAATTTTGATGTCACGTGACTGTTTGCATGGTCAATAAATAATTTGAGAAAATTCATTACGAAATCTTCTTAGACTCAAACTTCAAATTTGACAAATCAATGAAATTATAGTCAAGAAGATCCTTAAGCCTGAAAATAAACTCAAAAAGAGAGGAAATGAAAAAGTCAAGACAATCTCACAATTTGAAAGTTGAAGAAAAAACATGGTATTAGTAGGTCATATTTAAATGGAACTAAACTATGAATTATTAAATCCTTAAAAGAAATATTTCAATTAGATGGTCCACATCACTGTTTTCAAAACCGGGTTGAACCGGACGGGTCAACCGGGAACCCGGTTAAAAAACACTATATAACCGGATTTGAGTTGAGCCTGGTTGGCCCTCAATTCAAACCTAAATAACCGATTTTTTTCTTTTTTAAAAAAAAATTAAATTATTAATTTATATTAAATATTTAAAATTTTAAATTTATATTCCTCTCACATTTTTCTCCAACACTTTCGATGTGTGATAAATGTATGAAGTGAGACAAAATTTATAAAATATGATATGAAAAGTTATAAAATATATATTAAAATTTTTGTAGGTGTATACTTTTTTGTTTTTTTAATTAAACATGTAAAAGCGGTTGAGCAGCAGTTGAATCCTGGCCCAGCCGGTTGAATCAGGCCATGGCCAGGATTCTGTCTGGGATTCGATCATGGGATTCGATTATAAAAACATTGGTCCACATAATAGATTTTATAGTATAAAAAAGTGATCTAAAGTTTGATCAAAATGATTAATTTGGAACATGAAATTTAATTTTAAAGATAACAGTAGAATAACAAAATTCTTTTTCAGAAAAGATTACACCGAAAATGACACAAAACCTAGACATCAATGATTATAATTATACTTTACTTCTTTAAAAAAAAATTAAAATAACAAAAAGAAAAAGAAAAAGAAAAGAGGAGAGATTACACTACACAGTGATTTAGCCATGTGTTGAATTTCAATGGGTCCAGATATCCAAATATGTGTTTATATATATCGAAGTCGCCATTGTTAAGACTCGAGGTCCTGTGTTGTCTCCCCACTTCAATCATCAGTCATCGCTCTGTTTCTGTGGAAGGACTTCAATTCGTTCCGTTCCACAGAAAGCAGAAAAACAAATCACAAACATTGTTCCATTTGATCCGCTTTTATTGCCAATTCGACGAATTGGCACTTGATTAGCTTTTAATCGATGGATCAGGAGCAATCTTCCGAAGCCCTAACTCAATCTGCCAAGAAGCTCAGCGCCGAAGCACCTGAATTTGTCCCCCGATCCACCGCCGCGCCGCCGCCGTCGAAGCCGGTGCAGCGCGTTTACGCGAGGCCGCCGTCGTTTGTGGCTCCTTTGCCACCGGCTTACTATGGATACGATAGCTATTATCAGCAAAAAACAATGCCCTTTTACGGGTATAATGGCAGCCCTGTGAGTCCCGTGGAGTTGGGGGCGGATCTAAGCAATGGCGGTGCTGCAACTGTGGCTGCGGCTTCTACCAAAAATGGTTTGTCAGATGCTCATCTTAAGATTCTCAATCAAGTGAGTTTTCTTGATTTTTTTGCTTTCAGATGATTTATGTTGCTTGTTTCGCTGTGATGTGAATGTTAATTGTCAGAACCCATTATTGTTCTGTTATTCGGCTCTCAATATCTGATGCTGGTGCTTTTTAGTTGAAATTACTTGGTTTGATTGTATATTCTTGCCAAAAATCCTCGCAGATATTTATCAGTGATATGATTATCCTAATTGATTCTTGAATTCAGATGTCATGTATGGTACCTTTTGCAAAACTTCTTTAGAGAGCCACAACATGAATTTGAATTCAAATTCGATAAGCGCCATCACATTACCAATTAGTTAATATGTAATATAGTTTATTGTTTAGCTGTATGCTTGACAATTTTTAAAGTTGATTGTTCCCCTTACTCCAATGCCCGCTTTAGTTAAAAGGGCTTTTTTTGGATCGCACTAACCATTCCTCTAAGACGATATTTTTTCATTTTTTTAGTATCTGTGGTTAGGGAAATATCAAAGCAAAAAGAATCAGTGTGATACATTAAGAACTGGACATGATAATGCTTCTTATCCATTCCTCTAGAGTTTCCATTTTAAGTAGATGCCTCTGAAAGGAGAGATTTAGGCTTAGCTTTGTATTGGGTTTTTCTTTCCTGCCTTTTTTTATTAAAGGCACTTGTCGCAAGTGCCTGACTACATGGCACAAGGGGAGCAAAGGTCAGCGCCTTTTCTCTGTTGCCTCCTGCGTCTTTTTCTCCGTTCGCCAACTGAATATTAATGTATCTCATCCGAAAACATGTTAGAACTGGTATTTAAATATAGCATCCATGCACTTAATGCAAAAGTTCGCACATTACGAGGTTTTTTTTTTTGCTTGGTGCTTTTTTTTAGGTTTTACTAATCTAACATTTATACGAGATTGTGCCTCTGATAAACGAGACTGAGGTTACGAGGCTGGGGTCTAAGGAGAAGAATTAAGATATTGTTATAGTTGAATATTCTAAATTATATGTTTTCCTTGCGAAATACTGAAATGAAGTTGCACGACAGCTGTCATTTGTGCACTAGGCTACAAGGAAAGTGAGTTTGCTGAAGGTTATTATCTCATAAACATTAGTTTTTCTTTTTAGATTTCGTGATCTAGTTGGGAGTTGGTAAAATTGGAGTGTGTCAGAGTTCAGACAATCATGTGTTTTTTTTTTGTTGGATTAAGCATAGATGTGGCAGGTTGGGAAATTCTTTTGTCAAACAATATGGTCTCACATTTGGATTTTCCCCCAGAAATATGTGCTAATCTCTTTTTTTAACATCAATGCAACTTTATCTACTCTTTGTTTTTATAAGCAGGAGTTATATTCATTAATTTGAGTATTGTTCTGCTGTGCAGGTCGAGTTTTATTTCAGTGATATAAACCTGGCTACAACTGATCAGCTATTTAAATATATGTGCAAAGATCCCGAAGGATATGGTGAGATTCTTTATTCCGTCTTATATATGACATTACAATCGTTGTTTGTCATCTTAGGAAACAAACTAGATAGTTGTGTTTCTGTTAGTAGGTGTCGGAATTTGATTAATGACTATTATACTTTGTCTAATCAAACTTTATGCATTTTGAATGTGGGTGGTTTATGGTGATTTCATATGCTTTATGGTGTATGTTATGAATTTTACAAACGGGTAATGAAGGGTAGAGAAACAGACATGTTTTTCATTCTCATTTTCTGAAATATCAAGTAATTTTAATATTCTGCAAACGCAATCAGCATTTGAACTATATCCAGGGAATATAGTTGATGGTAAGTACTAATTAAGTCTTAACGATTAGATTCACCCCCTTTTGCCTCTAGTTGAAGACAGAATGCTTCTAGAGCAGGTTTTTATTTTGAACAAAAGACTGATTGTAATTGTTATTTTATTGCATTTTTTTATTTTACCACTCACTTGTGGGTGCATCTCTTATCCCATTTCTTTTGCACTTTTTTGATGATTGTGGTGAGAAATAAAGAGAAGAAAAAAAAGATGAAAATAGGGTGGGATCTGAAGGGTGGCTGGGTTCTGAATTGGTGGTGTCCTATAAACTTTATTTTCATATGAATTGGTCCTGTATTTATTGGGTGTTGGCGATTTTGGTCCCATAGGTATCAATTTTCTCAATTAAGACCCATTAATTTTATTTTGATGCAATTTTAGTCCTATATTACGAGCTTGCAGAATGTTTGCACATGGCGTTCACAGAGCTGCCGGAATTCCATGTAGCAAACGGACTAATGACTTTGTGTTGCTTATGCAGCATAATGAGACCCAAACATATAATTTCAATTAATTTTTTTTAAATCACAAATTAATTATAATCCTAAAACAAAAAATTGTCAGTATAGGACTAAAGCTGCAGCATTTTTAAAATTGTGGGACTTAATTGAGAAAATTGATTTGCACGAGACTAAAATTGCCAACAATGGGACAACGTTCGCAATTTACTCCGTGTGAACAACTAAAATTTTAAAGTCTTGGTTTTGAGGAAAACTAATCTGTTAAAAGAAGTTAGTATAACGATAATAACATTTAATGAATCATTAGCCATTCAATCTTTTTCACAATATTATGTGCCCATTGACATAAATTTGTTAGCTAGTTAAAGTTACTGCTTTACTAACTTCAATCGATTCTCCATTTTTCCGTCATGCAGTGCCACTTTCAGTTGTTGCATCGTTCAAGAAAATCAAAAGTGCTATTAGCAGTAACACCCAGCTTGTCACTATTCTTCAGAGCTCAAGAAAACTTGTAATCATCTTTAGAAATTTGTATCCATTTTACAAGAACGATTTACATCTGGCTTTACATTAAGTTGTTTAGTTTGTTCATTTCTGCAGTTGGTCAGTGAAGATGGCAAAAAGGTTAAACGCCAGAATCCATTGAGCGAGTCAGATATGGAAGAACTGCAAGTAGGTTACACATTACGTTTCTCTCTTCTATTTTTAATCTGAGATAATGCTTACCATTTTTTCATTTATTGTAATTTGACCTCATTCTTTTATGTTCTCCAATTGTGTGTTGTTACACTGGAAATTGTTAAGGCTTAATTGCAGATAAAAGTACAACCTTTTCACAAATTGCAATCTAATCTTAGCTTTTGAATCTTGATAAATAAGACCTCAATTTAATTTTTTTTTAACAAATAATTAATTGTCATATCCGAAAGGAGCGAACTTGTCCACTGGTTCAAATTGCATTTTTTTTTTTTTGAGGTTTTTCACCAAGAACCAACAGTTTAGATTAGATTGCAATTTGCGAAAAGATTGTGATTTTATCTACAATTAATCTAATAGTTAATATGTCCTAATCGCTTGTGCTTGATTGGTTTCTTCTGTCTGTAGTCTCGTATAGTCGTTGCTGAAAATTTACCTGAGGATCATTCTCACCAAAACCTCATGAAGATCTTCTCATCTGTAGGAAGGTACATGTTGCTCACCTCTTGAATGACAAAATGCATATGTGATAATTTCAACTAATCTTATGAATATATGGATTTTTGCTTTCTTATGCACTTTTGAATCTTTATATCAGTGTGAAGTCAATTCGTACCTGCCCACCTCAGAATTCCAACAATGGCACCTCATCTGTGTCTAAAACAGGAAAAGGGGATGTGATGCACTTAAGTGGCAAGGTATATATTTAATGAACAAGTTTTGGCCTGTGGCTGTTAATCAACTTAGACTTGCATATGATTCCATTCAAATATATTGTTTCTCATGCAAGCAAAAACATTTTTGTTCTAATGGCTATTATGGAAGCTATCACGATATGATTGAAGTTCATGATGTTTATATGCTTGATAAATAAGATCTTGTGCTCTCTTTTTTAATATTATTATCATCCTGAATGATATCTGCCTGTGCTTAATACTTTGTTTGGATCCAATTGATTAATTGTTAACCATTGACTTCAATCTGTTCTACTACATATTCCGTCAGCTGATATTGAAGCTTTTATTTGTGCTCATTCTTTCAAGATAACACATCCTTAACCTGTGCAATTGATTTTTTTGTAGTTTCATGCATATGTGGAGTATGAATCCATTGAACTAGCAGAGAAAGCGGTAATATATTATTTCTCTGTTTATAATTGAAATTTCCATCATTTAACCCCCTTTTTGGTGGTTTGTTTTCGTTCTTTGCAACTTGATACCTATATTATATTTATATTGGTTTCGTTGTAGGTTGCTGAACTAACAGATGATGGCAATTGGAGGAACACGCTAAAAGTTCATTTGCTGCTCAAAACTGCAGTATGTACAACGTTTAGTTATTTTGAAAATCAATATCAATGTTTTAGTATGAGTAAATATTGGTGGCATTGATTTAGAAATCAAATGCAAGTGTCATAATCGTGTTTTTATTGAGTTAATGTCAATTTACGTTCTGTAATTTACGGTATATCCAGTGTGAATCATTTTTCATTCTACTTTATCAATTTTAGTTCCTGGGTCTCCAATTTCAGTCTCTTTTTTGTCCAATTTTAGTTCTTTTCCACAGGACTTAAATTGGCCACCTAGGACTAAAATTGATAATGTAGTAACAAAAATTATTTATATTTGCAATTGCGTCCACCCTAAGTTACAGGACGTAAATTGATAACTGTTCAACAATAATGATTAATTACAGGGGTCATTTGTATTATAAATTATCTACAACAGTGGTAATCATTCTATAGACTTTACTAAAGGCATCTTCTTCTTGGATAATTAAAACATTTATTATATGCATCTTCTTCTTAATGGACAATGAAAACAAAAGCAATGGAAAATGGTAAGAACACACAATTTGGTGAAAATTAGACCAGTTAAAGTTTTGATGTTTCTTTTGAACTGAATTGATTGTGTATCATACATTTAGCTTTGATGCATCTATTATGCTCCAAGCAGGTAAAACCTACACAAGTGAGAGCAAAAAAAGAAGGCCATCCTAATGGCAGGAAAGATGAGACAACTACTACTGAGATGCACTGTTTCAAGGAGAATCACTTGGAAGATGCATTTCCCCAATCTGATTCCCAGTTTCATGACCAACAAGTAAGGCCATTTCAGAATCTTTTTCAATATCAAACTAAATTTTGTTATCTTTTATACAAAAGGCTTCAAATTTTGTTCGTTGGGTAGGGATACAGTACGTGGAGTCATAGCTCATAAGTAGGGACTTGCATATTGTCAAAGATGTATCTTTGTTAAGTCTGATATCATATGATGATTCTTAGGTTGCATTTGGGCCAAAGTATATTTTAATAAATTTTGAAAACCGGATTTGAGATTTTGAGATCTGAATCCGGTTCTACTTTCGGATTTTTTAGAATCCGGTTTTAAATACCAAATATATCCACCCTACAAATACCTATACCCCCTACAAATAACATCATTTTCTTCACACACTCTCTCCAATGACCCATATGAGTTTTTTATTCCCACTCTTAATAGTATTTATACTTTTCACACCTTTTATTCTCACTTTTGCAACTTCCATATTACACACACTAATTATTAGGCACTCTTTCAATCATCACACTTACAATCAGCACTAATATAATAATATTACACATTCTTACACATCAATTTGACATGAAGTTAAAATCTTACCCTATTTAAATTTCAAAACAAACACACACTACTATATATCAAGATTTTGAAAATCCACTAAATTTTTAAATCCAGATTTCAAAATCCTCAATAAACCAAATCAAATGTACCCTTGGTGTTGTATGGATGGGATGGATTGGATTGGAATCTCACTCTCATTTTGTTGTGTGATTGGGTGGATTTTAAATCCACTTCAATTTAGGTAGGATTTAAAATGCACTGATTTCAAATTACTCAATCCGAACACGTCAGTTCATTTCCATATCAACTCTATGAGCCTAGACAATTAGTAGTTCTTGCAACTTCACAACTTGGCGCAAACAACCTTTTTATCAACTATTAACTTATATTCTTGAGTGATCCTACTCTATAGTTATCAACCACCTAGATCATCATAACCTAAATTATCATGTTAACGATCCCAACACAACTATAAGCTCATCTGTACTGCTTCGTATTCTGAATCAAGACTAAGAATCCTTCTTCAGTGGGAAGATAATGGAAGCAACAACACACAAAGGAGAGGGCGCAATTACAATGGCAATGGCAATGGCAAGAGTAAGGGCAAGGGTAAGGGACAGAAACAAGGGCAGGGACGTGGGGGACGTCAGATGAACGGAGGCAGCAGCTCAGAGTATCCAGTTCTAGAAGCTTCTGAGGGTAGTGAGAAGCATAGTGTAAACAGAACAAATCCCGTCCCTCGTATGCCAGATGGCACTAAGGGCTTCTCCATGGGTCGAGGAAAGCCCCTAATTTCTTAAGGCTGTTGCTGTTTACAAGTGTCGGGACGTATGTGTTGTAGGAATGTAGCTGGTAAGAAGATAGCTGCATATAGAGGTTTGTGTTGAGTGATGATTGAATGGTGAAATTTGGAGAACCTCTGATGGACTCTACTAGTATGGTATGGTTCCATTTTCACTGTATATATACTCATTATCAACACAGGATTCTGCTTCTATGTTATACATCCAACATTTGAGTGGAAGTAAAGGAGAAAAAAAAAAAAATTGAGCATTACTATTTACTAAATACTGGTACTCTCTCTCTCTTTTCTAGAATATATGTTTGATCGGTATTATGGGCATAGTTTATTGTGTTTACCACCATATATTAAAAAATTATATATATCTTCATGATTTTGGAATTAGTATTTTTATATGACATAAGGGTGGACACGTTAAACTTTGCCTATAATGGGTAAGAAAAGCAGTTCTGATGTCTTAGATTGGGGGTTGACACATACACTTTACAAATGGATCACTCAGCAAATAGTACACGGAATTTAGTATAATCAAAAGAAAAATAGAAATGATACTCCATATAGATATAGTTGTTTAAATCTTTTTTCAAACAACGTATGCATATGTGCTTTAATTAAGACGTTTTAATATTTTAAAAGGGTTGAATTTTGATTATTTTGTGTTATTTTGTAGTTTATTTTATGCGAGTTTTTGTCTAAGTTAAGTAGATTTGTGAGTGTACACCCCTCCATTTTAAATTTGATTTTTATGTGTCAGATTTATTTGAATTTCGACTAATGATCATATATAATCTTTTTCATCATCAGTACTATTATTCGTTTGGGAAATTGAAATTAAAATCATGGAGTTTTTGTAGATGTAGATCCAAACGTTTGAAATTCGACCAGATCCACTAATATAAAGAAAATCAAAAGAAAGAAATTTGGCAGCAGTTCTCATAATTTAATATTAATTTATCACGTGTTATCATCAAATTAATACTCCCTCCAATTCATTTTAATTTGCCGTTTAAAAATAATTCATACAAATTCAAAAAAAAAAAGATTAAATAACAATAAATATTTTAAAAAAATGATTAAATAACAATAAATATTTGTTTCGAAAAAAACAATAACAATAAATACATGTATAATGTGACCTTTTTTTACCTTTGTATTTATTTATGTGGAGTAAATTATCTTAATTAATGCCACTATCACAAAATATAAGTAGAATGATAATATTAGAGTATGTTATTTAATTTTTATAAAATATTAAAATGTATTTTGGAACAAAATAAATGAGAAAAAAGATATATACTCACATTCTTTAACAATTAAAGTTATCTATCCATTTCATATTTGAAAAAAGATATCTACCAATTTGCTAGTGAAAATACATGTATGCCCTTATTAAAAAACAAAAAAATTATACCCACATGACCCACACTCTCTCTTATTTAAGACTTAATTAAATTATATGCTATTTCTATTTTGTTTAATTTTATAAGATATATCCATCCTTATTTATTTTTAATATATCTTAATTTTATAAATTAAATAAAAAAATATCAAATAATTCATTACAATATATATTTAATATATTGCATCAAAAGAATTAATAAATAAATAATAATTAATTTATATTAAAATAATGATAAATAAATTTAAAATGTGGATCAAATATCTTTTTTTATTCTTTACAATTATAAATATCATTATTTTTACTTTTAAAATTGAATAAATCTTTTCTAATAATATTTTTTAATAAATCTAATAATTCAATTTATTGACCTCATATCCTCAATTTTAAAATTTATAATATGCTTTTAAATAAAATATTTAATTAATAAATACTTATAAATTTATTTATATATATATATATGTGTGTGTGTGTGTAGAAGTGTAGAGTAATGCAAAAAACATGTCTGATATTGCATCTGCTCATACGTATCTTGATTATAGGTTCATTGGGCTTTCTTTCTTTTTTTCGCAGGTCTGGAACTTCATGGTCAAGGCGGCCTTCTTCTTCCCTTCGTCGTCTTGTTAGCCAAATTTCTTCAGTTTAATTTTCACAACGCTATTTTTTCAGGTTCTTCCTTCTCCTATCTTCTCATGTTCTTCATTTTCTTTTTTCTCTTCCATATTCTTCTCAATTTCTGTCTGTAATTTTAGATCGATGATTTTTTTTTCGTTTATCTTGGTTTTTGTTCATGTAATAACACTCTTTTTTCTTTCGTAGGAGATGACTTTTTTTGTTAAATAAGAAATGTAGACGGCGGCCCCCATTCATAGGCGAGGGGAGCCTTTGGGCCCCCCTGAAATTTTGAAAATTATTATTTATTATAGGTACATCGCGTGTTTATAATGTATTTTAAAATCATACGACTTATAATGCTGAAATATGCAGCTTATTTACACTGAACCGTATAATTATTTTTTTCATATTAATAGTTGCATGGTACAATGTAAATAAATTGCATCTTTTAGTATAACAAGTTGCATGATTTTAAAAATCGTTATTATGAGTCTTGAGAATCTTGGCACCAACACATCTGAAGACTTAGCCTATTAGTTGGGGCCCCCTCAACAAAATTTCTGCGTCCGTCCCTTGTAGTAACACATCAAGTTGTTATTTAAATCTGTAATTTTGGACTGGAAATTTCTTTTCCGTTTGTTCTGGGTTTGTTTATGCGTTTGTACTGATTTTTGTTCATGTAGTAACACTCTTTTTTCTTGATGATATTTTTCGGCGTTTATCTTTGGTTTTTTTTCATGTAGTAACACTCTTTTGCTCATAGGGTAACACTCTTTTGTTCATGTAGTAACACATCAAGTTATGTAAATCTGTAATTTTGGACTGAGAATTTCTTTTCCGTTTGTTCTGGTTTTGTTTATGCTTTTGTACTAATTTTTGTTCATGTAGTAACATTCTTTTGCTCATAGGGTAACACTTTTTGTTCATGTAGTAACACATCAAGTTGTTATGTAAACCTGAACCCATTCTTTACCTTCCCCCCCCCACCACTGCTTGAACCATTCTCGACGACCATGAAATTTACGCAATTTTTATGCTTTATTTATGTTGTATTAAATATATAACACTAGTGTCTGATATTTCACACAAGAAACTTTACCGTAGAAAGAATGGTAGGTTGAGGATATTTTTGGATGAAAAATGTAAAATAAGTATATTTTTTATTTTTTTATTGGAATGGGTATAAATTTTTTTTAATTATTAAAATGGTTATATTTGAGGTGTGGCTAGGTGGGGCGATCCGTACGTTGGACGAGCCTTCTTCACAAAAATAAATTCTTCAAAAAAGAAATAAAATGGGAAATTTATCCGGACATTGGTGATTGGCGGCGTTGGTTTTTTATGCAGAAAGGAGAGAAAGCTGTTTGATTGTTAATGGAGCGCCAAAAAAAAAAGAATGAAGAAAAAGAAGAAGGACGAGAAAGGAAGAAGTCCAATGCAAAATCTCCATCTCAATCAATTCCAATTCCACAAATCCCCTACCAAAAAATGGTCAAACCGATCCACTCCGAAGAAAGGGTTTGAAGAATTGGAGGAAGATATGAAGAATTCGGATTGCACAGAGCGATCCACTCCAGTGGGGAAAATGCCAGGTTTTACGAGCTTTGATTTCTGCAACAATGTGACAAACGATTCAGTTTCAAAAACACCTCCGGTGGAGGCCTCCGTGTCTCCTGAAATCCAATTTGGATCTCACGCCAAAATGGTGGGTAATTTGAAATCATCAGCAACGCCTGTTTGTTATGGTGCAGGCCACCTCCTATCGGGGGTTTTCGATAACAGAAAGTGTAGGCGAAGAGGGAGTCTCAGGGCATCGGCTAATCTTTTTGATGATCCACAGAATGTGATTAGTAATTCGCAGGATTCTTCGATTCCTTTGCTTGTTGAAGCTTCTGTGCGGTGGCTGACAGAAATTAAGCAGGAGGAGACTGAGCTGCTACATGGTAATGCTTCTTTACTGTTTGATTTAATGCCTCCACCTTTGACAGTTTGTGGAAATGTATCTGATTTATCATGTGAAAACAGCAATTGTAGTGGTAGTGGTAGTTTATTAGATGATTCTGCAAATAGGATTGATGTACTTTCTTCTGAAAAACATTTTGAATTCAAAGGCTTTTCACCACATTGGAATGAGAAAATTGAGTCTTTGCTAGCTGATAATTCGAATTCTAGTTCTAGTTGTGGTACTGTAAGTTCTGGAGATGTGATAGAGAATAGCTCTGCGTTTTCGGTAGGATCTTTAAGTAGTGGAAATATAATTCAGACACCAAACTCGGACTCAATCTGGTATGGGAATGTTGGATGGTTTAAAAAGGATGCACGACATGAAAATGTAGTTCAGTTTGAAATTGATTTGATAGCAGAAACTCTAAACGCTGTGAGCATCTCACCTAAAAGTGAGACGTCGGGTCTGAATTCATCTGATGATTTCATTATCCCCATTCGGATTCAAGAAAATGTGGACAGTGTTTGTTCTTTGGTTTCTGATTCCACATTAGACTTAGAGAGGTTAGCATTTTCTCAGGCAAAGATATCATGGAAAGATAGATTAGTGTCCAAAGTTGATGAATTTGATTGCACGCCATGTTTGTCCGAAGGAGAGGAAGAAAATGATCCGGGTGTAAAGTGTTGCTTAAGACCTTGTTTGGGGATTGAGTTTAGGGAAAATGAAGATAATGTTGTGAAAATGAACCTTGATGCATCTCCTATGGTTCTTGAGTATGAGCCATGTATATCTGTACGAGGAAAGGAAAAATTGTGTGAAGATGGACGAAATGCATGTGCGGAATCCATAAGCACTAATGGGGGTAACTTAGCTGCTTCTTGTGATTCAGATTGCACGTAGCTTCTGGAATATCAGGTCAATTACTCACAAATGAAAGTAAGTTTCTTGTTATTTTTTGCTATTAAAGAGGAACCTTCCTCTTGTTTGTTCTTAAATTTAAAAAATCTGTAATGCCACTTATTTAAGCTTTTGAATATTCTTGCATTTATCTCGTAGCCCTTTAGTTGTAGCATTGGCCTTAAGCCCTTAATGCTGAGATAAGTGATTGGAAAGAAACACAGAATCTCAAATAATCGACCAATTTGTAAGAAAAAGCTATCAATGTTACATATGTGATAAAGCATTCAACAATTTCCATCCTGTCCTAAATATGTTCCTATCTTTCTGAAGTCATTTGGGTGTATTTATCTGCGTAGTACTCCTACAATTTATTTTTCAACTTTGCCCTTTTCTTAATTTTGTCATATGTTTCATTTAATGAGATACAAGAATCTATATAAAACTCCCAAATGGGTATATTAGTCATTTTATGCAAATAATTACATGACTTTCTTAATCTATGTGAAACACCCAAAAACGTATGTAAAATTGGAATGGAGAGTAATTTTATAGCATGCTAGACGTAAAAATTTGCAAATTGTAGGATTTGACAGGAATTCTGTTGCTAAATTCTTGAGCATCTTGCTTCACTATTGGGTCATGTTTGTTTCATTTGAAGATTATTTCCACTTGCATTTCTTGTCTGAATCTGAATCAACATTTTCTTGCAGGCAAAGAGCTAGCTGGCTCAAGATGCCAATGCTGATAAACGAGAGCTCGTGAATGGATGCAACTTCCTTGATTATCAGCCTATTTCTCTCAGAGATCAATCATAAAAGTGCTTCGCCATCAACACTCAAAATCGAAGTGCACATTTATGGTATCATCGTCTTTTAGGACACTGCTTTTCCTCATGAAGCATCCATTCTTTGTGATTTCTTACCAGAATCAACTTAAGAGTTATTATAAATTGTACAAGTTCATAGTTGTTTCAGATACAGAGAATCTTGTAGTGGAATTGGAAGGAATTCTAGTGGTGTCTACTAGTACATTTTTCTATCCATCTTGCTTCAATTTCTTTTTATGATTCAATTTTTTTTTTTTTTTATCGGGCAAATGGTGATTCGAACCCTTGACATCATGGCATAGGTAGTGGTGTTCTAACCGCTTGAGCTATTACACTTCCGTCTATTTTTATTATTCAATATGTCTACATATACGCTGTACTATACATTAGGAAATTAAACTGGTCATGATATAGTGCCCTGAACTCCTTACCAAAATGTGTCCATTAAAATCATTAGTTTATTGAAAAAGAACTTGATTAGATTAATTTGAATGGGGTAGGTATTAATGATTATTTCAACAAGCCATCATGTAATAAGATACTACAACTTTGGCATTGAGACTTAGTTGTGGATGATGTCAAGTAACAGCTCAACTATCTCTTTCAAAATAACTTACATTTTTATGATCCAACTTCTTTATAAATTGCACAATATAAATATGGATAAGATAATTAATCTCAAGTTTGCCTTCCTTCAAAAAAAAAAAGTCAGATATCCTACTCATGAATTGATAGGGTTGTAAATTAATCGAGTTTAATCAAACGTATGCCTGTTCAAACTTGTTTATAATATTAACTAATTTCAAATTACATATGTTTAAACTTGTTTAATAATTAATTGAATCATATGTTTTTCTGGTCAAACTTAGTGGACATAATTTGTTTAGTGTGATTAACCTTGTTTTGTTTGGTACGTGGGATATTGGATGAGGATGGAGTATATCCAATGTACCTCATTATATAAAATGCGGATAAATTTGTAAATAAATAATAATAATAGTGGTAGCTCATGACATGCTTTCAACTGGTTTCTTATTGCAGAATTTATTTAGTTTTTGATCAAATAAATCTTGGAAAATAAAATGAATGTGACATGGAGGAGACAGATGGGAGTTTCTAAGAAATTTGAAGATTTTTAAAATAAAGTTTTTGGCTCGGATGAAAAAGCAAATGGTTTTGTTGGTTGGGTCATTTTCATTTTGTTTGACTTATCAATCATATAACTACTGCAAATGGTGGATTGGATAAACAAGAAAAGCAAAAGATTCAAGGTATTTTATGCCTAATAAAATACAAACTATTAAATTAAATGGATTTTCTTGTATATATATATAGCCGGTCCCAAGGAGGTGCACCCGGTGTCACCGCACAGGGCCCTAAACCCCTACACCAGCCGAGGGCCTCAATTTTTATTTTTTTATATATATTAGGAGTTTTATCAATTCAGGGTCTGAAAGATAGTAAATCTATCAATTTAAGGGCTCAAGGATTTTTCCTATCGATTCAAGGCCGGGAAGATAGAAAATTATCATTACAGGGCTTGAAAGATAGAAACTATTAATTCGAGGCTTACACATTTTAAGGTCATGTTTGACACTAAACCCTAAACTCTGAACCGTAAACCCTAAACTCTGAACCATGAACCCTAAACCCTGAACTATGAACCCTAAATCCTAAAAATAAAAAAATAAGGACATGAAATATATGTGTCAAACATGACCTTAAAATGTTTAAGCCTCAAATTGATAGTTTCTATCTTTCAAGACCAGTATTGATAGTTTTCTATATATCTTTCAGGCCTTGAATCTATAAGAAAAATATTTCAGGACTTAAATTGATAGATTTACCAGCTTTCAAACTCCGAATTGATATTTTTTTTATATATTAATATGTTATAAAATGTCTCAATAATGGCTAGGTCTTGTATGCACCCGGGTGCATCGTGCACTCATAGTGCATTTTAGAAGCGTGCAACTTGTTATGCTGAAAAGTGCGACTTATTTATACAGAAAAGTGCAACTGTTAATATGGAAATATAGTTGCATGCTTCTGTTTAGAATAGTTACACGTTTCTATTTTGTATAACTGCACGCTTCTAAAATACATTATGAGTGCACGGTGCACCCGGATGCACATGAGACTCACTCCAATAATTCATTCAGTTGAGTTGGTGTTGGATAAATGCTTGTTGTGCACTAAAATATGAGAATTATAGATTAAGATGTGGCTTAGAGATCTTAGTGACAAACAATAAATGTGTAAAATGGATTGTATTTATGTTATATGATTGCTTGAGAGAAAAAGAGTTTGAACAATAAATTTTCAAGAGGTTTGGTATGGTATTAATTTCTCTCCTCTTCTTGGTCATAAATGACCCATATTTATAGTTTTTGAGAGAGTGGAGATCACTCTCCCGGATACAAGTACAAGGAGCCGAAAGTGGCTCTGCAAAACATTAAATGCTACAAGATTGATGTGACTTAAGTCGGAGGTTGTTGGGATGTCGCCCGACACAAATCCGGGTAATCATGGATTTAGCCATTTAACTACTCCTAGCTACTCATCATTACCGTCATTTTCTGACACATCTCTGATTAGGGACATTCTTAGGTAAGATCCCTGGTTCTGCTTGCCTGCCACGGGTCCCACCTCAATTAATGCTCCGTACATGTGCCAATATGCGACCAACAAGGTGCATCAAGGTTGCATGCTCGCCCTTGAGGTGACTTTATTTCCATCTTTCTGGCGAGGTGTCATACTTGTGCAAAACTTGGTCCGGTCCCCTCTACTCCTTTCTAGGTCGGGCCCGACCTCGCGTTATATGCCCACAACAATGCTAAATGATTAATTTTAAGTAGGGATGTCAACGGGACGGGTCGGGTTGGATACTTGAGTACCCGGACCCGACCCATTCTTTATGGGGGGTGGGGGTTCTTGGTCTTGGGGGGCCTGGTCGGGGGTCGACCAATTGAGCACGGTCGGGCGGGTCGACCCGTTCTAAATAAAAAATTAATTATATTTTAAAATATTTAATATAAATTTAAGATTTTAATTGAAAGAATTAATAAATATTATTAGAAGCATGTTTATAAATTTATTTTCACATTTTAAAGATATTGATATCAATATGAATTTTTTGTTAAATTATCATATTGTATTTAATATGATGTTTTATCAATATATATTGACCTAAAATATATTTATGAAGTTGAATTATTGTTACTTACATACTATATATACTAATAAATATAAAAATTATAGTAATAAATTATATTTATATATATTGTATCTAATATATATATTAAAATTTAATATGAAAATGGATCCAAACGGGTCGGGTCGGTAAGAGTGATACCCAGACCCGCCCCGCCCCGCCCCACTACATGGCACGGGACGGGGTGACCCGAACATCACGGGTCGAGCCAATGTTGACATCTCTAATTTTAAGATGGTTGCATGACCGAAAGCTTAAAAAAAATTTACATTGAATCCCTCGAATCATAGGACCGGCTCGGCTCTGTGTATATACTTGAGGGCTCTAATGCACGGATTCTCCAAAAAATACTAAAATGCAGTATCGGATACGGCGCGGGTGCGGGTGCGATTCACGTGGGATTCGCACCCGGTGAGCCACGTGGTGAATTTTGAAAAAAAAAAAAAGGATACGCGCACCGGGTTCGTTTGGGTGCGAATCCGGTGCGTCTGGGGTCATTTTTGAAAAAAAAAATTATGAAAAAAATTTAAAATTTAAAATAAGAAAGCTTAATTACCTTATTAACCCACAAAACTTAAAATAAGAAAAAAAACTTTTAATAGAAAATATTAATTATTTTACTTACCTTTTCAACTCAAAGTCACGAACAGAAGATGTGACTTGTTTTAAATTTTTAATTGGATTAAAAACTTTATTATGCTTATATGTTGGATTGATGATGATATATGAATTGTTATTTTTATATATTTTACGGTTATATATATAAAAAATAATAAATAAGTAGACGATCCTTGTTTAAATCGCACTCGAATTTTTTCAAAAATCAGATGTCGCGTCTCCCGGCACCCATGGAACACAGCTTGAGGGTGGTTTGCATACGGGTAAGGATGCGTACAGCCTCAACATGAGAGTAAAATTGGATTCCACTTACTATTATTTATTCCAAAAAAAAAAGTTGAAACTGATTTAATTTAATAAGTCAAAACAGAGGGAAGAAAAGTAAATTGTTGACAAAGATAGGGAAGACTTCCACTAAAACATTTTGTTGACAATAATAAGGATCAGTTCGGCAATCTTAATCTTGGAAAGCTACTACCTTCGACCAAATCAATTATATTATTTTATTCTTATATTTTATGTAAAACAATAGAAGAGCATATGTGCAAGTTATGCATTGCTTTTTAATATTTTCTTTTAATATTCAATTTTATATTCTTAAGTTAGTTCTTCTTAATTGATATTTGATAATGTTAAAAATGCTTTCATGAGATAAACACTAAAGTCAATAGTACATAATAACTACATATTATGTCACTGGTGCAATACTGTTATCCATTGTTTGTTAAATGAAACCTCAGTATTTTTCTAGTTAATTACCACTGGAATTATTTTGATAAAACTTCTGGAAAACTATACCAACCAAAAAAAACCTTAAGAACCAAACTGTATATGTCCCTTTTCTCAATAGTGATAATAATAATCAATAAAGTTTAGGCATACACAATCTTTGAAAACAATGTGTTTAAAACTTGATTTGTAGTGTTTAGATATGTCAAGAGTTTTTATCAACCTTTACAAAGTGTGTCAAAACCATATCAAAATTGTGTTTGAACTATATTTTGCAATCAATTAATTATATCGAGCATGAATAAATTTTATTCAACTTCAACTTTAAGTTCAATCAATTGAAATAATAAATCAAGTTCAGCTGTTTACCAAAACAAATAGGCAAGAAATTAAACATGAAAAAAAAAAAAACAGAAAGTATTTTATATACCTTGGCTGTAATATTTTCTTAGAAATAAAACTAAAAAATACCTTCATAAAATTGGAATATCATCATTAATATGTTCAACAATCTTATGATACCCAGATACTATTGTTGTTGTAGGCTGCTAATATTGTATTGTTTATTGTTAATGGGTACTCCTTTATGCCCACTGTTTTTCTAATAAAATTTCTCTTTTTTACAGATCAAAAAAAAAAAAAACCCAGATATTATTAAAAAAAATTAATAAAATTTCATATTACTAATCTTTTATAGAACCCAACTATTTTTCCATATTAACAATACATTTTAAAAACTATGCAACTTTTATACTAAAAAAAAATCTTGGCTTTTGAATATCTTTGAACCGAATATATTAACAAGTTTAATATAAAACAAATTCATTTCTAACGTTGCACCTAGATGCATAATTCAAAAAATATTAAACAATATAAAAGAAAAAAAAAATCGATCCCATATTATAACAAATCCTATTAACCCCGCGTTTCATTATAACACCATGTAGATCATTAAAACTGCTGGAAAAGGAAACATTATCAATAATTTTTATTTTATGATCGAATTGAACTACATGAATCCAATTAAACAGATACCACTCAATCCTTCCAAAAAAAAAAATCAGATACCACTAAAAGCTTGTTACATTTGGTCTTAGTGTGACTATTCAATTTAAGTAAAGGTGGCGTGTTGTGTGCTTCCATCTGTTTTAATAGATCATAAGTCTTCGAAAAAAATATTTGGAAAAAAAAAAAAAAAAAGAATAAGTTCCTACCAACCCCATATAAACCAAGAATTCTAATAAGTTCCTACCAACCCCATATAAACCAAGAATTCTTCTTCTTTTTTCACATAAATTTCCCACTCCAAAACCCTCAAGAATGGAAGGATTGATTCCAATGGTGTACAGATCATTGAAGAAGAGCAAGACTCGTCGAAAATACGAATGCCTATCTTCAACTACAACTGCAGCACAAACTTACAACATAGCTGATTTCTACATAAAAGATGATGATCATCATTATTTCAGCACAAAACAGAACCTCACACCGGGCCACGATAAGGTCTCCGGCCACCACAACCACCACCACCGCCGCCACAACTCAGAAGTTCCGGTGGGTGGTTTTGCGGTGGAGGAAGTTGCTGCCAATAAGAAGCAGCTTGTGAGGTTCAGGAGTCACAGAATGTTCTCATGTGTCATTGGTGCATAATTCTTTTCTTTTTCTGGACCATAATTTTAGGTCTCCTTTTTTTTGATTGTGATGGTTATATTCATGTAAATATTGGAAAACTTGGTCTTGGAAATGAATGGAAATATGGGACAAAAGAAGAAATAATTTTTTTTGTTCTTATACTATGTATGTATATGCAAATTGGAAGTTAATAAAACTCTAACAAAGATGCTTAAATATTTATGTTGGTTTATGGAATAAACTTTGAGCTTATTTTCCGTTAGGACTACAAATTCATTATATTATTTGAATGAAATTATTTGATGCAGATACTTATACTGAATTGTTTTTCAACTTCATTACTAATATCATCTTATACAAATGGAATATTATTGGTGCATATTTCTTTCTCTAGCTCAAAAAACTCTGCAGAATCTCAGTTATAATTCTAGGTTTGTTTTCTTCAAATTTAATATTCTGAAATAAAAAAATTCTGGCAATAATAACGACAAACAATTGCAGCATATATCAAATCTTTCTAATTCCACAACAAACCAAAACAACCTGCGGCAGAATATAACAAAACACGCTTTCATTTTAAATTAATGCATGTAGTTAACTTCAATGCAATGGAAACAAACAACTGCCAACCATATAACAAAATTTGATGAAATCAAGAACGAGCATACGCAGCATATAACAAGGCGTAATCATCGAAGCCCGAGAAGAAAAAAGATCAAAGAATGGAGAATTACCGTCTTTTTTGCTGCAATAATCCTGGCCGTTGCTCAAGCAGCCAGTTCCGTACACATGAATAGCCATCTCCTTTGCAGCCAATGCAGTGCATGTGATACGGATAAATGTCCAACGAGCGATTCGTATCCCCACATGACTGCATTTGACGACACTCTTATTGCGGGGGCATTACAGTCCGATTATGTCTCTTCGGACGACAGAGGGGTTTACTCGGTGCCCAATATTGTAGGTGGCAAGTCGACCAAAAATAATTCTTACTTTGGTTGGGAATCCACCTCTGGTTCAGCTTCTGGCTATCATAGGTAAATTTCGAGAATTAATGATCATAACTGAAGCTCAAAAACGTAGGGAAAATAGTTTTTTTTGTCCCGTAAGTTATCCTCCTATTTCGATTTTAGTTTTTTCGAGTTTTAAGAATTGAAAATAGTCCAGCAGCTTGCAATTTTTTGACATTTTGGACCATACATGACTATTTTCAATTCGTGAAAGTTGTTAGGACTGGAACTAAAATAGGGATAACTTACAGGACTAAAAGAAATTATTTTCCAAAATACTTATCATAATAGGCTACAATACCCTGGATCTGAATCTGATGAAGTATTTTGCAGATATTGTGAGCATGGTTGTGTAAAACATTAGTTTTCTAAAATTAAATACCATTAAGATTAATAGTATTGCAATATATGTCTCTCTCTGTTGGATGAATACCAACTTAGAATTTTCTCCATTTAACTGCTTTAAGATTTACTATAAAACCTGACTACTGAAACTAATACAATGCATATTTTCATCCATTTGTCATGTAAACAATTGATCTTATGTTTAAAATACAAGTCAATCGAAGAAAATTCTAATAAATCAGTATCTTGCGAGAGTATTAATAAGCTAATTTTCTTAAAAATGTACTAATATTGTCATGGATAAGAAAATTATGTTTTTTCTTTATTGTGCACTAAAAAGTGTTATATCGAGATGCTAATAATTTAGCATCTATCTGTCTTATTTACATTGAAATTATGAAATTGGACCGAGTCTTGACAATCTAAGTAACTTTATACATCTTGTTTAGATTATTTGAATAAATTTCTTAGCTTCTATTTTCATCATTAAAAATAGATTTATAAACAGTAGGACATCAGGCTCGTGGCGACATTGTTTTAAATTATTGTCCTAAATTCCCAGCGTGAAAATATATACACATATGTACAGCAGCACATCCAGCTATAAACAACACGAAACTGAGTTCATATAAACCTTTAAGCAAATACTTATATGCAACAGTTGCACAGTGTACCTCAAGTGCGTTTTAAAATGGTACTAGTTGTTTTAATAAAAGGTATTAGTTGGTCAGTATTAGCTGTTTTCACTGAACAGTATGGAAAACCAGATTCAGGAACTATATGGACAAATGCTCAGACAAGACATATCTTACAGTTGACAGGCATGGTGTAGTAAAACTTCGAGCCTTGAAAAATCTGAGTAATTTGGCAGATGCAGACTGGAAATCATTTAATCCACCCAAGAAGCTGAACCATCAGGAATTCAGATTCTGGGTTTCTCATAGTACAGGAAAATGTCTTACTGTTTTTGAAGGAAAGACACATAAACGTACCGTGGGTGTTGCTGATTGTAAATTTGATGGTGCTAATCTGCTCCAGCTATTTGCGTTTCGTTTCCATTACCACAAAGCATTCTGCTGTTGTGGAAAGTTCAATGAGTGATTGATTGTTGGTAAATCGAGTATCTGCAATGATCAGGTTGCTGAACATGTAATAATGAAAGTTATTTATAATTTAACGAGCAAAATAAATTTGAGAGATATATATGAAGATGGACTCTAGCAGCATCAAATTTTATTATATTGTGTACACTTGATGGAACAAACCTGTACTTCAGATGACATAATGTATTACAGGGGACAATATTCTTTAAGCAATATATATTTTCTATTACAAATAATTTACAGTTATGAAATTAAAAACTCAGGAAAATAACTAATATCATTTAAAAGTACACTTAAGTTCCACGGTACACCTGGTGCATACAAGTTTTTGTCTTGATCAATTTGTGTAACTGTTGGATAAAGATTGCTACAAACTATAAATACTACAAGTCTATGCTGCAGAATTTATAGATGTTCACTTCTGGTTTTAAACTGTAGGAATTGCTTCTTCTATGTTCTTAATCCCGTTCAGACATGGAGGTTTAGCTGCTCCAAAGTAAAAGAAGGCCATTATCTTGGACAACTCATCAGCTGTTCGGATTGCTGAAAACCAAACAACGAAACACAAGCCAAATAAGTCATTAAAATTTCTCAGTACGGGATAAAAGAATACAATATGGAACTTCACCTTTCTCACGGTATAAAATCTTCCCTGCTTTAGTGAAAATGAGCTCTGGGAAGACAGAGACTTGTAGAGCAGACACCAAATCGAACTCGCAATTAGCATCTATTGCAACACACTGTTTTCTGATGCCCATCAGTATTGTCTCAAATATAAGGTTAATATATAATTAAATTGTATAAAGAAGCTTTGCTTACTCGTGGTGATGGTAGCCTGCAGTTCCATATAATATTCACAGCTTTCTCTAATTCATCACGAACCCTTTCATTCACCTTTGGTCTGAAAATATTCAGAATATCCTATATAAACATAGAATATTGGAAGGATGTCATGCGAAGATTTTGTGTATTTAGATATATTTTAAACCAATCCAAATAGGAGAAGCAAAAGGACCACTAATCCAGATCGTTGATGGAATACAATAAGTTCATAATTTTAATCTAAGTGTCAATAAACTAGACCCATTATTCACAATGCAAAATATTGAACAATGGGTTACCTTTAAGTAAGAACTGTACAAAAAGTGGCTCAAAAGTTGCAAGAAGCACTTCTGCACAATCTAAACTCTCAAAGAACAAACAACCTTAACTATTCATTACTGCAATGTGTTCAATGATCACAACTGTCTTTCAATTCCTTTAAAAAGTCATGCCAAGTGTTGAAACATAATTAAACGATCAACGTTAAACCCAAAATATCATTGAATTATTCCTAAAAATGACAAACAGATTCAACGAGAACTGAGAATTCAGAAGTACCTCTTGTAACGATTATGTACAAGAACAACTAAAGGACTGATATCCTTGAAGATAGCCTCCTCCCACTCTGATGTGGTTAAATCCTTGATTGGGCGAATATAATCATCATCCTTCCACACTATTTCATTTTCACTATCATAATCATCATCATCATCTTTCTTGACATTCTTTATGCTGATCTTGTTGAAGAACTGACCCATATTAAAACCTCACCCGTCGGCATCCTCGGGCCAATCTGGATCCTCCTCCTCAACAACAAGGGGGTAATCAGCTAAAAGCTTTTGCATCTTTTCCTCTTCTCAAGAAGGTCCGTTTCTTCGTAATCATCTTCAGGAACTCTACTCATCACTTCTCTAATCTTTCGTCTCCAATCCTTCCGCTCCTCTTCATCCATAACAAACGAATCCCCTTTTACCGTTTTACCCTCACTCCCGCCGGATTCTTCTTCTTCTTCATCATCATCATCATCATCATCATCATCCCCATCGCCTAGCTTTAGCAATTCCTCTACTTTTGAAACATTTATACGAACACCTCTTGCGCTATTACCCTGTTTCACATTTAAAAAAATATATAGGCCATATATGTGAAGGCAAAGGCAAAGCAAGTAACAATTAACTTGTAAAAAGTACCATTAGAGGTGGCCTTATGGATTTTGGTTGAGAGAGCCTCAAATTGGACAAACATATGACCCTGAGATGATTCTTTTTTCGCACCATAGAAGCCCCAGAAAAGGGATGCAATCTTATAGCACATTTGTCATTCAGAAATTGCAACTTTGATGTATGGTGAAGTAGCTCCATTTTCAGTAAATTCATTCAAGAATGAATAGCCTCAGCGCTTATATCAGACAATCTGAAGTTAGAAGAAAAAATCATCAAGCAAAGAAGTGATCTTTGGAACATATTCACATATAATTTATTAATTTTACTGAAAGTTATGGTATCAATTGTCAATCATCAATACATATAGATACAGGTTTTCAGAATGTTCAAGAGAGTATATGTTAGAGATAAGTCGAACCCATTAACAGAAGCTAACATTCCACCATAACAAGAATAGGAGAAAGAGAAGATGATAATTGATACAGAAAACACATGAAAATTAGAAAACATAACCCAGAAGAAAAGTTTACCTTGAAGGAATTGAAACAGAGGAATCTTGAATGCGTACAGATATGAATATCTATACTAGCTTCTTCTGATATTTGAGCTGGAGAAGGTGGGAGTATCTCAAGTCTAAACTAAAACCCAAAACCCAGGCGAAACGATAACGGATAATGCCATGTTTCATTTTATTTTTTCTTCTTTTAAAATTTACGTAGTCAGCTTGGTATGACTTGAGAATGATAATGGTAATAAGTATTATCGAGGGGTCAATCACTAAAGATTATTTATTGTATTATTATTATTATTTGGTTAAAATATCAACAATGGGGTGGATGGAGTTAGTTAGGGTAATTAATTGTTTATTTCTATTCTCATTACTTGTGCATCAAAACTATCAAATCAACATCAATAGAAATGATTTTCATTACCCACTTTCATTACCCCAACCAAGCGGACCCTAAAAAATTATTGGGTAGCTTTTGGAAATGGGTCCAACTCACTTGTTTATTTCTATCAAAACCAAAAAATATTATAGCAATAGTTATAAAATTATACCCAAACAATGGTGCATTGAAATGGAGTTGATGTTTGTCTTATAATTATATGGTCCAGCAATATACTTATATTGTTGATTAACGAGCAATAAATTTAAACATAAAGTAACATGCTTCAATTTTTTATAATAAGTAAAATTATATTTTTGTACAAAGTCAAATATATCTACTAAATTATCCTAATTTTATGTAATTCATATGTACCGACTTACAAGCCTCCTTACTTGCTAAGAATTCGAATACAATTGATCTTGTTCGTTTATATAAATAAGACATTATTAAACGAGTTTAAACAAACTTCTATCGAATTGCTTGATGCGTTTAAATTCGTATCCAAGGACAGCTCTGGATTTATGGGATCATAAGCTACAATAATAAACTGTAAAATTACTCAAAAAAAAAAACACAATCACATTACGAACAAACACTAGTCATACAAATCAACCACAATCGATTTACAAACGAACCAACAAAGTACAAACCAATATAAAATATAATACAATTCACATGTTTGGCGGGACAATATTTTCTCCACGCCAAATGCAACTTTATTTGCAAATTATATACAAAGAAAAATCAACATCATAGTAGTATAATGCTCAGACGTGGCACATCAGAGAGTTGTAGGATGATCATCGTCCAACAAGGGAAGAAGCCAACGGAAGAATCCAACTTTCGTCTTCTTATTCAGTCTAAGAGTCGAATACTCGACCAATCTATGCCAAACCTGCCCAACGCTCCACCCCTGGCATTGAATCCACATCACTATTTTTTCGAGTTTCTCCAATGGCTCCAAACCAAACGTGTAGTACACCACGAAAGGTCTCATCGCTTGAGAAGCTGCCAACCACTGAATTACGGTTTTAACCTCTGGTTCTCCCCCAAATGCGCCACAACCCCAGTTGCCTGTTGCAACACCAATCTCAGATGGGAGGACATTTTTGTAATTTTGGTGATCAGAAAAGCCACAGAAGGCCTTGTTTGTTTCACGGAGGAGACATTCGAGTGTTTATTGTCTCTTTCCAACTCTGGACAAAGCGTCCAGAGCAATTATCCTCGTCTTACGCCTTCCCATTGGGTCGACACTCTTTTTGTCCATGTGGGGCCCAGAAAAACGGAATGATTTAGCATAGCCTGTGTAGTTTGAGAATCTTTGTGCACCAATAATCTCAATGGTCTCATTATCTGCCATTGTGGGCAGAAAGAGAGAGCTGGCAATCAGTTCTGGGTTAATCATGAAACGGGTTCTTCTTGGACACAGCCCCAACGCAGGGCACCACCTCCCTCCGATAGATTTATTTGCAAAATCTACTTCAAGAGCTTCGGTTAACTGATCTTCAATTAAACCGGAAGTGTGAACCTGTGATAGATGTACAAATAGATCCATCACTGAACGTAAGGGTATGTTTGATTTAGGCTTTTGAAATCTGGATTTTAAAATCTAGTGGATTTCAAAATCCTGATGTTAAATAGTAATGTATGTGTTTGTTTTGAGATTTAAGTAGGATAAGATTTAATTTTATGTCAAATCGATATGATGGAGAAAAAACAATATTATAGGGGTTGATATATTGTGTTTTTATAAATCGGATTCTAAAAAACTTGAACTAGAAGAATATTTTAGATTTCGAAATCCTAAATCCAGTTTACAAATCCCAAAATCAAACATACCATAATAAGAGAATTAGCAGAAACTGAGGGATCCTATATGTGTTGACCATCTACAAATTACATAGATAATCATCTGTGGATCAAGGAAACTACCATGGTTGATGAAGTTAACAGAATATCTATGATGAGCATTGAGTTTATATTTTGACTAAATTATATGCCAGGTTGGTTGACAATAGATACCTCCAACGGGCAGAGAGAAACGGTAGACTTTTTCCAGAAATCAGGCTCTGGGTAAACAATACAAGATGGGCTGTTCTCCAAAGGGAGAACTTTTCACTCAAAGGAGACATTCCCCATAGGCATATCTGAGCATATCTTCTCAAAATAGTTAATGAGGCACTTGATTTTATGTTCTTGACTCACTTCATTGCGCTCGTATAGATACCTAAGAACAGAAATAAAGAGCACTAAACAGCCTTTCTCCCCCCCAAAAGAACCATATAAATAAATAGTTTTTTATGGAAAGAGAGATATCATATGGATATGAGATTAATTAATTTGTTGCATGAGCCTTCAAAAAAAAATTAATTTGTTGCATGATGTGATGATGTTAATAAGTACAATTGGAAAATATCTACCACTCATAAATATTCCTGTGATGATGTTTCAGTATGGGTTTTCATTGATTTGTAAAGGCAATTATAACAGCTCACGATCTACATGCAAAGTGGAATTTGATGAAAGTTGTGTACCCCTCAGCTTCATGGTTAATTTGATGTAAACTTTAGTATATAAACAATGATTGAAAACATACACATATAAATATGAGAAACACGCATATAAACAATGAGCGAAAACATACACAAATAAATATTCAAAGTTGATAGGTCGAAGATGTTTGGTGCCTCTATCAGTTGTTGGAAACAAGCAAAAAAGAGCACAAACCAGAAAAGCAGCAATCAATTCCTGAAAGTAAGTATAAACTCAGAAAATCAGACAAAAAAGAGAGAAAAAAAAAGGGACTTTTAAATGTGAGAAGGAACTCATGATCTTAAAATCAATTAAAATATCACAGAAATAGCTCAAAGATTTGAAAGCCATTGTAAGGTTAAATTACTTTGAAATCATTAGCCCAAAATCAGCACCCAGCTAGAGCCTCAAGTAACATTGATAACTTAAACAAAGTCACAACTTACAAGAGGTGAAAACAACTCTGTTACACTCAAGCATCAAACATTGTACAGTTGGTGACAATTATTGAATTTGATGCAGCATCAGACACCTAATTACTCCAAATATTCGTGTAGTGAAATATTTAATTAGGTAAAATTACCAAAACCTTACCTGGCTGAGAATGACAATGCCTGATTGTTGAGATTCCAATAATCTAAGACCAGTTTCCATCCCCAAGGCACCTGCATTTTGATAGTGCGCCTCCAGCAACGCTGGAAACCTCAGCAGCAGATCAGCAAGTCGGGGAACCACCTCCCGAAACCACTTCTCAGACTCATCCTTACTCATCATCTAAACACGCAACAAACACAATCTAACTCTGTAAATTCAAACTCTATGAATCTAATTAACAAATTAAAAAACCTAATTATCCAAATTAATGCTGTAAAAAGGTAACGAAAATTGTTA
This sequence comes from Stenogyne calaminthoides, assembly GCA_037126765.1. Taxonomy (NCBI): domain Eukaryota; kingdom Viridiplantae; phylum Streptophyta; class Magnoliopsida; order Lamiales; family Lamiaceae; genus Stenogyne; species Stenogyne calaminthoides. The sequence goes on from JBBCBC010000002.1 coordinate 225,136, forward strand.
TCTCAACTTACATCGTCGAAGAAGAGGGAGAAGCCGAGAGCAGCGGAGGGGTGGAGAGGGGGAAATTCCAGAGAATTGCGGAGATCAGCAATGGCGAGGGAAAATTGTTGGCCAGAGTTGACATTGTTGTGGCTGGGTCCGCCGGACAACGATTTTAGTGCTTCCGAAACCACCGGCGGCCAGAAGACGGCGGTGGATTGGAAAATTAAGGGCAAAAACGGTTGAATTGACCGGGAAACTTTGTTTCTGCACTCCATGGAAATAGAGTCCAGTGTAGAATCGAATTGAGAGTGTTAATTAAGTGAGATCGATCTCCCATTTTATACACTCGTCTCATCTACTGGGTTGTTCTGTAACTTGATTGAAACTTGAAAGAAGAAAAGTGGAGCTCAAACTTCAAAATCAAGTCTCAACCCCAGTTTTAACATTTTTATGGGAAAAAATTATTTAACTTTATCACTTTTTCTATTTTGATTTTCTATCATAAAACTTGCATACTTTCAAATTTTTGACCCTACAATCTGTTATATATTGAGAATACCACCATCGACTTGTTTGGAATTTTCTAGAGAGGTGCAAGTTGCTAGTTTGCTTATTATTCCAAGGATTGTTATTTGGAAGACCACATAATTATGGAGTCTTCTAGCATTTTCTAAAGTCAAACATGGAAGGAAAAATGATGAAGTAACTAGATTACTCTAATTTGGCGGCTAATTATATTAGTAGTAGTCGATGGTCTTCTTAATCGAAAATTTTCTGGCGAAAACGCCTAAAGCGTTTTCTGGCGACGCCTAGACGCCGCCTAGAATTGTCCAATTTTTTTTTTTAATTTAAGAAAATAAGAGCTGGAGGTAATTGGCCTAAATTAAACAAAGCCCAATATTAAAAGATGAAGCCCTTAATTCTCCTCCATTTCACGCGTCGTCTTCCAAGTCCGGGAAGAAATCCCAAATTGCACGACAGCAGCACAAATCGGCCAAATCGCCGCCTAAAATCAAGGCACAAACCACGGGTGGCGGCGCGGCGGACAACAAGCACTTCGAGAACGGGCAACGGGCGGCGGGCTATGGGTTGCGTGCCTGCGTCCTGTAGGCTGCAAGAGACGGGTGTGCGGGCGCGAGTGTGCGGCGTTGAGGACGGTGGGTGCGGCGGCGGCAGCACAGCGGCCTGAACTTCCCTCCTCCAATTTCCCCTGTTTTTTTTTTAATTAAAACTTGCAAAACCGCCTAGGAGGTAGAAATAGAGGTCGACTTTGGCCGCCTAGGCGGCGCCCACAGGGGAACCCGATTTTTGTTGCCGATTTTGGGTAAATCGGGGCGGGCGGAGGCCGCCTAGCCCGATTTCTGCATCACTAGTAGTAAATACTAGCTAGATTATTCTAGCATATTTAAAGTACTAGTACGTCGACTAGATTAGTCAAATTTTGTATACTAACTAATTATTGTAGGAACCAACTAGAATCATCTAGTATACATAATTGATTAGGTATGCCGGTTCAGTGAACCGACTTAGTGCACCTATAAATATTAGATGTTCCCTAAGAGAAGTGTGTGACAAAGAGTGAGAGCTAAAGAGTGGTGTGAGTGAGCAAGTGCCTCAAAAGAGTGAGTTAGGGTGTTCCATTTATAAAAACACAGTTTAGTTTTTGGGTCTTGTAAATTGGAGTGATAATTGTAGTTACTATTTTTCTCTAATAAAAGGCAATTACATCACACTCTGAGTGTTGCTCGGTATTCAACAAGTGATGATTTCTGGTGATATTTGTGATCCGTTGGTCGAGCTTCTTGCATAATTGGTGCAGTTTAGTACTGCGGTGTCGTGTGCGGTTTCGTACTACGGAGCTTGTCTTCAAAAATCAAGCTTGCTTAACGTCATTAAGTTTGGTTGAGCCACGATGATAGGTGGCCTTCAAGTGGTCGGTGGAATCAAGAAGCTTAACAACCAAAATTACAACACGTGGTCGTTGTACATGGAGTCATATCTCCAAGGCCAAGACCTGTGGGAGATAGTGGATGGTAGTGATGTCACACCACCAGAAGGAGATGTTGCCGCTATGAAGAAATGGAAGATTAGAGCTGGCAAGGCATTGTTTGCGATCAAGACCACCATTGAGGAGGAAATGTTGGAGCACATACGGGAGGCGAAGACACCCAAGGACGCGTGGGAAACTTTTGCTACGTTATTTTCCAAGAAGAATGATGTGAGGTTCCAACTTCTTGAGAACGAACTTCTCTCAATCATACAAGGCGCCATGACAATAAATCAATATTTCGCCAAGGTAAAGTCTCTCTGTCGCGAAATCTCTACATTGGATTCTTCTGCTGGCATGACCGACTCAAGAATTAGAAGAATTATCATTCATGGATTGAGGCCAGAATATAGGAGTTTTATTGTTGATGTTGGGAAATTTATAGTTTTGATAAAAGTTCCAGAAACACATGTAATAGGACCAAATCGGACACATTGGTATCGATGTTTATATTACCGTTTATAGAATACCGATTGATAATTCTTTGTATAGAACAACCGATGTAATAGATAGGTCACATATTGAGGGGAACCTCAATATGTATAAGTCGAATCTGAAGATCCAAAGAACAAATTGATATCAAACGGGGCGAAATCTTTGAGAAGAGCGAAGATCGGATCGATCTGATCTAGTCGGATATCTCGGTTTGAAGTCATAAAGCTCAAACTCGAATACTTGAAGATCGGATGACTTCGGAAGATCGGACGAGAAGACCTACATCGGTAAGTCTCGCTAGTTGAAGCTAAGTCAACCGGCACCGAAGACTCCATCGGGTTAGTGATCGATTCGACCGATCGGTCATTCGCCCGTGTGAAACCGATGTTTCACCTAATCATACGTCTATGATCCTGAACAAGAAGAATGTCAACGCGTTAGTTAGAAGAACAAACAAAAAAGTCGCGGTTTGCTAACCAATAAGAACAAGACACGTATGATCGGAGCCGACAATTAAGGGATTTGATGCTGCTCTCTCTAACGGCTATAAAATACTAGTTCACGCTTTCGGCCATGCCGTTCCTGAAGCACGTCACATCAATCCTGCAAACCTACCTAATATAGCCTGAAATTCAAATTGCTCTCCAACGGCTCTTTGATTTCAAGGTCTATAAATATGGGATCACACTTCAGTGAAGACCGAACAATCAAAAGCTCAAGCAATTATCGATTTCATTACGAAGAACACGATCAAGAAGATTATTTTATTAAGTGTTCATCCCATAAGTTCTTAAGATAGAAATCTTTTCATCTAGGCGATAAAGGCTACCTTAAACACTAGAAAAGATTTCATAGTTGGAACCAAAACATTCTTATCCAAACCCAAGTTAGGTTAAGTTGTTTAGCAAGATTTCAGACTAGGGTTTCTAGTTCTGATTTCTGGGATCGGTTGAGTGAGAACTCCTTAAATATCTGTCGGTGTACTGTGTTGAACTAACACATAAAACTAAGTTCAGTTGGTTAAGTTGGTGCCCCTTGTGATAGGGAAGAGTGGACGTAGGACTGGTTTGTCCGAACCACTATAAATCTTGTGTGCCTTTACCGCTTTGATTAACTGTCTACACAATTGCACACAACCTTTAAAAGCAAGATACATATTCTAAGTTGAGATCGGTAGCACCAAGCTTCGATCGATCAAGCTTGACACTTGACCAACCGGTTAAAACACTAACTTTGGAATCGATTTATAAAAACTGGTTTTTCACGGGTAAAACTTAAGCTTCCGCGACACATCGTTAAACCGATATTCTGAAACTAATCTGCCTTGCGATTAGTAGGTTGGTTATCGACAAACCGATTCACTCGCACTCTCGATCAAAGCCCGCCTCACACACCGATCTGACAAAAAAAGTTTTAAGTCTATTCACCCTCCCCTAGACTCGCCCTCATTAAACCGCGGGACCTACAAGTGGTATCGAGGCGGTTGGTTCTACGAACCCTAATCGACTTTGTGTATCATCGATTCTTGAGGAAGAATCTTTGTGGTCGATCGAATCGATCTTGAAAAACCTTCTTAAAACTCATTCATTTTCCAAAAAACACTCAAGATGGATAACACCTCGGTATGTATCATGATCTGTAGGGTTCTCAATCGATGAGTATCAGATTGGGTCATATATATGTCCAACCATCTAGGTTCGATCGAAGGGCGAGAATGATGGAAGTCATCGAAAAGAGGACCCATCATCATATATTACGACAACCCCAGTTGGAGGAGATCCAGATTTTGCCCCGAAGTCTTATGCGAAAAAAAGCCCAAATTTTGATGGTGTTGGGGAATGATTCATACCGAGATCTATTCGGGTGAATATTTAAATACAAATTTAATTCATTAATTATTACTAGCATGAATTAATCCTATATTAATTCAAATAATAATTACAACAACATATCATGCATATAAAAAGCCACGTAAAACCTACGCATGCGGAATCTACGGGTTTACGTGAGCATTCCTGGACGGGATAAGCGGTGGCTTTGGTCGGACGGACTAACCAAAAGGACTTCCCAAGTATTCCCTTAGCCCTTGCTCGACAATCCGGTGGAAGGATACTCATGAACAATTAACAAAAGGAAAAATAAACTTTGTTGCACCACGTGTGTGGATTTGCTAATATTTCCAAAGACATGGAATTGTACTTGGGAATGAACTAATCATCCCCTATTTATAGGAGAGGAGGGCACGAAATTTTGGTGGTTTTTCAATGTGGGAAAAAGACTTTTCTTGGTCACCAAGAAATCTTGAATATATCTCATATATTCTTTTTCCCATAATTAAAATATTCCACAAAAATCCACCTCCTCTATTTTATGGTATAATTTTCGAAAATTTGAGCAAGATTCCAAGATTTAGATCTTCTTGAATTTATGAGATATTCTTGTATTTCAAGAAATACATATCTTCCATAATATCTTTTCAAGAAAATCAAGAAAATCTTTCTTGCCCTCTATTTCCAAAAATTTCGAAAATCTCTTAATGAATAACCAAGTGGGAGATTTCTTGAATTTAATGAGATAATCTTGTATTCCAAGAATACATATCTTCATTCCATAACAAAATTCAAAGAAAATCTTTCTCCCTCTTTTATTCATAATTTTCGAATTTAATGAGGAAATATAAGCAACAATATTTATTTTATTTTAATCACATTTTCAGTTATTGGACTATATGTTGGGATACTCAGGGGGCCTTTAGGAGAATTAAGATTGGACCTTCTAATGGATCTTGAATATCTAATATTGAGCCACAATATAATTCAAGCCCATAAATATTAATTAATCCCACTACATAATTAATATTGACTATCCATCTTAACCCATATTACGGTCAATATGGCTCCCCGGTCATTATTTCCCGTGTTTAAGATTATCTAGCCCATTAATTAATTCAAGCCACCAAATAACTTTCCATTAATTAATATCTTTTGTCCTTGGTCGAGAAACCGTTCAACATTATTATCCATACCTAAACAAATTCCACTTGCAAGATTTGGTATGATAAAACTTATGAACCTCCCAAGGGGGCAAATCAAGCAAGCGTGCTTGCACACGATTCTTCGATTAAATCTTAGCAATCACACGTGTGACCAATAATATTGCCCAAGATAAAGTACGTATTGAATCTTTCTCCGATTCGCTACCCATGATAAGTCAAAGCAATAGTTACCGATCCCACGTGATCCTATTTCGGGACGAAGGTTAAGAAAATCTAACCACTCGAGGTCTAATTCTTCCATGTTAGATTCAAGAATTTATCCTCCTCAGAGGTCATATTCAACAGCATCGGTCATGCACTAGTGTAATCTCTTGGTCAAGACAAACCAATCTCGAGCCTTACACATCAACCTTTTCGCGATGGTTGTTCATTTCCATCTAGGTAAATGAATGGGCGTTTATAGTTACAAAGGACCATTAATTTAATCTTCTCGTGATCGGGTATCACTAAATTAACTACAATGTAACACGTCTTAATTATTGAACAGTTATGCAAAGAAATATATATAACATTCAATCATATTTAAAGCATCGATGATAAACAATTTATTTCATAAATAAGTCCGAAATTCGGTTTCGATTATACAAAGTAAAAAGCATACTTTTTCAAAGATAATCCCCAACAGATGGATGTAGAGGAAAGAAATCGCATACTCTAGATACTATCGCAAAGGCATATTATCATGAAAACAATGGACAAGGTCACCAAGGAAAAAGATTAAGTATCTCAAATCTGCGAAAGCAATGTGGGAAAACTCTAAATTTGAAATATCGCGAGGGAAATGACCAGATAAAAGACAACTGTCTAAAGCGGAAGCGAACCGGTAAAGTTCAAAAATTGAAGATGTTTGCAAATCCAAACCATCAACGAACTCGATGGAAGGATTACTATGTCAATAAACAAGCGAGAACTTGGTAGAGATGTCCGATAAAGATATCAACTACAAAATTTTAAGGTCTCTCACCAAGAAATGGGACATGAAGGTCACGGTAATCAAGGATTGCCAAGACATTTCAAAAATGAAGCCAAGTAGCTTGTTCTTGAGCCTTAAAGCTCACGAGTTCGATTTAATTGAGAGAGGACAAAGCGGATGAAGATGAGGTGCCCATTTGAAGCCTCAACTTCCAAATCGATTGCTTTTAAGGCAACCAAAGAAGAGATTGAAGACCAATGAGCCCATTGGAAACATCATAAGTCGGGCGGCAATCGCATCTCTCGCTTGCCAGAAAACTAGAGAAATCAAATACTAACCGGGTAAGTATCGAAGATTCTATAAAGATTATCAACATAAGCGGGGAAGAGATAGGAGATCGGACAAATGATCTCCGAAAGAACCAGATTTGATGATCGGAGATCACGAGAGATGAAAAAAAAAAAAAAAAAAAAGAGATAATCTAAATGATGAGAGAAGAGATAACCAATCGGAGCGTAAGAAGCTCGTTCTACTATCGAAAGGAAAATCACCGATAGATCATACGCATGGAGTGATTCACCGGAAGAAAAGGTTCCAAATGATCAAGGGCGTGTGCTTCAATTGAGGTAGCAACTCACTTCTGGTGTAGACGCCTGACTGACGCCAAGAGAAAGGAAGAAAAGAGGAAATGAAGAGAGCAACGGTGACAGTACGAAAAAGCCACTGTTCTTTACATCGTCGAGAATCGACGACTCAGATCGCCTCTGAGGACTCTGGATACTCCTCTGTAGAGAAGATTTAAATCGACGCCAGATCTTTGTTGACTTCTATGGAAATGAAGATCGATATTCTCTTGGATGATGATGAGATCTGCTGATGGCGAGGAGGACCAATCTGAGGTAACCTCCAAACTCGCTTTGTTCGCTTCTACACCGCTATCATTAAGCACACTTTGGGAGATTGACTGCGCAAATCTACTCGAGCAATTGCTTGAGGATCTCTCCAATCACGAGAGACACTTATGCTATAGTGGAAAATTTGAAAATGACAAGTTGAGGACCGAAAATAATCGACTTGCTAAAGAGAATGATCTCGATAAAGCCTCTCGAACTTAAATCACCAAACCGCCGGGGAAAAAATCGAGGAATTTAAAATTTCTGAAAGTTAAAGCTTCCGATCGGGAGAAGCGGATCAAAGATCACCGGGTAATTAACAAATAGCAAGCCGATGACTTCAAAATCCCGCAGCAAGCAAAATTCGATGAAAGTTTGTTAAAGATGAAAGTCTAAAATCATCCGAGGATAATCACAGAAGAAAATAGAGGTTTTTACAAAATCATCTAAAACCGTTCAAGACATGAACACCTATTTTCGAACAACGATTAACAAGAAGGGACTTGGGTATGAGAACCCTTCCACATCCTCAAAAGCCCCACCATCATCTCAAAAAGGTGTAATCGGGCGAAGTTTCAACAAAGATACACCAAAAGCCAAACATGTATCTAATAAGGAAAAAAGACCGCTTGAGCGGGTAAAGGCGGTGCCTAAACGGAAGGAAAATGGACCCTAACCGGTAAAGCATCACCGAGAATCAACGAAAGAACCGGTTCTTCGAAGAGACCTCAACCTCGATCAACGGATCGAAAATCGAAAAGACAACCCGTAAAGGGAAGTCCAATCGAGACCCAATCAAGATCACCGCCTAATAAGCATGCTTCGTAAACCGCAAAAATCACCTATCTTAGAAAAGATATGAATCTTTTGATGGTAGCGATCATTACCTACCCACCTAATCGAAATCTAGGGTCACCGCGCACCGAACCACAATTTGGATGAAAAGAAGACAAACGAAAAAGATAAATCCCAAGTCTTCTAAGTCACCCAAGGTTCACACTAATAATCATACTAATCGGAAAAAGATATAAAGAGACGATGATTATGTTGATAGCTATGGGAGACAAATCGCCTTCGATCTAACCGATCACAATAGAAGTGCTATGTTTGTATGGATCCCCAAAACTAATCCTAACCCCTCGGGACCCAATCCAAAAGGGGTACCTAAAAGCCCCGATTTGGGCTGCGAGGATCGCGCGATGGTCCGACCAACAAAAGGAGGTGTGCAAGCAACTATCCGGTACATCGATAGTGGATGCTCAAGGCACATGATTGAAGCAAACATCTCCTCGGCTCTTACATAGAAACGAAGGTTCGCGTGTACTCTTTGGTGATGATAACTTTGGTTATACCAAAGGATTGAAACTTAGAGAATGATGATGTACAAATAACCTGAGTCTCGTATGTCGAAGGTCCGAAGCACAACCTATTATCGGTTTCACAATTCTGCGACAACGGATTCGGTGTTGAGTTCTCGACCGACCAATGCACTATCAAGAATCGAGTCACTCAACAGTTTTGCTAATCGGGTTCAAGGAAAGGGACAATCTACACACCGATTGGAACAGTTGCCCAAGAAATGCATGCTCGATTGTCAAGAGTTCCAAAAGTAGCGGTTGCTCGCACAAAAGAACGAATGATCATCCCGAACTTTAAAACTCTTAATAAGATAGCAAGGATGTCTCTAGTGGAAGGACTTCCGAATGAAGTATTTTCAAAAGGATCGGACATGTCTTGCATGTCGGAAGGGAAAACAGTCAAAGCTTCATTCAAGGGAATTCCGGGACCGCATCCTGCGCAGAGTAATCGCAATTTGCTTCATATGGATCTATTTGGACCCGATTACACCAATCGGTCTCAACAGACGCAAATATACTCGTAATCGTGGATGACTATTCCAAGTTTACGGGTTATATTCTTACATAAGAAGAATGAGACGACAAATCCAGATACCCGAACCGCTAAAAAGATTACAAAATGAGAAGGGTGTCGGTGTAGTAAAATTCGAGATCGGATAAAGGCATGAAATTTACGAACTCTTTATTATGCGATTTTTGCTCTAAGTTTGGTATACAAACATGAAACATCATTCTGAAGGACGCCACAACAAAATGGAGTAGCCCGAATCGGAGAATGAACTCCTCAAAGAAGTTCGCCGCGATGATGTTAAATGAACATGCAATACCAAGCCGTTTAAAGGGGCGTAGCAATCAACACTTTGCATGCCATACTCGAATCGGATGTCTTCCGACTAAGGCTCACTACAAAAAACACCCTATGAACCGTGGAAGGACAGAAAACCTCGTGTCTCTTTACTTCCATGTTTTTTGGGTGTAAAGTGTTTCATACACAACAATGGGAAGAGTCGGTTGAAGACTTTTGAGGCCAAGTCGATGAGGGTATATTCTTAGGATATTCCTCATCTAGCAAGGCTTTCGTGGTTTACAATAGATTTAACCCTACTTTTGTGGAAGAAAAACACCCCATGTAGTCTTTGATGAAGCATCTTCCGAACAAGAGAAATCGCCTCATAACAAGATGTACTGATCAACAAGTACCGATGCTCGTAAAATGGATCGGTAATGATCAAGGAAAAAGAATCGAAACCGTAATAAAGATACATTCCAGATCTAGGCGATTCACCGGATCATTCGGATCCTAAGGTACTTAAAACCGGTTTAAGAAGAAGTTCGACATACCGAGATAAAGATCAATTGAACCATCCGTTCGGGTTCGGACCTGAAGTTCCCACGAAACGTACATCGACACATGATGAGTCCAACATCACCGAGACATGTTCTATCAAGTGGATCATAATTCTCGCACCACTCCCGCTAGCTAATGAACCTTTATCGAAATGGATGATGTTCTCCAAACCGACGCGAAATCGTCGAGCAGTAGGACTCGATAACCACCATCCAACCGATCGATCATCGGAGACCCATCCGATAAAGTTAAAACTAGACATCGTTGGTGAAAGTGCCATGTATTCTTTGTTATTTGTCTATGAAGGAACCAACAACAATAGAGGAAGCTCTACAAGACGCCTTGTCGGATTCTAGCCATGCGGAAAGAGAGCGAACGATTCGGCAGAAATCAAGTTTGGGAACCGGTAGATGCACCAAATCATCAAGACGTAATTGGCACGGGGAAGTGTGTTTTCAAGAACAAGAGAGATGAGAAAAAATGTCATCACCGAAATAAGGCAAGACTTGTTGCTAAGGGGTATTCACAATCGAAGGAATTGATTATGACGCGAGACCTTTGCACCGGGCGCTTCTCTAGAAGCCATTCGGGTCAAGCTTAATATATCTTCCCACGAGGGTTCATCGTGGTATCGGATGGACGAAAGAGTGCATTTTTAAACCGGGTACTAGCGAGGAAGTTTATGTCGAACAACCTCCGTGCCGAAAAGAACAACCAAGTGTACCGCTTAAGAAAAGCTCTTTATGACTGGAGACAAGCTCCTCGAGCTTGGTATGATACACTTCTCTCGGCTTCTTGATCGACAAACCGGTTCACTAAAGGAAACAAAGGGATGTAACCTTATTCGAATAGAAGATGGAGAAGATATTCTCGATGGTTCGATTCACGTGGGCGACATCATCTTCTGATCTCCTAACAAGAGTCTATGTGAAAGATTCACAAAGTCGATGCAAGGGAAGTTCGAGATCCATGATGGGACGGATGAATTACTTTCGGGTCTCCAGGTGAAGCAAAGTGTATGAATATTCATCTCGCTGCCGAAGTACACTAGGAATTTATCGGCTAAGTTTGAGTTCAAAATTGCAAGGAAGCCAAAATTCCTATGATGATTTGGATTCAAGATGGATCCGCATGAGGATGGTCGAAAAACAAATCGAAAAAGAATATAGGGCTCTCATTGGATCTCATCGCAATTTTTGCAAAGCCGGTAACCCGGATATCACCTTTGCGGTAGGTGTATGTGCGACATTCGTGCAAATCCATGCAAAGCCACCTAGAAGCGATAAGCGGATTCTTAAGTATCTGAAGGGGACAAGAAACCTTGGTTTATTTTACCCATCGATGATAATCTAGAGCTTAGTGGGTATTCTCGATTACGATTATGGAGGTTGCAAGATCGAGGTGAAGTCAACCTCGAGAACATGTCGATTTTAGGAAGAAACCGATCTCGTGGTTTTCAAAAGCGGACATCGATTCGACATCTACTATGAAGCACAATATATGGTTGTAGGAAGTCGTTTTGCTCCCAACCGCCTCGGCTTAGTCGTTTGAGGGATTATAACATCGTAGCTAAGAATGTACCTATATTCTCGCGGATGTAATAATCTTTATTGCAATCACTCGAAATCTGTTCTACATACAAGATGCAAGCATGTGGATGTGGGACACCATTTTATAAGAGATCATGTTGAAAAGAAGAATATCATAATGGAAAAGATTCACCTTTGGTTTACAAAAAGTGATATTCTAACCAAGCCACTACCGAGATTAGATTCAGAGAATTGTGTAATGAGCTAGGGGCTTTTTCGATCTCGGAGAAAAAAGCACCTAAAATGATTGATGGATTGTTCTCGAACCCAATTGGTTAAGAGACTAACCAGCCGAAAGAAATCATTGAGTTTGGTATCTCAATCGATCGAAGATCGATCAAGGAACCATGTGAGAAATCGTCGATTTCTGAGTTATCGATTAAAGGAACTGATCAGATTTAAGGTTTATCAGATTAAAGGAAACGCTCAATTTAAAAGGAATATCTGATTAAATCAGTTGGGTTATTTTACATCTTTGTAAGTCGATTTAATGATATTCAACAAGCAAGATTCACGATTAAAGCCTACAATCGCATAAGAAAGCGGAGAATTTACACAACAATGGAATAATAGAACTTTTCATTGATAAAGACCCGAAGGTCGATTACATTACAAGTTACAAGTACAAAGGACCCGAGGTCAAGACATAAGTCATAACCGAAAACCCTAAACCTATAACCCTAAACCCTCATCCTAACCCAAGAAGAAAGCGGAGAGAGAGATTTTAAATCGATGCTCTCATTTTCCCCCACTTAACAAGGGTGAGAGGGCTTTAAAGAAATCCTAAAAGCCCACCGAAGCTAAAACCAATGGAGCGAGAGCGGCGTTGATAGATTTTCTAAGCCAGAGCCCTTAGACCCGAAGTCAATGGACTCTCCAACAATTAAATGGAGCACGTGTGCCAAGAAATTGGTTCAAAGACCTTATGGGCACATGTGTTGCATGAAAAAATGAGTTGATATCTGAAAGATCGGTTGTTGTCCCGATCAAGACCGTATATCAAACTCATGTTTTATATCGACCGAGTCCAAGGATCTTTGAATTACGCCATAACGATAGACACCACAAGGTGCATCTTGGTTAGAGAAGAAGTCTTTCCGGTTCATGACGTGAGATCCGCCGCCGGGGTGGTAAAGGAGCTTAGCAACAATTGTATGTGATATCTTTGATGACGACGAAAAAAAGTGATAAAGGGACACACATGGTTGATTTGAGAAGTCAAATCATTGAAAAAAGGGGTAAAGGTGTTTCTTAAGTTTCAATTTTAAATAAGGGTTCACCGTAATGCATGTTTTTACAAAGAAAGATAAGTATGGTGAATGGGTTATGTTGTGTAAAAACATTGGTCCAATTTATAGAGGCCAAGCAAGGGTGCAAATGTAAATTTGATTTCAAAAAGCCTTTTAGAGAAATTTGCATCACAAGGACGGGTAGAAAATCACGCCGATCGATAATTGGATAAATTCTACGGATTGACATATCAAGATATACGGGGCGATAATTACGATGATGTCAAATCATCAAGCCCAACTTAGGGAATAGAGACTACTATTCTAGACTAAGTTTTGGCGGTAACACTTATCCCAAGAATTGGCTTGATCTGAGAATAATCAGATTAGGTCAACCAAAATCTGATTACATACGAAACTGATCAGATAAGGAAGATCACCAACTTGAAACCTCAACAAATCGGATATATCGATCTATGAGAAAAGCGTAAATATCGGTTGAAGGGGGAACTTCAACCGATCGAGGAGGATCGAAGGAAATCGCACACAAAATGAAACAGATCAGTTGAAAAGAACAGTTGGGAAATTATAAGGTTTAGGCAGAAAACTAAGATCAACAAGTGGAATCAACTTCAAGTGGTATTGACTGATTACTATATCAGTCAATCAGATACGCCTTTCTTTTCCCTTGTTATTTGCTTATTTATCGGATTTTATCCTGCTTTTTATTTGCTTTCTTGTCACGATTACATACGTGACGTATCCCCTACAAATCATTTAATGCGGACTTGGGGTACATGTATTAATTGCTACAAAATGAGCTTTTAAATCCAAAAGGTTTTCGTACGTGCTTTTCCCAACCATTCGATCAAAACCGCTTAACTGGATCGCCTAATCTTTTCAAACGGTTGATCTTCCAAATCTTGTCTTTTTTCCTCCTCATCTTTATAAGGTTCATCAAAAACCTACCAGTAGTTTTCCAAATCACAAACTTGCGTTTTATTTTACGAAAATTCTCCAGATTACTTTTTGCGATTCAAAGTGTTTTTCTTAAGTCTCAAATCAAAAAAGCAAAATCGGTAATTTCGATAATTTGATTAATCATTCTTTTTAAAACCATTGATCTTAAAGATTTTGTCAATCGTTGATATCCTCGTATTATGTTTTATTGTTTCTTGGTTTCGTGATATGTGATATTCTTAGTATTTATGCACAATTTTAACCAAATCTATCTTATCTCAGAGATGATCACTCACGGTATGGGTAAAATAATGTGCAACTATCTTGAATCGACATTAAGGATTATCGAGGACAAGTTCGTATAATTTAGGGTTACAAAGGATCCTAATCAATGGAAGTAGAGGAAATTCAAGAAAAGCGGGACTTGAGAAATATTGTCTTGCTCACCGCAATCCAAAGGATGCAAAGATGAAGCCCTCAATTCGTAAGGAATTTAAGGGTGGATACTGATGCTCCGGAGAAGAACTACTTTCGACAACAACGGAGAAGAGTCCGTGCTCAAATTTACCAAAAGGGACGAATCTCACCCGCCACTCTGAGGAGAATCAAGATGAAATTTGTCGAAACGAAGCTCATCGAGAGGTCGACAAACATCATACGTCCGCTTTTGTCGCCAATGCTCAAGAGGAAATACCGATTGTTGTTTGATATTTTGTCAAAAACAATTATGGGTATTTCATTCAAATTTCGATGCTCTTACATCACCAAAACTCAGACAAAGATGGTCAGTAATAATTGATTGAAGCCAAGAACATCAATCGCATGGGTTCCTAAAGGCCATTCTACTCCAAGAACATGATAAATTTAGAGTTGATGAGTGGAGGCGGTGTCTATCCGAAGAAGAGGATCAAGAATCTCAACAAGGTTGCAGCTTATCCTACAAGACAAAATGCCAAATGCCGATGGGAACGTAATGGACCAAGCCATACAAGGCATTCCTCTCCACCACTTTTAAATGCATATTTGGGCCACTGCACGATGATATGCGGCCAACTCCCCCAAAGACGGAAAGGGGAAAAAGCAGGAAGCAACTTCGTCTACACCACCAAGCCCCGAAGAAAAAGAAAACTGGTGAAGGTCCAGAAAAGAGGGTCAAGAAGGCGGCAAGCCGCCATGACTCGAAGTAGAAGATGAGTCGATGAAGAAAGAGCGCCAGATCGGTCTGTTGCACCACAAAAATCAGTGAAAAATCGACAGCGAAAGGCTTCTCAAGCCGAGAGCTCGCCAACATTCCGAGGAAGAAGACGAGACGAACGATCTCCCGCCTCCTCCAAATCGAGCTGATTCACCATCAGACCAATGGTCCGAAAGCATGTTCTCCTACTCTTCCACTTGCCCGCTAACTGAAATTACACGGCTTCATGAACTCGAAATCGCAACGGTTATGAACCGTAAACTTTTGGAACCCGGAACCAGCTAATCGCCACACAAAGAGAAACCTCTGCAGTCGAGCCTATCGACAACTTCCACCTACTTTCAGCACCACCTGAACCTCCACATCTCATCAACTGAATCGGACGCACAATTCCTCGAAGCCTAGATCATCAAAGACCATCACAGGAAAATAATCGTAATGCAAATCGAACGAAAATTGATGAGATGTATCCGTAATCTGGTCGCCCATCCTGCTATTAGAGAACAAGTTATGGAGATCCTCACCGAGAGATCTCGGATAAAAAAGCTTCTCGATTTTATAATGATTATTGAGCAAATGGGCGGGTCGATGAGTTTGCGATTTTGATTTCGATATGAGAAAATCGCTAAAGTAGATCACCAAATGTGAAATGATAACTCTTGAATCTATCAAAGCTCGATCCACGAAGCTAAGGTTGGTGACCAAAGTGAACAGGAACCTGAGATCAAGAAAGAAGCTTCGGGCGAGATGCTAACAATGAAGGATCAGAACTGCCGATGATAGTGGAACTGTGCGCGAGTTCATGACCAACCACCGGAGGCAAAAAAACAACTGAGACCGATCAAGTGACGAAAAACATTCCAACATCACATATCACCGTGATCAATTTGTGAAATCGATCTTTGTCTCAAAGATCTCCGAAAAGAAGTTGAGGGAGTGATAGTTTGTCGATACAGATTGGCCTCAAAGAAATAACATCAAAGGAATTGGCTATTTCCCTGTTGCAAAATTTATCAAAGATCAGTTCTCCCAAACTGCGACCACCGTGTTCGGCCAACTTATAAAATCCGCTGATGACAAGCCGATTCAGGTGGATCAACAACAAGTTTATTTTCGATGCTCACCGAAAAAGCTCGAATCGATGAAGAGAAACTTGACAAACCCATTTTTACACTCTCTACCGCCATGGAATCTGTCAAGACCGAAATGATCTCGAAGGTTGAACATCTAACTCCAAGTTCGGTTTATTTATTACGCATCTCAACAGGGGCAATATCGGGCGGCTTGGATCCCTAACTTCCCACTCACAGCCTCTTTTTTGATCAAACCAAAAAAAGGGAAGGACGGAGTGAGAAACCAACCTGACATGATCGTAAATGTAAGACCTAATTCGCAATTTGAAGCATATGGACAAAGACTAGACCATCATCGGATCTCTTTGCTAACGGTCCCTCAAAAAGATGGAAAAGTCAAAGGCAAGAAAGGCGTAGCTGCAGTGCCGGACATCACAAAAGGTAGCCATTGGTGCCTTTGAAATCACAACTGCATTTCAGCCCACTCGCATAACAACCCGTACCGACCACTCGCACTAAAATAGTCTGAAGCCGCATTGTGATACTGCGCCGATAAGGAACTGGCCGAGAAACCGCCCAAGAGGAAAGTTCAAGAGGCCCGAAAAAGAAGAAAGAAGGGCGTAAAATTGACATAGGCGTAAAATCTAAAGAAAAAATTCAGATCGAGAGCAAAGAAAGGAAAAGGTTGGAAAATCATGCACGAACCCTCACCGCCAAAAAGAGTTGATGAGATCATTCCAAAAAATCGCCGCGACATGCTAAGAGGTTTGAGGAATGGAACAAGATCGTGTGAATGGCTTCGGATGCTTTTGTCCTTAATCTTGTTCCACGAGAAGAATCTCCGGATGATGAATTCTCAACTGTTAGAAAAATAAATATCCGTTTTTTCTCAAGTATCCGGAAAATGAGGCCAAACTTATCAATGTAAAAATATCTCGCCAAGAGTATGATCCGTTGGATTACTCGTAGAAGGCGGATGGCTCATTTGACAGATCGGCATTTCAGAGATTCTACTTTGACATCCCGAGCAAAACGCATATAATTGATCCTCGCCAGACAATGATGTCAAATGGAAACTATATCGGATCTTCAACGTCATCAAGATCAAAGAGAGATGCCGAAGGATACAAGCCTAAAGAGTGAAGAATCGTAAGACTTCTCGGATCACTTGTTTTTTAAATTCAAACTTTTCTCGATGTAACATGTAATCGACATATCTAATGAGAAAAGTTTATTTTCTCGATCCTAAGACAAAATCTCACCGTCTTCCGATTATGTGCTTTTTCTTTTTCTATATTTATCAACCTGTTTTGGTTTCCAGTGTTTTGGTTTTTTCATCAAAAGGGGGAAATTGTTGGGAAATTTATAGTTTTGATAAAAGTTCCGGAAACACATGTAATAGGACCAATCGGACACAAGAATGATCGATGTTTATATTACCGCTTTATAGAATACCAACGATAATTATTGTATAGAACAACCGATGTAATAGATAGGGTCACATATTGAGGGAACCTCAATATGTATAAGTCGATCCAAGATCCAAAGAACAAATGATATCCCGCGAGGCCGAAATGCTAGAGAAGAACAGAAGATCGATCGATCCGATCTAGTCGATATCTCAAATTTGAAGTCATAAAGCTCAAACTCGTAATACTTGAAGATCGGATGACTTCCGTAAGATCGGACCGGAAGACCTACATCGGTAAGTCTGCTAGTTGAAGCTAAGTCAACCGACACCGAAGACTCCATCGTAGACCGATCGGATTTCGATTGATCGAAATCACCACCAGTGAAAACTGATGTTTCACCTAATCATACGCCTATGATCCGAACAAGAAGAATGTCAACCTTAGTTGGAAGAACAAACAAAAAAGTGCGCGGCCTCTAACCAATAAGAATAAGACACGATGATCGGAGCCGATAATTAAGGAGATTTGATATTTGCTCTCTCTAACGGCTATAAAATACAAGTTCACGCTTTTACGCCATGCCGTTCCTCAAGACGCCACATCAATCCGCAAGAAACCTACCTAATATAAATGAAATTCAAATTGCTTCCAACGAACTCTTTTGATTTCAAGGTCTATAAATATGGGATCACACTTGAGTGAAGACACGGAAACATCAACAATCAAGAAGCTCAAGCAATTATCGAGTTCAAGCATCGAAGAACACGATCAAGAAGATTATTTTATTAAGTGTTCATCCCATAAGTTCTTAAGATAGAAATCTTTTCATCTAAATTGATAAAGCTACCTTAAACACTAGAAAAGATTTCATAGTTGGAACCAAAACAATCTTATCCAAACCCAAGTTAGGTTAAGTTGTTTAGCAAGATTTCGCATAGGGTTTCTAGTTCGATTTACCTCGGGTTGAGTGAGAACTCCTTAAATATCTGTCGATGTCATCAGTTGAACTAACACATAAAACTAAGTTCGATTAGTTAAGTTGGTGCCCCTCAGGATAGGGAAGAGGGACGTGGGATCGGGTTTGTCCCAACCACTATAAATCTTGTGTGCCTTTACCGCTTTTGATTATCTGTCTACACAATTGCACACAACCTTTAAAAGCGCACATATTCTAAGTTGAGATCACTAAAGACCAAGCTTCGATCCGATCAAGCTCGACACTTCACCAACCGTTTAAAACACTAACTTTGGAATCGATTTATAAAAACCGGTTTTTCACGGGTAAAACTTAAGCTTCCAAGACACATCGTTAAACCGATAGTTATCAACTAATCTGCCTTTCAGCGATTAGTAAGTTGGTTATCGACCAAAACTTATTCACTCACACTGATCAAAGCTAACTCGCCTCACACCGACCAAGACAAAAAGTTTTCGTAAGTCTATTCACCCTCCCCTGACTTCTGCCATTACTAAACCTGCTCGACCCCATGCTGATATACAAGGTTGGCCTACACAACCCTCGTTTGACAAGTTAGAAAATTTGCTAGCTGACCAAGAGGCGTTAGCTAAGCAAATTTCGGGATCCTCATCCAAGAATGACGAAGAAGCACTCTTTAGTAGTAAAACTAGAGGTCGGCCCAACAAGAATAATGATTGGAGAATCAAAAGAGACGATGACCCATCTAATCGATCGAGGAGCTCTAAATCAGGGGGAGCTCAACAAAGAAACAACAGCGACGATGAATCTCAACAGAATAGGAGATTCAATGGCATGTGTTACAATTGCGGGAAGAAGGGTCACATAGCTAAGAATTGTTGGTCAAAGAAGAAAAATGTAGAGGGTAATGCAGCCATGTCAAGTACGGGACATACGAGTGATGATGAATGGGACATCGAAGCATCTTTCATTGTGGAAGAGGAAGAGAAAGCTCTAACAATAACTGTCCCAGAGTTGATCGACTACAATAATGATTGGATAATCGATTCAGGCTGCTCAAACCATATGACCGAAGATAAAGAGAAATTGCAGAACTTGACAGAGTATAAAGACAATCGTGTGGTGGTGACTACAAACAATTCAAGATTACCAATCGCCCACGTTGGTAAAACAAAATTCGTGTCGCGGTTCAGTACAGAGGAAGTTTCACTGCAGAATGTTTATCATATACCAGGGATGAAGAAAAACTTACTGTTTGTGGCACAACTTACAGCGTCGGGTCACCACGTGATATTCGGTCCCAGTGAAGTTAAAGTATATCAAGATGTTAAGATCTCTGGAACACCAGTAATGAAGGGCCAACGATTAGAGTCTGTCTACATGATGACAGCAGAATCAGCGTACGTGGATAAGACAAGGAAAAATGTTGTAGTTACTCAAGAAGAAAGTTCTAGAGAACCTGATTCATATGAATAAGTGTCTCGAAATACTAAGTGGCTGGAAGCTATGAAAGAAGAGATAAGCGCCCAAGAACCAGACTTGGGAGCTGGTACCAAAGCCAAAAGAGGTAAAACCTATCTCTTGTAAATGGGTTTACAAATTAAAAACTCGTCCAGATGGATTTATTGAAAGATATAAGGCTCGATTAGTAGCCCGAGGATTCTCTCAGCAATATGGGATATACTACGATGAGACTTTTAGTCCTGTTGTGAAGATTACGACAGTACGAGTCCTGTTAGCACTTACCGCAAGTAAAGACTGGAGATTGTGGCAGATGGACGTGAAGAACGCATTCCTGCACATAGAGTTAAATCGAAAAATATATATGGTCCAGCCTAGAGGATTCGAGAATAAAGCTCATCCTGATTATGTTTGCAAGCTGAGAAAGGCACTTTATGGACTAAAGCAAGCTCCAAGGGCGTGGTATGGAAAAATTGTCGAGTTCTTGGTGGAAAGTGGATATGTCATGACACATGCAGATTCAAGCTTATTTGTCAAGACAAAAGAAGAGAAGATCTCGATCGTGCTGGTCTATGTGGACGATCTCATCATCACAGACGATGATGAACCCGAAATTCATCAAACAAAGGCAAATCTTGTAGTCCGTTTTCAAATGAAGAAGCTTGGAGAACTGAAGCATTTCTTGGGATTAGAAGTTGACAGAACTAATGAAGGATTATTTCTCTGCCAACATAAATATGTGAAGGACTTGAGACAAAAATTTGGAATGCTGGAGTGTAAGCCAATTTCGACACCCATGGAGGTTAATGCCAAGATGTGTGTCCATGAAGGAAAGGACTTGCAAGATGGGGCAATGTATCGACAACTGGTTGGAAGTCTGATCTACCTAACACTGACTCGACCAGACATCTCGTATGCAGTGGGCGTTGCAAGTCGATATATGCAACAACCTAAGAAGCCTCATTTGGAAGCAGTACGCCGAATATTGAGGTACGTCAAAGATACTGTTGACTATGGTCTCTTTTATAAGAAAGGTGATGAAATTAAGATAGTTGGATACTGCGATGCTGATTATGCGGGAGACCATGATACTCGTCGATCAACGCACGGGATTTGTATTCAAGCTTGGATCGGGAGTTGTATCTTGGTGCAGCAAAAGACAACCAACCGTATCCTTATCAACTACTGAAGCTGAGTATAGAGCAACGGCGACGACAGCTCAAGAGAGTATGTGGTTCATGCAGTTGATGGAGGATCTATACGGACTACAAGGTACAACTTTACTGTGATAATCAGTCTGCAATTCGTTTAGTAGAAAATCCAATTTTTCATGCTCGGACGAAGCATGTGGAGGTTCATTACCATTTTCTGAGGGAAAAAGTATTGTAAGAAGAATTGCAGATGCTTCAAATTAAGAGTGAAGATCAAACTACAGATATATTCACTAAGGGGCTCAACGCAACGAGGTTTCAGAAATTAAGAGAACAATTAAGCATGATATCGAGAAAGAAAGTCGGTGTTGAGGGGGAGTATTGAGAATAACACCACCGACTTGTTTGGAATTTTCTAGAGAGGTGCCAGTTGCTAGTTTGCTTATTATTCCAAGGATTGCAGGTTATTTGGAAGGCCACATAATTATGGAGTCTTCTAGCATCTTCTAAAGTCAAACATGGAAGGAAAAATGATGAAGTAACTAGATTACTCTAGTTTGGCGGCTAATTATATTAGTAGTAGTAAATACTAGCTAGATTATTCTAGCATATTTAAAGTACTAGTACGTCGGCTAGATTAGTCAAATTATGTAGACTAACTAATTATTGTAGGAACCAACTAGAATCATCTATTAGGTATGTCGGTTCAGTGAACCGAATTAGTGCACCTATAAATATTAGATGTTTCCTAAGAGAAGTGTGTGACAAAGAGTGAGAGCTAAAGAGTGGTGTGAGTGAGCAAGTGCCTCAAAATAGTGAGTTAGAATGTTCCATTTATAAAAATACAGTTTAATTTTTGGGTCTTGTAAATTGGAGTGATAATTATAATTACTCTTTTTCTCTAATAAAAGGCAATTACATCACACTCTAAGTGCTGCTCGGTATCCAACATTATATCTGTTATCCTGGCGGGTAAAAGTGACGTGTCATTTATTCTTTATGTTTTTAAATTGGAGTTTTATTGATCCCTAAATTATATCCCTACAAAAAAAAAAAATATTCTGTGGACAGGAAAATAAATCATTGTCGGTCAAATTTCACTGCAAATTAAATAAAAATAAGAACAGAAGAAGGTTATTTATACAGTTGCTAGTGAGAGAGAAAAAAAAGACAAAAAAAGAATATCTATGTATTTCTTTGAAGCTTATGAGTGACGATTATTTAGAAGTATATCGGAAAGAGCTAAGAATTTTTTTTTTATCGATAAATCAATTTTTATTAATAAGGTATGAGTGACACGCTTAAGAACAAAACAGAGTATAGAAGGGCAGAGGCACTAAAATGATAAAATAGAGTACAACAAAACAATATGTCAAAACTATTTAGCATCTAAGAATGCGACGAGAAGAAGACAGTCATTCATTAAAACTATTGTTTGTTCCAACACCTTGTCTCTTTAACCTCAAACCAACTACATATTCTCCCCTTAAATTTTCCTTAAATTTTTTTAAGTTTATCATTTAACCTCAAAACAATATGTCAAAACTATCGTTTTGGTACTTTTGGTAATCAAAAAAGCCACACAAAGCCTTGTTTGTTTCACGGAGGAGACATTCGAATGATTTAAGGTAGCCAGTGTAGTTTGAGAATCTTTGTGCACCAATAATCTCAATAGCCCCGCCATTGTGGGCAGAAAGAGTAAGTTCTGGATTGATCATGAAACGAATTTCTTCTTGTACACAGCCCCGCCTGAGAGCACCACCTCCGATACATTTATCTGCAAAATCTACTTCAACAGCTTCGGTTAACTGTTCTTCGATTAAACCACAAGTGTGAACCTGTGACAGATGTACAAACAAATCCATCGTTGAACTGAGGGTATGCTTTGATTCGAGAATTGCAGAAACTGAGGCATCCTATGTGTGTCAACTATTCATAAATTGCATAGATAATCATCTATGGATCAAGAAGACTAGCATGGTTGATAAAGGTAACAGATTATCTATGATGATCATCTGAGTTTATATTTGACTAAATTATACACCAGGTCTGTCAACCATACACACCTCCAACGGGCAGAGAGAAATGGTAGAGTTTTTCCAGAAATCAGGCACAGGGTAAACAATGCAAGATGGGATGTTCTCCAAAGGGACAACTTTTCGCTCAAAGGAGACATTTCCCATAGGCATATCCGAGCATATCTTCTCAAAATAGTGAACGAGGCACTTGATTTTATGTTCCTGATTCACTTCATTATGCTCGTATAGACCCCTAAGAACAGAGAAATGAGCATGAAACAGCCTTCCCTCCCCTAGAAAACCATATAATAAATAGTTTTATGGAAAGAGAAACATTTTGTATATGAGATTAATTTGTTGAATGATGTTACGATGTTTCAGTATGTGTTTTCAATTTTTCATCCATCTGTGAAAGCAATTACTGTAGCTCACGATCTACATGCAAAGAAGAGCAAACAAGTTCACTTTATAGAAGCAAAAGATGCTAAGAGAATGGAACTCACAAATTACGTTTCTGCAGTATACGTGTAACCAACCATTTATAATGATAACTATTAATGCCAAAGAGACTCAGAAACAAGACACAAGACTGATTATTATGCTAACATATGCCAACATCGAATTTGATAAACGGTGCAAACCCCTAGGCTTTATTGTTAATTTGATGTAGAACTTTAGGTATATTCACAAATATAAAATCTTATTCTAATAATTAAGAAAATATGAGAAACAAACATATGAACAGTGAGAGAAAACATACACAAATAAATTATCAAAGTTGATATTTGGGAGATGTTTGGCGCCTCTATTACTGGATGGAAACAAGCAGAGCAGCAATCAATTCCTGAAAGTATAAACTCAGACAATCAGACGAAAAGAAAAAAGAAAGATTTCTAAATGTGAGAAGGAAACAAGGTTATTGACAAAGTATACTATCAGTCCATGACAACGTCTCTCATTTCATAAGACTACACATGTTTGGGTGGATCTTAAAATCAATTACCCCAATATCTCAGAAATAGCTCAAATTTGAAACACATTAGCCTAAGAAGTATGATCATCGCCCAGCTAGAGCCTCAAGTAGCATTGATAATGTAGAAAATAAAATTAAATCATAAGATAGGAGAATTGTTTTCACCGTAAATGTGGTGATGCCGGGTTCCACTATTTATAATTGTAAATACAACTGATTTACATGATTATCGAGTACAACAAATTTACAGATTTACAAGGGAAAAGGATCACAACAAATCTCTACAAGATTTACATTAATTTGAACCGCTCTTATCCGTTTCATGGATATCTCTAGAATATTCTCTATTACCCCCCCCCCCTCAAGCGAAGTGTGGGATTTTCGTCAACACGAAGCTTGGAACGTAGAAACTCGAACAACGGTCGAGTGAGGCTCTTTGTAAAAATATCAGCGACCTGAAGATTGGAAGGCACGTACTTCGTTTCCAACTTCTTAGAAGAGACAAGTTCTCTTATAAAATGACAGTCAATGTCAATGTGCTTGGCACGTTTGTGAGCAATGAGATTTTGACTCAGAAATAGAGCGCTCTTGTTATCACATAGCAGCACTGGTTGCGATGGGGGTAGTGCACGGAGCTCACGAAATAAGTGAGTTAACCAAATAATTTCTTGAGCGGTATTAGCTAGTGCACGATACTCGGATTCACAGCTCGAACGAGCTACTGTTGGGGAGACCAGGTTACCTCCTAAATAGATGGAGTAGTGATGGGACCACGGTCACGCCTTCGGTGGACCGCTTTGGTCAAACTTATGAGAGAAGAAGAAGAAAGAAGTTGGCGGCAGATTAATTTAAATTTTTTGATTCTTGCCCTTTAATTTTTAGTTCTTGCCTTAATTAGTTTTCGTTCAATTTTGGTTTCTTTTTTCGCATGACCCATGGGCCTTTTGTTTGCGTTTTAACTATTTAGCCGTAGGTTTACTTGCGCATTGGACACATTGAATTTTGATATTGATTTTTTCCACAAATCGAATTGCTTGTTTTGCTAAGCGTATTCGCGGCAATCATTCGAGTATCTAGGTATCCCTCGGATAGAGGGTTCATCAATCGGCACCAGAGCCATGGTGACGAACAAGGAATCCGCTCAAGCCCCGAATCGTCGAATGATGGAGTTATCTATCGCGATGCGCAACTTGCGCGCCATCGGGACCGTTCGGGGAAGTAGACTTGAATAGATGCTTACTAGGGATGAGGGTTCGCAGCCTTCCGACGCTGGCGAAGAGGAACTCTGCGATTTGGGGACGCCGACGGATGAAATCGAAACGGAAACCAACCGGCTAATTATGGGAGAACCAAATGACAACAATGACGCTGGGGACGACGAACGATCTCTTACGCCAGAAGGAAGTCAATCCATTCGGCCATCGACCGGCCCTTCCACACGGGACTCGCTCGAATCGAACAGGGTGAGAAGGAGGAAGACACCGAAGAAGAAGAAGACGGGGAATCTGAAGAGGAATCGGCCTTCTCAGTTAACACCTTGAAGAAATTTTACCATCGACCGGAAGCGGCCACTTGGATGGAGTTTCCGAAAGTTGGGGCGAAGACGCTGACAATTAGGTCGACGGGTCGAGCAAAGATTTCGAAAGGGCAAGGAACTCGAAAGGCCAAGGATTAAGCTTCAAATAGCGGCCTTCTACCTTGAAGGAGAAGTTGCGCTTAATGGTGGAGATGGTTTGAACAGTCAATGGCGGGCAGGGAGTGTCACGGGTCAATTTCAAACCGGGGTATTCTCGAAATCGCCGGCACAACCCAACATGAGGACGCTTAACGAGTCCATGAGCCGGATTCGGCCAATCGGGACCGCTTTCGAGATTATTTGAGGGAATTTGAAAAAGCAACGAGTAGGGTGCCACATCGCCACCAAGCGCCTTACTATGGCACATTTACGGCGGATTAAAACCAGATTTAACCGCATAACTCAAGATGTGGAAACCAAAACGCCGTTGCAAGCAATCGAACTTGCAACCAGTGAAAGAGGAACAACTCAAGGTCACCAGAATAATTACGGGTTTAATCGCCAAACCCGAATTTCCCACGACGGGTCGAAGGAACACCGCTCACCAACCAACCAACGCCACCATTGAGCAAATAAGGGCGGCAACCAACCTGCAAGATCGGCGTTCGGTAGGGGAAGGATCCAACTCTCTAACGAAGAAATTAATCGATGAAGGCAGAGTGGACAATGCTTTATACGCGATGAGAAATACTCACCCAATCACTTGTGCCCAACGCGAAAGTAATGAATTTGATTGTCAACGATGTGGTAATCAAAGAAGACAATCGAGCCAACGCCGGTTTATGATGAAGAACCGGGATATCAAAATCACGAAGGAGACACTAACGTTGTAGATGACGAACAATCCATGACACTCACTTTGGCACTTAGCGGGCAAACACGACCCGCGTGCTCAAGTTTGAGGGCTCCATTAAAGACAACCAAAGGATCATATTGGTGGATACCGGGCGTCCCTCAATTTTATATCGGTGGATTTAGCCACGTATTTACATTCTGTAAGGGACGAGGGGGGCCAGCGCATTCAACATCACACTTTCGGCGAATGGCGAAAAGATACCATGCAACACATGGTTTGAACACATACCGCGAGCATACAAGGGATTCGCTTTCGAGGCAACCTTCACGCGTTACCAATACCACACCTCGACGTTATCTTGGGATGCCTAGGCTTGAGGCGATCGATCCGTGTTCTTCGATGCGAATCGAACTCTCTTGCAATTTGTATTGGAGGAAACCCTATCTTGCTAAAGGGCATCGGCCACATGACTCGAGCAAGTCGATCTGAGGATGATGGCGAGGAACGAAACCGGGAGGTGAAGTGTTCTTGTTGGCATCGGCGGGGTGACATCTACTATAGAAAGACCTCACACCTCACACGAGGCCGAGATCGGGGGCTATTGGCCGATTTAAAATGAAAGAACCGGATATCAAAATCACGAAGGAGACACTAACGTTGTAGATGACGAACAATCCATGACACTTCACGGCACTTTGTACCGAAAACACCACCCGCGTCTTTCTCGAAGTTTGAGGGCTCCATTAGAAGACAACCCGGTGATCATATTGGTGGATACTGGGCGGCGTCCCTCAATTTTATATCGGCGGATTTAGCCGCGTATTCTGATTCTTGCTGGGGGACGAGGGGCGGCGCCATTCAACATCACACTTTCGGCAATGGCCAAAAGATACCATCGCAACACATGGTTTGAACACATACCTGAGCATACAAGGATTCGCTTTCGAGGCAACCTTTCTACGCTGCTACCAATACCACACCCTCGACGTTATCTTGGGGATGCCTTGGCTCGAGGGCACCATCCCTGTTCTTCGACGCGAACAAACTCTCTTGCCAATTTGTATTGGAGGGAAACCCTATCTTGCTAAAGGGCATCGGCTACATGACTCCAGAGCAAGTCGATGCAAGGATGATGGCGAGGGAACGAAACCGGGGAGGTGAAGTGTTCTTGTTGGCATCACGGGAGTGACATCTACTATAGAGCGCCTCACACCTCACACGCAGGCCGAGATCGGGGGGTCAGGTCGATTTAAAAGTGCTTATCGCCAATTTCGAGCCCTTCCACCGAGGCAAGATTTCGACAACCGAATCCGCCTAATTGACGAAAATAAACCGGTTAACATGGCGCCTTACCGCTACGCTCATTTTTAGAAGGAGGAGATTGAGAAGCAAGTGAACGAGATGATGGGAATCGGATTAATTCGCATAACACGAAGTCCCGTTTTCATCGCCGGTGTTGCTCGTTAAAGAAGAAGGACAATACATGGCGATTTTGTACCGACTACTGAGCCCTAAACGACGCAAACCATTAAGGATCGCTTCCCAATCCCTCATCAGAGACGATATGTTAGATGAGTTGCATGGGGCCTTATACTTCTCGAAACTCGACGTACGTGTCGGCCGGGCCACCATCGATTCAGATGCACCGACGATGTGCATAAGACCGCTTTCGTGACGATAATGGCCACTATGAATATTTGGTCATGCCGTTCGGTTTGAGCAACGCCCCTTCCACCTTTCAAGCCATCATGAATCACATATTTCGACCCCTTTTGAGATGGTACGTTCTTGTGTTTTTTGATGATATCTTAATTTATAGTAAGTCGTGGGTTGAGCATGTGGAGCACTTGCGAACAGCCTTGAAATTTTTTTACGAACAACAGTTTGTAATTAAGTCATCTAAGTGTTTTTTTGGGGTTATGGAAGTGGAGTACTTGGGTCATTTCATTTCATTTGAGGGGGTACGAGTGGATTCGAAAAAGATAGAAGCAGTTAGGGAGTGGCCTACGCCGAGGAGTGTGACGGAGTTGCCTGGCTTTCTCGGCCTCGCAGGTTATTATCGCAAGTTTTGCGCGATGTTCGGGGAGAAAGCTCGTCCATTGCATAATTTAACAAGGAAGAATAACTTTGTTTGGTCAGAAGAGGCGCAACGAGCTTTTGACGAGTTAAAGATGGCTATGAGTTCAACTCCGGTGTTGGCTTTACCAAACTTCGACGAGGGATTTGTGATCGAAACCTATGCATCCGGGCAAGGCATTGGGGTTGTCCTATCTCAAAACGGGCGGCCGGTGGCATACATGAGTAAGAGGATCGTGGAGTCGAAGAAATCATGGTCGATTTATGAGAAAGAGATGCTAGCGATTTTGGAGGCCATTAGAGGGTGGAGAACATACTTGGTTGGAAGACAGATCAAAATAATTACGGATCAACAGAGCTTACGGTTCTTGCTAGAACAACGCATAACAACCCCCGAGCAACAAAAGTGGATATCCAAGCTACTGGGGTTCGACTACGAAATTGTCTACCGGCCGGGTAAAGATAATGGCATTGCTGACGCATTGTCCCGGAGAAACCACGGGGAGTCCATGACGCTGCTCACGGCTCTTTCCTCACCGACAACAGGAATTTGGGCGGACATCGCCGAGGCAACGAAGAAGGACGAAGAGTTGGGGCCGTTATTGGCCAAAGCATTGGACCCAAACAGCGAAGCATCGGAGTTCGGCCTTCGGCACGGGTGTTTGACACGACAAGGTCGAATTTGGGTACCACAGGGGGTTCTTCGTGAGAGGCTTTTTGCAGAGTTTCACTTTCGCTCATTTTCGGGGTCATTCGGGTATATTACGACGCGTTAAACGCATTTCAATCGCCGTTTTTTTCGCCCGGATGAAAAAAAAACGAGGGGAAACTTTTGTTCGAAGCCAGGATACGCGCCAACGCAAAGAAAGAGTGATTGTCGTTCGCCATCGGGACTTTTAGCCCGCTTCCTATCCCGAACAAGTATGGGTCGACATTTCGATGGACTTCATTACGGTCTTCCCCGCTCTAAAGGGAAAAGACGTTATTATGGTGGTTGTGGACCGTTTGTCCAAATACGCCCACTTTATTGCCATGAGTCATCCGTACACAGCTGAGGATGTCGCCGAGTTGTTCATACGCCATATTATTCGTCTTCATGAGATTCTACATTCCATTGTCTCGGATCGCGATCGAGTGTTCATTAGTGCATTTTGGCGCGAGTTTTTCAAGCTGCAAGGGACGAAAACTAAATGAGTTCCGCCTACCATCCTCAAACCGATGGTCGACGGAAGTGGTAAATCGGTGTCTCGAGCAAAGATCTTCGATGTTTCACCCATGGCAAACCGAAGGAATGGGAACGCTACTTGGCATGGGCCGAATATTGGTATAATACATCTTACCATCGGAGTATCGCCATGACTCCTTTTGAGGCCGTTTATGGGCGACCCACGGTTCCAATTCCGTTTCATGAGGCGGGTTCGACAGTTGTGCATGAGGTGGACATGCAACCTCGGGATCGTGATGCATTACTCGAGAGCTCCGCTTTTACGCTGGGGGCTCAAAATCGGATGAAGCGGATGCCAATGTCAAACGTCGAACGGAGGAGTTCCTTGTGGATGATTGGGTCTCACCTTAAATTACAACCATACCGAAGAATGATCTATCAAACGTATCAATCGGTTGGTTGGCGCCAAGTTTTACTTGGTCCTTTTCGTTCTGGAAAGAATTGACAGTCGTCGATATCGCTTGAGTTACCCCCGATTCGCGGAATTCATCCCGTGTTCCATGTTTCATTGGTGGCTCGCCACGGTGGCTCGACCTTATCGCCTTATTCGGTGACGGGCTGCCAAAGGTTTGAACCTCGGCCGATGTTCGAGAGTATCGTTGGAAGAGTTGCGGGTCGTGGATGAGTCGTGAGGCCTTGGTTCGATGGAAAGGAATGGAGCTTGACGATGCCACTTGGGAAGTCGTTCCGAATCAGCGTAGCCATTTTCCGGACCTGAACCTTGAGGACAAGGTTCCACTTGAAGGGGGGGATGATGATGGGACCACGGTTGCGTTTTCGGTGGACCGCTTTGGTCAAACTTATGAGAGAAGAAGAAGAAAGAAGTTGGCGGCAGATTAATTTAATTTTTTTTATTCTTGCCCTTTAATTTTTAGTTTTTGCCTTAGTTAGTTTTCGTTCAATTTTGGTTTCTTTTATGCGCAGCCCATGGGCCTTTAGTTTGCGCCGAACTATTTAGCGTAGGGTTTACTTGTAGATTGGACACATTGAATTTTGATATTGATTTTTTCCACAGCGAATTGTTGTTTTGCCTAGCGTATTCGTGCAATCATTCGAGTATTTAGGTATCCTCGGTATAGAGGGTTCATCAAGTAGCCATAAGTGGATCCGCGTGTGTCCACACAACGGGCCCAATCTACATCAGAATATCCAAGAATAGAGTAATCCATTGAATGAGAGAAGGTGAGGCCAAAATGAATGGTACCCTTAATATAGCGCAGTATGCGCTTAACAGCCAAAAAATGATCGTCAGTTGGGGACTGCAGGAATTGACTGACATGATTCACAGAATATGAAAGATCCGGTCTTGTGATCGTGAGGTACTGAAGAGCACCTACGAGAGAGCGATATAAAGTTGGATCTTTGAAAGGTTCGCCATTACGAACAAGAGATTCCCCTGGTGCCAAAGGTGTGGAAACCGGCTACGAGTCCAATAATGAGGCTCGAGTGAGTATGTCATGGGCATATTTTGCCTGACCCAAGAATAAACCATGATCAGTGTGTGATATTTCGAGACCGAGAAAGTAACTCAGAGAGCCGAAATCTTTGACAGCAAATTCTTTGTTTACACGAGCAATAAAATCCTGCAAAACAGATGTATTACTTCCCGTAACAATGATATCAACAACATATAATAACAGAAAAATAGTGTACTCAGAAGTATGCAAGAAAAATAAGGAAGTGTCTGCCCTGCTTCGAAAAAAGCCTAAACTAGTAAGAAAAGTGCTTAAACGATCAAACCAGGCACGGGGAGCTTGACGAAGGCCATAGAGAGCTTTTTTGAGCTTGCAGACATGGTTCGGAAAACGCGGATCGATGAACCCCGGAGGTTGCGCCATAAGAGCTGGTTTGTCGAGAACACCATGAAGAAAGACATTTTTTACATCAAGTTGATGCAACGGCCAATGTGTTGGTACAACTACGAAGATCACATTGCGGAGATCGACGGATCAATGTGTGAGAAAAATCAAATCCAGGAATTTGTGTGAATCACTGAGCCACCAGTCGCGCTTTATAGCGCTCAATTGAACCATCAGATTTGATAGTGAGTCTCCAGCAACGCTGGCAATCTCAGCACCTCCCGGAACCACTTCTCAGCCTCATCCTTATCATCATCTAAACACATTCCAACTCTGTAAATTCAATTTCCATGGAAATAGAATCCAGTGTAGAATCGAATTGAGAGCCATTTTATACACTCCTCTACTGGTTGTTTGTTCTTAGCTTCATTAGAATTTCAAAGAGGAAGAATATATACAGCTCATAGTCAAAAGGGAGGTCTCTTTTCTTCAATTTTTTAAATTAATCAACAGTTCAACTGTTCAAGTATGAAGATTATTAAGGAATATTTTCCCATAGAAAATAAATAAGTACAAAGTGTCAACGAAAATTATGAGGCTATATATCAAAGATTGAGCAGTATTGCAACAGCCATCAGTACACTATAATCAGGTTTCACTGTATATTAAAAACAATGAGAAGCCTGTAAATTGAGAAACAATTATTACAATGCATTTCCTGATTCTGATAATCATAATCACAAACTTAGTAAACATTGTAAAAAGTAATTCAAATGTAATTGATTCATACAGGAGATTTTAATGTCATATTTGTAAAAAAAATCTCTCCCGAATTCGTTATCACATTTCCTAAAAAAGAAATAAAACAACTACATTACTTTAAATTTTATTTCAAAACATCTAAAAATTTACACACAATGTCATTTTTTTTCTCATACTAAAGTCAAGTTTATTCCCTTTTATTTACATCAATGTCATTACTTTACCATCCACACCCTCTACAAAAAGTAATAAACATCTCTCTCATTAAACTCTGCGCAAACAGTAAATGTGACATTAAATTCGGAATGGCGAGAGTAGCATTTTATATACAAAGAAAATTTGATAACAGCCAAATCAAACTGCTGCAAAGTCCGTACTTCAAATTTCAAAATCCTCATCAAAGGTTACATATACAAACTACGAATCAAAGTACGTAAACCTAATTCAGAGATTTTGAAATTACAGAGAGTCCGAATATATATGATTTCTTACCTATCTAAATCTCCATTTAACGAGCTTTTATCAAAGCCACGAACTAGAGTCACGTGACATGTGGCACATCCAAATCCATTGGATCGTCGTCTTGTAAGGAGGGAAGAAACCAACTGAAGAAGCCAACTCTCGTTTCTCCATTCAGCCTCAGAGTCGAATACTCCACCAAAATATTCCAAACTTCACCAACACTCCATCCTTGAGATAAGATCCATTTCACCACTGTTTCCAGCTTCTGCAATTCCTCTAAATTAAAAGTGTAGTATAAAATAAACGGTTTCAGCGCTTGAGAAGCTGCAACCCACTGAATTATGGCTTT
The DNA here is from genome assembly GCA_037126765.1 of Stenogyne calaminthoides. Classification (NCBI taxonomy): domain Eukaryota; kingdom Viridiplantae; phylum Streptophyta; class Magnoliopsida; order Lamiales; family Lamiaceae; genus Stenogyne; species Stenogyne calaminthoides. The sequence continues at coordinate 258,210 of JBBCBC010000002.1, forward strand.
AACTTCCGGATCTCCTCCAAACGCACCACAACCCCAATTTCCCGTTGCCACCCCAATCTCACCTTCAATTTTCATACTATTTTCTGTTCCATTTTCCAAAAATAGCATTTCATATTTTTGGTGATTCTGATAATCGAGAAAGCCACAAAATGCCTTATTAGTTTCACGAAGAAGACATCCAGGTCTGTATTGTCTTTTTCCAGGGTCACAGAGAGCATCGATTGCAATGATCCTTGTCTTACGCCTACCCATTGTGTCGACACTCTTTTGGTCCACATGGTCTCCAGAAAATCGAAATGATTTTGAATAGCCAGTGTAATTTGAGAATCTTTCTGCACCAACTATCTCAATAGCCTCATTATCTGCCATTGAAGACAAGAAAAGCATGCTGATGATCAATTCCGGATTGATCATGAAACGGATTTCTTCTTGTACACAGCCCCGGCTGAGAGCACCACCCCCGATATATTTATTTGCAAAATCTACTTCAAGAGCTTCAGCTGACTGATCTTCTATCATACCAGAAGTACGAACCTATAACAGATGAACAAAGTCAACAGCATCCCAGATGTGTGGACCAACGAAACTTATTTATGAAATCAGATACCTATATATAGTAAGGATGAAGGAAGCAAGCATGCTTGATAAGATCAAAAAGATGATCAAGAACGAGTAGAATTTATATTTTAACTTAGATTTTGTACCAGGTTGTTTGCTTATTACTACCTCTAGTGGGCAGAGAGAAACGGTAGACTTGCTCCAAAAATCAGGCTCTGGGTAAACCAGGAAAGATTGGCTGTTCTTCAAAGGGAGAACTTTTCGCTCAAAGGAAACCTTCCCCATAGGCATATCCAAGCATACCTTCTCAAAATAGTGAACCAGGCACTTTATTTTATGTTCCTGATTCACACCATAGCACTCATATAGACACCTACAAACAGGGGAGGAGGGAGAATGAAGCAGAATAATCACATATAAACAGGTTAGGGAAATTTAAGAAAGCATCAATAAGGAGAAAATGAAAATGCTACCGCCATTAAGAAAAGAAAAGAAAAGACATGAGAAACAGACAATAGGCGAAAACATACAGAAATAAATTATCAAAGTTGATATTTGGGAGATGTTTGGCGCCTCTATTACTGGTCGGAAACAAGCAAAAAAGAGCACAAACCAGAAGAGCAGCAATCAATTCCTGAAAGTAAGCATAAACTTAGAGATTGTTTTAGTGGATTAATGCAACCATACTGAATATAAAAGAAATTGACCCCATTCCAGAGTTTAAGAAGGAGTTTATTAATGGGTGAAAGAAAACATGGTTATGTACAAAGTATAATAGTTGCAATATCACTCCTTCCTTCGCATTTCTTGTTTATCTTGCACAACAGTTTTGCAACCGACTATTTGATAATATTTTCGATTGGCCATCTTCAGCTAAGGGGTGGGATAAACTGACACTACAATTTTATTTCAGAACATATCATATAGCTATCTATTATCTGCATCTTATCCGGCCACATCATTGCTTACTTAAACATGATAACTTTCTAGTTTCTCTATTCCTAGCATCTCTTTCCCTAGGTGCATCCAATATGGTAATATGGATAGTAAAAATTATCCACCCAGGTGCAGACTCACAGACATAGGGCAAGATTTCAGATATGAATAATTCAAGTTCAAATTAGCAGGAATTATTTAAGGTACACAGGAAATGCTAAAATAGTCAGAGGAATTGACACCGAAAATGAAGTGCAATCATAATGTATAACCCAAAATAAAATATTCATGATCATTCTTATAACAAAAGCACAAAAGACTCACCTGACTAAGAAATACAACGCCTGGCTGCTGTGATTCCAGTACTCTAAGACCAGTTTCCATTCCGTTGAAGGCATCTCCATTCAGATAGTGTGTCTCTAACAATGCTGGCAACCTCAATAGCAAATCAACAAGTCGTGGAACCACTTCCTCAAACCACTTGTCAGCCTCATTTTTACTCATCAACTAAAGAATAAACAAACAAAATTATCAACAATCCATGTTACATGATAGCAACAAGTTTCCACTTTGTCTCAGACAGTAAATATTAGGAGTAATAAATATATGGAAAATATGTGTTCACCAACTTCTTTTACATCACTATATCACTATAGTAAGATTACAATTATCTACTTCAAACTATTATAAACAGCATAACTTTTTAAGTTCAAATGACCCAAATTTCCAGAAACTGTGATAAAAGTATACCTGAAAAATTGCAACAGATAACAGATTCAAACAACTAACAACTAGAACCAAACAAGAACTCACAATTCAAAAGGTTTATAAACTCATTGTTAATTTGGATTCTCATCAAGTATCTAAGAAGATAAGTTAACATGAGAAAGAACAGTCAATGTATGTAATATATCATGTTATATTTTTGTAATTTCCTATACCTTCCTCATTAGTTAAAATCAGAATCTAGAGATACAAATTTAAGATGATTCACTCATCCTTTTTCCTCAGTCAGGTGAAATATTAAAAAGTTCTAACCCCCATCCCTGAGCGTCGTATCACATAGTTAGGGGAAGAATATTTCATCATAAACAGAAATGAAAAGGTCTTTTGTGATCACAGCTCTATTGACACTGTCAAACACCCACTCTAACAAGTAATAGACTCCACATAAGGATCTCAGTTTTATTTGCAACATGACTCTTGCAGAATATTTATCAAGAATTTATGATAGATGAACCAGAAAACTACTTCATACGAGAAATAAGTGTATCTAAGAGAAGCTGTTACTTATTTATTGTGCAAAGTTCTGAAAGTTGGGCCATTCCCCAACATTCCTAAATCCTAAAAAATTTCAAACAACATCAATACGGACTCTCCAGTCATCTACAAAACACCTTTACATATCCACAAGAAATAAGGCATAGGGTCTAAATGTAATGAATAGAAAGGGAGGTTTGGTGAATATAATAAAAAATCAAGTTCCAGTTTCTAAAGTAGATACTCCAGTAACTCCACAAAATCGCCACGGGGTATCCCATACAAGCAAAGAATACATTTAGTTAAAAAGCAATTCAAGATGTGAATGCAGTTATGAACACGAACAGATTTCTATGGTCGACCTGTTTTATGCACTAGCAATCAAGATATCAAATGATTGTAACAGCAAAGACATATAAGCTTCATTGAACAGCCATTACCAATTAGGCACGATTTCCATATCCAGAAAATGTATCAAATTCTGTACTAACTTGCAGAAACTTAAAATGTATCATCACTCCAAACTCACTGGAGTTCGTTCATCTGAAGAAGAAGAAAAAAAATTGGAAAAGAGAAGTGCTCAACTTACATCGTCGAAGAAGACGGAGAAACCGAGAGAGGCAGAAGGATGGAGTGAAGAAAAGGCAAGAGAATTGCGTAGGTCGGCAATGGCGAGGGCCAAACGTTGACCGGAGTTAACATTGCTATGGGTCGGTCCCTTGGAAAGACATTTGAGGACTTCCACAACCGTCGGCGGCCAGAATACAGCAGAAGATCGCTGGATTAGCGGCAAAAACGGCAGAATTGATTGGAAATCACTCCTACTATCCATCATTCAATTTGGAGTCATGTGGTGTGGCCTGGTGAATAGTAGAAGGTTGGTTCCTGAGGGGGAAAATAGAGATTGGGCTTTAATTGCGTGGGCCTTCAAACTAGAGGTTGGGCCTGGGCCGGCAAATTAATAAAGTAACCGAGCCCAACACAAGTGATTTGAACAAATGGGAACAGTAGCCGTCGAAGAAGGCGAAAAAACAGGGGTGGATCGGAAATTTGTGATTAATTCATCATCGCAAATCTTAATCTTCCTTCCTAGTGTTCAATTTCCAAAGCAAAGGTGCAGAAAACAAGATTTCATTTTCGATTTGGAACTTGATTTCCCGATTCGAATATGATGATGAGCCAAAAGGCAGCAGCCGCTTTCTGCAATTAAGCTGCTGATTCGAAGGTGAATTGCGCCTAAATCATTAGGTACGTTTACTAATCCAGTATACCTATTCCGTTCGAATTTGCATAATAGTTTGGATCACAAAAAAAATAGGCGCGATGGTTCACCTGTAGATTTGAGCACTGTTAATGATGTAGATGATGCTATTTCCTTGTTTGATGAAATGTTAAGAATGCGGCCACAACCTTGTATGCCTTTGTACACCAAACTGTTGGGTATGATTGACGAAATGCGTCGAATGGGTGCCCCTGTTAATGAGTACACCTTCACTATTGCAATCAATTGCTACTGCCTTGAAAATCTGCGAGCCTAATGACTATATGATTCTCACTGTAATTGATGGGCTTTGCAAATCTGGCCAAACTGTTCCTGCCTTGGAATTGCTTCATAGTTTGGAAAAAACTCCATGGAAACCCAATATTTTTGCTTATAGCGCATTAATTGACGGGTCATGTCCCGAATGGCCGGATGGTGGAAAATGCTCTACAGCTCATGTCCCGAATGACTGCCAAGGGCATTTCACCCAACGTTGTCACATATAGCTCCATGATTCAAGGCTTGTGTGATGATCGGACGTGGGAAACCTGTTAGATGAAATGACGGATCATAAAATATCTAAGAATGTAGTTACGTTCGGTATATTAGTTGATGTGTATTGCAAGGAAGGAAGGATGAAAGATAAAGGCATTATTCCTAGTATAGTTACGTATACAACTCTCATTGATGGATTATGCAAAAATGGAAAACCTCAAGTTGCAAGAGATCTTTTAAATGAACTACTTTCTAAAGGCCTGCAACCCGATGCTGGAATATACACTATGATTGTTGGTTCGCTTTGTCGGGAAGGATTGATGGAGGAGGCAAAACTTTTGCTTGTGAAAATGGAGGAAAGTGGATGCGCTCCTACTAGTTGTCTATACAATGTTATTGTCCAGAGTTTGTTAAGGAGAAATGAGCTTCCCAAAACAATACCATTCTTGGAAGAAATGTGTGAAAGAGGATTCTCACCCGATGCCACTACCATGTCCTTGTTAAATGAAGAGCTGAAAGGAGATCGTGAAAATGTTGTGCTCTTGGAAATGATTAAGAAACTGGTGCCTAATGATATTCTGTAAAAGATAGTCCATGTGGTTATGTTAGTTTCTTGTTGTTCAAAGGCTGAATTTTCAAATTTTATCGTTTTCCTTGCCTGCGTTATGTTGTGTTGTTGATATGTTCTTGATGTGTTCTCTTGCAACAAGATAGAGTTGTTATTTGGATAAATCTACTGTGACTTTCTTGAATGACAGCTTATCATTATGCACTTCTTTTAATCTCTTGCAACAATTAAGATAGGGTGCTTTTACATACAACTATGAACAACCTTTTATGGGCAGTTTTAAGCCCTGAAACTGATGATATCACTGCAAACAGGTAGGTGAAAGATTCACAATGAGACGTTGAGATATTCCTTAGTTATAAAAAGTCTGGATCGAGTAAGATGAATTAGCAGTATTAAAATACTTGAAGTATAGAATCAGTTTTAGATTTTGGACCAAGAATACTACTCAGTGATTTTGAGGTAATTGTTTAATTTTTTAGCATAGCGTTTACTCAAGGAATCTAGAATTCTTGATTGCAATTTCATGTTAGAAAAGCCCATCAATCCATGTGTATAATGTCTTTCATATTTTGTAAGAGGAGTTTTTCCCTCAATAAAAAAAGAGTCGTTCTTCCTTATGCTGAGGCCTGCTCATAAAACTAAGAAAGCAAGAAAACTTGGAACAAATTCTGCTTTGTACTATTAGACATTCCTTAACATGGAAAAGGCAGTAAATCTCTAAGAATATACATATACATAGGAAAAAAGATGTAGTAAGCCTAGAGAACAAAGTAGCACCATTATAAACCAGGCTCAAAAAGTAGGAATAATTCCTCTTATTTGTACCTCACAGCAAAGCAAAGATTTTCCAGTTTTCAGACATGATATATCATCCCTACTTCGATAAGGCTAATGTGAGGAATGTGAAGTGCCACAGAAGGACCCCTGCAATTCTTACGCAGAAACGAATACCCAAAATCAATCACCATTTTCTTTAAAAAATTTGACGATCTCCTAGCCTTCACATACGAGTGCCCCATTATGTACGCAACACCCGCTTCTTTCGCCTGGATCAGCTCCAAAAGTTCTTCCCTAACCGCTGGATCCATCCCCGGGCTTTCCGGGAGCTGAAACCGCACTTGCCTCCTCCTGATCTGAGGATTCTCGTCATCATAACCCGCTCTCAAACTTCGCAACGTTGTAGACTTGCTACTATGGACCGAATCATTCGCACCAAATTCATCCACCTCGGAAACTGCCAAACTCAACCCTGATTCGAATGTTGGGGTGCTGCTTATAACTGCCATCCTCCCGTCATACAACGTAGAGTCAGAAGTCGAGAACTGCGGCTCGACGGCTTCCATTTGAATAAACTCGGCTATGCTCTGGATCAGCTGGTTCTCGAAATGCCCATCGTCGCCCTGCAGGTCCTTGTACCTGATGGAGTAAAGGGTCGAGAAACAAGAAAATAATAAAAATATATATTATAAGAAGATTCTTTAGGATTAAACTCCTACTCAAGTAACAATTGCTATTTTCCGAATTCTATGATCCCTCTGGATGGCCTAAGGCTACGTTTGTTTTGAGATTTAGGTGTGCAGGGGAAGTCAGGATTTTAAAATCCTAGTGAACAGAAAAAGTTAGGAGAGCGAATGAGTGAGAGAAAAATGGTAATGTGATTGTATTGAATTTTGTGAAGGTGTGCAAGTGAATTATTTAGGATCTGATGTGGAAGTCGGATATGGAAATCCCAAGAACTAGAACATGATATGGATTGCAATGTCCTAAATTAGTCCGAGTTAGTCCCAAAACAAATGTAGCCTAAAAGAGGTAAAACAACTCAACATAAATAAGACTTAAAAACTTAACCTTAACTTAGCCCACAAGCCTTGAATTTAAAGGTATCTAATGATGATTAGAAGAGGACATTAAATGAATAGTATAAATACCCGTATCTGACGATGCAACGATACATACGATATGGTCTTGGGCAGATACGTCCAATGAGGAAGCGTTCCTCGGGTGAAACATACGGCACAGGCACGTATTTAACACAAACGAAAACCGAGACATTATGGAAAGCGGGGAGGTTCGTCACGAAATGTGAGAAGATTGCGGGCACTCCAGTAGCTAGCTCCGAGTATATGAGGCCAATTCCGGGCACACGGACAACGCCGAGGCTGGGTCCTAGGCCGAGGATCCATTTTAGGGGCACCTTGTTGTGTAAATCGAAGTTGTACTTCTTGCGCGTTCCATAGTGCCAAACGAACATGATGAACATAAAGAAGAGAGAGAGTAAAAGTGACACCCATCCTCCTTGAGGAACTTTTATGAATGCCGCTGAGAGGTAAACAGCTTCGATGAACCCAAAGAAAACGAGGAACACGGTAGCGAATATTATATTCCTTTGCCAGACGAAGACAATGACGAGCGCCATGAGAAAAGTTGTGATAAACATCACCGACATGACAGCAAGGCCTGCCAAAAGAGATCAAGAATATAAACAGACATTAGTAAACACAGAGTTTCATAATACAAAAGAATGATACTCCCCCCATTTCATATTTACTGTCGCTTTAGGGGTTAAATTTTGTTTAAAATTAATTGTTGTTCTACTTATTTTTCAAAAGTTCTCCCTAATATATCCTGAAATTTCTCCTTTTAATTGGGAAAATATATTTTTCACTCGTACACCCTCTTCTCTCTTTCTTTTCCATCTAATCTTCGCAAGTTGCTCCCCCTTTTCACATAGTATTTTTTTCTTTTCCCTCATTTTTGGTAAGTTTGATGGAGGGTTAATTTTTCAAAAACTATATTCCTTTATTCTATACAAAACCTCTAAAGCGACAGTTAATATGAAACAAAGGGAGTCTTATTAATGAACCTAACAGAATAGAAAGGACCAAAGAAAACGTGAGTAGAACCAATGTTCCCGATAATGCTGGAAATGACATTCAAAAGGCCGCATGTCGTCTATTTCCAGTCTACATTTTAATTATCTTATAGGGAAATTTTAATTTCAATAAGCCTAGGACTCAGTTTTTGCAAATAAGAGACCTAACTCAGCAAAAATGCAAGTACAAGGAATTAATGTTTACAAGTGAATGCAAGGGCCCAAATTAAAAATATATATATGTTTTTTCCTTATCTTATATGGCGAAGAAGTTTCCAGCTACATTCTTTTTTGCTGGCTAATGGTGGGTTTATTACGTATTATACAAAGATTTGGTAACAGAGATATCTTCTCAAGACGGCAATTTCCATCAAAACTGTAAGGAAACGACAGAAAACAGTCTTTTTATACGTTTAGTGGCTTACCATAAGCATTTCCAATTGAAGATATATCGTGGAAGCCCATGGCAACAGCAAGAGTTAGAATCATGAGAATCCAGTTTATTTCTGGAATATAAATCTGCCCCGAAATTTGTTTCGAGGTGTGAACAACCTTCACACGTGGAAAGCAACCATGTGCATGGCATTGCTTAATGATAGAGAATGTTGCTGAAATTATAGCCTGACTAGCAACTACAGCTGCAAGAGTCGCTATAACAAAGACTGGCCAAAATACAGGATCTGCAGGGTAAATTGATATTTGAAAAACAGCAACAAACAAAACTCACATATGAAATACTTCAATACGTTAATATAAAAATCGACGAAAAAATGATGCAAACTAACCAGGAATTGAATCGTAGAAGCTATATCGAAATGAAGCTATGTTTTTCGACAGAAAAGCAGCTTGGCCCATATATTGCATTACCAAGCAAGGGTAGACAAGGAATATAAATGCAAGCTGTGTATACAAATATTTCCAGATTAGAAGGAAACTGTTGATACAGCAGATGTCATATTGAACTATTTATAAAACACACAAAATTAAATGCAAAAATATCATCCATTGCTTATGGGATATGCCTAACAATCTTCTTTTCATTTTATATCATTAACAAATTACATTACTTTACGGCATAGAAATAATTTGAGGTCAGGATTGAAGACCTAGCTGTAAAAAAACCTAGGAACATAATTCTCTACCATCAAATTACAAATATAATACTCAAAATATCCTATGAAAACATAGGCTTACCCTTATTGAGCTTGCAGAGAAATGACCAAGATCAGCAAACATTGTTTCAGTACCTAGTGAGTGGTGACCCACAAAAAATAGACATTCAATTAAAATTACAGCAATTACATCCTAAGAATTCAGGGAATGAAAATATGAAAAGATATTTTATTAACAAAGAATACATCACCTGTTATGGAAAGGAGAACCCCTCCAAGTGAAATCCATCCGTCTTTACCAGTTTGATCAAAGAATTTGATGATATAATGTGGAGAGAGAGCATACAGAATTTTTGGATTCCACTTTATTGTATTATATAGTCCTATTACGAAAATTGATATCAACCAGAGGACAACAACAGGGGCAAACAAGAAGCCAACCTTATGGGTACCACTGTGCTGCAACGCAAATAGGCCAACCAGTATGATGCAAGAGATTAGCCGCACCGCAACTGTGATAACAAATTGTTTCATTATCAAGACCACAACAATAACTAAGGGGGCGCTTGGTTCAAATTATTCAATGGGAATAGTAATGAGAATTCTTTTCCCGCTACGCCCCCGTAATGAAAGGTGCATGATGGAGGAAGGGTTGTCCCACTGGTGGCTAGATTGTTAGTTTTTGCTCTAATTTTGGAATAAAGGGGACAAATAATGATAGTTGGTTAAGAAATAGTGGAATGTGAGAAGAAATGATTATAGTAGGGGACGTTCTATCAGAATGCCATAATAAGACCAGACTTATTATATGGGACAGAAAGGTGGGCACCCAAGAGAACTCACATACACATAACGAGTGTGGCAAAGATGCATATGCTTTGTTGGATGTGTAGTAAAACCACGAGAGAGAGTGAGGAACGAAGAAATTCACTCTATGTTAGGTTTTGCACCCATTGGAGAATAGTTGCAAGAGCATTGTTTATGGTGGTTTGGCATGTACAACACAGTCCTATAAGCACCTGTACATCGTGTGGAGTCGACGGAGTTGAGTCCTTTAGAAGAGAACAAGGGTGATCAAAGACGACATGGCCAGAAGTCATTCGTAAAGATTTAGAGGTTAAGAGGCATAATGAGGATCTACTTAAAGAGAGAGGCACCTGAGAAGATAATTCTTGCACACAACCCAACGTGATTCTATTATTGGTTCATGTAGCCTACTCGAATTATTTGGGATTAAAGGCTTGGTTTGTTTGTTTGATATGGGGTAATGATTAACTTAATTTGAGTTTCATTACCCTGTACGAGGTATGATGAAGGTGAATTAATCATCTTTTGTTTTCATTAACCACTACAATTACCCCATATTCATTCTCATTACCATTCACATTGAGATATTTTGAACCAAACACCCCCTAAAAGAAATAAAGAACGAGGCTAATATGCATTTAACTCAGCAAAAATGTAGTCAGACCAGAGTTGGCAAAAATATATAACTCGAGACATACCCTGAGGCAACCTCTGATGGGCAGCTTCAAGTCCTGATACTGCTGATATGACTGCAAACAGAGAAGATATTCATGATGAGAATCCGAAACAGTCCTTATAAGAAGTCTGGAGCAAGATCAGTTAGCAAAGAATTAAGCTTTCGAAGATATTCAATTAGCGCTGATACTGATGATATCACAATAACTTGTTCTGATTAACTGCAAACAGATAAGATATTCAATGAAAACAACTAATATTGTTCAGTGAAAACAGCTAATACTGACCAACTATTACCTTTTAGTAAAACAACTAATATCATTTAAAAATGCACCAAATATCTTTAACTCGACTATATCTTAACTATACCTGACATGGCAGGAGTAACCACACCATCGCCTATTACCATGCCAGCTCCCAGTAAGACTACAAGCAACAAAGCATTTCGCAGATATTTATGTTTCTCAAGATATCTCTTCAATGCTAAAGACGTTGAAGACTGTGCTGGAGGACCGTATTTGTATGCAGAAAGTTCCTCATCAGCTGCTTGTTGATTAGGAAGTAAACTAAACTTCCCATGTCTACAAAGCAACGAGTAAAGAGCAAATGTCCCACCTGATCAAGGTGATTGAATAGGTTGTCATCACTCATAAAAAAAATAAAAAAAAATTGATCAAGTTCGTCATACGGTTTAGTCAGCATACCTTCGCCATTATCATCGGCGGCCAGAACAATAATGACATATTTGAGCAACGGAATTAAAGTTAATGTCCAAAAGATTAATGAAAATGCCCCAAATATTGTGTCAGTAGTCTGATGATCTCGTAACTTCCCAGAAAATATACTATTGTAGACGTAAAGAGGAGAAGTGCTCAGATCTCCATATACCACCCCTAAGCTTTGATATGCTAGTATAAGAAAGGTTGGCATTCCCAGGAAACTCTGCAAATAAAAATTCACAGGTTTCAATAATGTTTGGGGGCTCAGTATTCAGTTTGACAAAAGAATACTTGAAGTAGCAACTCTTTTAGCCCAGAAAAGATGAGATTAACTTCAAGACAAGAATATGGATGCTATTATTAAGCTCTCTCAAAAACCTTTCCTTCTAGCAGTGTAATTGACTTGTCACTAATGTTGTTTCAGCCAAAAAAACACAGGTGGATAGCAATATATACCTTTGGTGGTAAAGTTCTTCTATTGCTGTTTATTTGGGTAAGTTGATGCTGCCCATCTTGTCCACTTGGACGCCTTGGTCCTTGACCCACATCCACATTAACTGGCGGCGAATAATCACTGCCATCTTCATCAGGTTCAATGTCTATTCGGTTCATTTATTGCCTATTAAATATAAGTTTCTATCAAATAAGAATCTCCATTAACCAGAAAAGGTTACAATTGAAGGACAACTCTTGCAAAGTTACTAAAATCCCGAGTAACAACTCATTCCCAACCCACTTAAGATTCATGTGAAATATTCTGATAACATCTTCAAGTTCTAAGAACGTTCATCAATTACAAGACAAAAATCAATCTATATCACAAACAGCTTCCACTCTGACAGTACAGAACAGAGTTGCATAACCCCTGTATCTATCAGTTATACACACGAAATAACGAAACAAAATTCATATTTCGATAAAATCGCACTTCTAGGTACAATAATATCCCCAAAAATCAAGAGAAGAAAGTTCAGATAATAATCACTGATTCGAAACCACAAATCCATAAAATGAAAAGCCAAAACACATCTGAAATCATGGGTAATCCTAGCTTAATCGAAAACAAACCGAAAATCTATACCTGGAAAAAGCAGCCCTTTGAGAAAATTGAATCAAGCCCGATTCTTCTGTAGGAAGCTACAACCAGTATATGAATAAAGCATATACATAATACGCGTATAATCCGTGTTAATTAGACAAATTAATCACATCTCAGTGTATAGAAATTGCTAAAAATTGAAAAGCCCAAAAAAAAATTCCAAATAGAGAAGGCGGATTAATAGAATCCAGATGCGAAAGACGGGAGTCGGGAGTGGAGACGATGGGACCAACTGAAGATGAGAAGATGGAAAAATCCGGAAAATATATAAAATCACAGTTTAATAATTGTTTGTTCAGACAATAATGCGAGAAAAACGAAAAAAAAAAAAAAAAATCAAAACATCACACTACTTGTCGTTACTTGTTTTATCGTGATTTTTTTTTTTTAAATACAATATTCCTATACAATATTGGTGAAATTTTCATTGGTCAATTGGGCCCTCACAAAAAAAAAAATTCGTGCAAAATAAATAAATACAAAATTTGTGTTACTATGAACAAATGTGTGTTACTCTTATGGTTATAATAACACTAGTTTAGTGTCAGCCTATTACGTGATTCTTTAATTAAAAATATAATATTCATAATATATAATATATTTAATAATAAAAATATAATTATGTGCGTAAATGCACTAAACATGAAATAATAATTGTTTAGGGTGTATGTTAATATATTTACTTAAACAATTATTGAAATAAAATTATTGTGTCAAATTTTACTAATTCTGCAATTGATTCATGAATTCTTAATTTAAATTTGAGTATTTTTTTTAAAATCTTTCTTCAGACTTAAAAATAGAAAATTGAGGATTTTTTTTTTTATTTTATTTTTTTTGCAAATCAGTGTTGAATTGGTGAGGAGAAAAGGATTGTGTGCTTAATATATAAAAATTAACGAAAACGTCTTTTTAAAAATCACGTGTAGTGCACATGTATAAAATGGAGATAAATTTTGGCTTGAAAAATTAGTTTGATGATTTAAATGTAATAAAATAATAGTTTGTATAGTTTAGGGCAACAAAAAATAGTTAGATGGTTTAGATATAATTTCAGTGATAGTTTAGTGGGTTTAGTGTAATTAAACATAAATATGATGTAAGAGGTACAAGGTTCAAACATTAATTATTGTATTTTTTTTTAAATCAAACTACACATTAAAATGTCACATGGATGTCACATATTAACTACAAACCAATAGAAAAATGACACATCAATACCATAAATGTAATAATTTATCTAAATTAACCTCAAAATGACACATCATCCAAATGAACCACAAGATAACACATTATCAAAAAAAAAATCTCTATTAATAATATAAAGGATATATATATATATATATATATATATTCATATAATTACACATAAATATTCATATGATTTGATGCATATTGGTCCGGATAGGTTTGATTTGTTCAAATGTTTTGATAATTTTGGTGGGTTGAGAAATTGAGCAATGTTTATGTCACAATCATGGTCATGGGAAATAGACAAGTATTGTCTTGATTTGTTAGGTTACTATTTTTCCTTGACGTAGTTAGTACTGGGCCACTGCCTCATCAAACAAACGGCCCACAAACCTTAAAGCCCAACCAGTGGGCCCATGGGTGGCCCACCATTTTTTTATTGGGCAGGCTACTTGAAATCATTTACAAAATCATTAAAATCAATAAAAAAAAAAAAATGCTTCCTATTAAATTTTGAATTATGTCTCCATCATTTTCTTTTATTCAGCAACGTCACAATCATCGGACGTGTTTTCTTAATGGGTTTGATTTTTTTTTTTTTTTTCCCGTGACATGGTCATATGCATCTGAATTCTAGTTATATTAAATTTTAGATTATAAACATTAAACGATACATATGTTTTCCTATCTCTAAAATCAAATTTTCCGCAAGTTAAGTTCATATTTATTAATGTGTAACATAAAATAAGATACAGCTTGAGTTGAGTTGCAAAGTATTTGTAACTAATAAATCTTGATCTACAATGCTTAGGGTATTTTTCTTTTTCTTTTTTTCTTTTTTTTATGTTAGGTAATTTCTAATTTTACAAGAGAAAAATAATAGTAACTCGAAGAGATTCAAAATGATTATAATTATTAATTGCCTAATATAATTGAGTATGCCTCTTGTGAAATATTGCATCATAGTGTTATTTGCAATACCACATAAATAAGGTAAAATATTGAAAAATTCATGGGTCTGGGACCGGACACGGGTCGGGGGAGGGTCTGGGCGGACCAATATATATTTATTGAATGATATGTTTATCAAATATTTGTTGTAGACTAGTTGTTCAGGTCTATTGTTAAGGCATTTGGTTGCAAGTTCATTTTTTATTGAGCACATAAGTTTTTTTTTTCTCAGGTTTTTGTGTTTTACTACATCTATGTGTTGTTATTATATTGTTATATTGAAGTAACTGCATATTTTATGTAACACATACTAAAATATAACGTAACACATAAATGTTCATAAGGTAACACATTGTTGTTCATATGGTAACACATGAGTATTCAAATAATATTACGACATGTATACAATGTTACATATTACTAAAAAAATAAGTGTTACTACATGAACAAAAAATATTACCCTATAAAGAAAATTGTGTTACCATATGAACAAAACCAGTACAAGCGCGAAAAAAAATTACAAGTCCAAAATTACATATTTAAAGAATAACTTGATGTGTTACTACATGAACAAAAGAGTGTTACCCTATATACAAAAGAGTGTTACTACATGAACAAAACCAGTACAATCGCGAAAAAAAAAACCTCAGTCTAAAATTACAGATTTAAAGAGAAAAAATAAGAACAATAGAAGAGAATGAAAAACCTATAGACGTTGAGCCGTGAAAATCAATTGAGATCTAGTGCGTTTGTTGGGAACGCGAGGAAGAAGAAGAAGAATAAATTTGGCGTTTGTTGCTGCACGACGAAGAAGAAGAATGCTCTGCCCTAACCCGGATCCAAAGCCTGACCAGCGAAAAAAAAAAAAAAAAAATCAAATTCACCTACAATTGCACATATCACTTATATGCAATATTGTATACAAGTTTTTTAGAATATAATTTGTATATACAATTGTTTATTTCAAATACCATCCATTGATTGATGTGAATGTCAAATGTAGAACCGCACATATTTTAATGATACGACTTTATAATATGTTAAATTATTGTACCTTAAAAGAAGATGTTTTACATTATAAAAATATTATTTTTCCAACATTAAAAACAAAAACACCAGTGTAAGGATTGCATCACTCCATTAATAATTACAAGGATAATATTTCCACGGTTTGAAGTCTTTCATAGCCGTACCATTAACATCTTAAATTTGACCTTATGATTGATTAATTTATGTTAGGATTTAATATTTGAAATTATTTTGGTTTGTTTTTTCTCTATATATATCATAACCAAGTTTAGTGCCTTTCATTAATTAAGAACCATTCCTCACTCTTTTTATACAAAATTAATTGAACAAATCGGGATACATAGTACAGTAAAATGTCAAAGAAGTAAAATTAATATCTGGATGATGATATCAACATTAAGGGTAAAAGTATAGTTCGATTAGGTTTATCTTTCAAAAAAAAAAAATTCGATTAGATTTACAAACCTAATAGACCAAAGTAGATATAGAAAAATTCAAATGGCTCGAACATGACTCGATTAAATTAATTCGAGCATAATAGCTCATTTTGAGTCAATTATATTAGAGAAAAGTCAACTAGGAAATGAAGATCTCTTGAAATAAATAATAAAATAAAAAAGCTAAATGAGATGCTCTATTATTCCAAACACCTTAAAAAGAGTACTTTCTCTGAATAAACATGAAATCGGTACTTGAGTGACACGCTTCAAAGCTACAGAAAGTAGCTGCATTGCAACTGTTTTTGGATTCACCAGACAAACTCTGGCAGGCTTGACACAACTGCATGAGACGGTCTAACGATGAGACGGGGTATAAATTGAACATTGACGCTTTAACACTTTAAGAGGTTTGAATGTGATTTGTATTAAATTGTACCCGTCTCATATGAGTTTTTGTTTTTACCATAAATTGGGTCATAGGCGCGGTTCACCGGGTATTAGCAGGAGTTTAAAATTTTGATAGAATTGTCTGCTTATATTGTTCCATGGCTACTCACATAGTTGTATTAGCATGAGATATGACTAACATTTCAGATTTTTTTTTTGGTTGAACGTAATAATACTTTTCAAACACGAATTGTTAAAATTTGTTAAGTAAAGGATCATGTGGAGTAGTACCGGGTTGAAGAAATATGTTATCCTTTTCTATAAGAGGCAACTAGCATGCATATATGATGCAGCCTTACTACACTTTGCAAATAGGTGACTACGTCTCAAGTACTCACAAAATTCCTGAAAAGATATAACATTCAGTATTTAAAGGTGTCTTTACAATAAAAGTAGATCACTTATATTTATACTAGTAATTAAAGTACGTAAAAGGAAAAATCCTAATCTTGGTGGCCAAGTATTTTTCGCGACCAAGTAAATATTAAATTAGGATAATTATTATAAGGAAATATGTAATAAATATGAAAGTATGACGAGGTGATGACTCATTCTGCATCATTCTTCCCATCTTTGGTGAGATTCGTCCTCGAATCATAGATGACTCATTCTTCAGAAAAGTGCGCAGACGAGCCGAAATATCCTTGAACTCGCGAAAGTAAGGCTTAATAATCTTTAAAAATTCGGCTATCGAAATATTCTTGTACCCGCGAAAGCAAAGCAGAGTAGTGTTCGAGAATTTTATTGTGTCAGCATCACGATGTTGTTCACAAGTAGAAAACACGAAATCAATATGGGTTGAGTGCCCATCATAAAATAGGGACCCACTAAAATTAAAAGGTCCATTATCATTAGTAAATGGATTAAGCCTAAAATCCTCATCAAAATAGATTGACCCAATTTTAATTACATGGGCAAAAGAAAAGGCATAAGAGGAAGCCCATTTCTACCACACATTGCACTTGGCCCATGTCCCAAAGGCCCCAAATCTCACTAGGGCATTAACGCCCAAACCAGATAATAGTATGAAATTAATATTATTATATTTATAAATTAATATTCATAGCATTAATTAATGTTATGATATTAATTTATATTTGTGTAATTGTATAAATTTCAAATAAATTTCATAGAAAACTTACTCGCACCCACACGTCTGCCATTTTTCGTAAATTTCTCGACCAAGTTATTATAAAATCAAAAGTATCCACTTGTGCTATATATAATATTATAAAATTAGGATCCAAAAATGGGACTGTGTTTGGTGTTAGGGTAGTGGTGACTGGTGAGCCCTAGCTAGGTATGGTTATGCTTTCAGCTGGTGAAGGGGTATAATTCTTCCAAACCACCAACATCTTTATACAAACAGAGGGACCATTCTATTCTATTCTAAATTAATTCTTCATGTGTGTGGATTCACATATTTAATAATGTGCTTTTGATGCAATGCTAGCTAATTGTATTGAAATATATCAATGATTGTCTACATAGATAAGATAACTACTTCCATTATTTCTAAATGTAGAAAGTCGGAACTTTGGGTGATCCTGTACTATCAATTTTTAATTAAGATGAATGAGCAAGTCTACGATTGAAATTTGTTTATAATATGAAATTTATATCATTACACATATATATTAATATTATTTTACTTAAATCATCATTAGCTTAAATTCATGAATCCTTTTTTTTTTTTTTTTTTTTTTTAAAATAAATTAATGAAAATAGTTGGTTGTTCAAGGAACTTTGAATAATGAGGAAAGGGTACATCACATTGACATAATTTGCTCCCATGCACCAACTATATATTATTTTATATTATCATTATTATTTGCATCTGTGATAGTATAAAGTCCAACCCATGCTCCCCCCCCACCCCCCACTCGTCTCTTATTACTTAGAGACAGCTACTTCTCACATGACATGCCTAATTTTATAAACTTACCTGAATAAATCATATAACTATTCATTACCACGGAGTATTTCAGTTTGACTAAGTTCTATATATGTAAATATACCCTTTTCTATTCTAAATAATTATTATTTTAAGGTCCGCTTGATTGGGGTAATAGAAGTGGGTAATGAGAATTACCTCTATTGATATTGTTTGGAAGTTTTGATACAAAAGTAATTTGAATAGAAGTAAGCAATTGATTACCCTCACTTACTCAACCCACTCTCACATGAAATCTATTGTTGATATATTAACCAAGCAATAACAATGCAATCAATAACCTTTAGTGATTGACCCCTCAATAATACACATTAACATTACCATTTTTTAGTCATATCAAGCGGACCCTAAGAATTTATTGGGGTGAAATTAAAAAATGCTATAAAATGACAAATAATATTAACATCTTGACATTTAACAACTTTTTTTGTCATGCCAAGAATAAATTGTATGCGTCAAATTAGATTACAAAAACAAAAATATAATATTATTAAAACTAGATATCGTGATTAAATTGCTACAATTTGACATAACCGTCGACCCATTTGCAATTTCCTCTAACTCTAAATATCGTAGTACACATGTGACATGCTCAAAAAAATCGGAACCGCCGGTTCCACGGTTTCGGAACCGGAATCAAACCGAAACCGTAAGATATACGGTTCGAATTCGGTTTCATTATTTCTAGAACCGTGAACCGTCGGTTTTTTTTTTTATAAATAATTTCAATGGTTTAGATCACCTTTAATTAAACCTAATGGCTATAATCATTTGTAGTGTACTACTAGCCTACTATTAATTATATTAATTTATTATTGTTGCATTTTAATATTATACTAATGTAGTAATATTTGATGATGTATCAATTAGACAATTATCATGTATTTATAATTTTCTAATTATAAAATTATGTATGTTTTAACTATTGTAATATTTCATTTAAATTCACATAACAATAATTTGTCATCTTTAAGTACATTTTTTTATTAAAAATTAAAAAAAAATCTTTAAGTACATTTTTTCAAATTTTAGATTCAAAAACTAAGATTTTTTTTTTTTTTAAAAAAGGAACCAGAATCGTGGGCGGTTCGAAACTGTAATCACCAATGAACCTAAAACCGCTTTGGACTGGATCATGATTCGGCCCGATTCCACCTTCAAAAAATTTGGAACCGCCGGTTCGAAACCGGAACTGTGAGCATCATGTGTGTGTAATCAGAAACAATAAAGTTTGAGAATCTTAGGCTTAATACTCAAGATTAAAGTTTGTGTTTGATTAAAGTATAAAGAATGGAATTAGTTTCATCTTTACAAAATAAGCCTTCGAAAGCAGAGAGTGAAGGGAATTAGGGATATAGGGGTGAAGAACCTTGGGAATGGGAAAATCCAATTTGAATTGAAATTCATAAATTACACTGAACCATAACAATTAACAACCCCACTTGATCTTGTGCTCATTCATTGAACCCAGTCCATACCCACAACACCTTTTTCACATTTTCTATTCTGCCTCTCTCATGTAAATCTATATATACCATTTTATATCCCAACATTCAATACATATATCTCCTTCTAAGTCTCAATTAAGGCAACAAAGTAGACCCCCCTTTATTAAATCATCCAAATCTCTCTTGTGTTCAAGATTCCACACCATAAAAGACCCCTTTTCTGTTTAAGTTCAATTACCTATAGTCCATTTGTTCTGTCAAAAAAGCAATCTTGAATACAAACAGATTATTTATATGTGTATGAATTCGGAGATTAATTGTAGCAGAGGAATGTCGAAAGATTTGATAAATCTCAAACATCATGAAGGATGTAAGATGATCAAGAAATAAGAAGATGGATGAAGATGATCGTCGATCTTTGTGTCAAGGGCTGACATTGGTGGTGCTTGTTTGCCTGACGGTGTCGCTGCTGGTGCTGCCGCTAGTACTGCCGCCGCTGCCGCCGCCGCCCCTGTTCCTCCTCCTCCTCCCCATCTTCATCCTAGCACTCCTAATGCTATTGCCAGCTTTTATGCCGCCATCAAATATTAATATTAATTGCACCTAATTCAACTATCAAATCTAAATTCATTTCATTCAATCCTATTCCTACCGCAACATTTCATGGTCAACAATTTACTCTCATCACAATGACGTCATGTTCCTCCGTTTTCTTTTTTCCCTTTTCTCACAAGTTTATACTGTAAAATTCAAATGTAGAGGATTTTGTTGATGCAAAAGATTTATGTAGTGTGCACATCGAATGTAAACATCATACGCATATCCATGCATTCGCAGGTATATTTGTTCGTAATTAACAATAGATAGTATCCCTCCTGTTTTTATTTAATCATTTGTCAAAAGGGTAAAAAACAGTAGTTTCAAATTTAATTAAAGATTTTTAAAAATAAAAAATAAAATTATTGTTTGAGTTTAAATTTTTTGTAGTCATGTAACTTTGTTTCATTTTGAATTAGTCCCGATTGTTTTGATTTTTTTATTTTGGTCATGTAAGTTATCAATTTTTTTAAATTGATCCTTTAACCTGTTGTAGCAGGTCACCAAACAGGTAACCATCATCTTATGTAATTATTTTATTTTTTTCATTTAATTTCAATATGCCACCTAAACTTCTTTAATTTAAATAATTTGTGTCGGGATTTTTTTTCGTATTTTTTTAAAAAGTGAGAGTGGTTTTCTGTGTTTATTGATTTACTTTTTTATTTTTGGGTCAATTTAGACCCAGTAAATCGACCCGATTCGCTTTATCTTTTAATATATAAATTGTTTTAAACCAGATCTAAAACCCGACCAAAATTATTAGGATTAAAAAAGTTCAAATGACACTTCAAAATTAAAAAGAAAAATAAAATAATTACATATGTGGTATTTACCTGCTTGGTAACCTGCTGCAGCAGGTCAAAAGGACCAATTTCAAAATTTTAGAAAATTTACTGGACCAATTTCAAAATTTTAGAAAACGTACAAGACCAAAATAAAAAAGTCAAAACAATTGGGACCAATTTCAAAACAATACAAAGTTACAGGACTACAAAAAATTTATTATATTCTTATGCTATTATTTTTTTACATTAAATCAACTTTATCTCCTTTTATTTATATTTTATATTTTTAATTGATATAGATGTTATTATTATTAAAAAAATAATTTTAAATTGATTATATATTATTATATTATATTGAGTGTGAGAAAAATAAATAATATAATTGTATTGAATTAAAAAAAAAAAAGATATGTAAGCATATTACATAGGGATGAATGTTGAAATCTAATTTTAATGAGATGTGATTCACAAAATTCTAAATTCATTCGTGTGAATTCCAAAACAAACATAGCCTAATCGATTTGGCAAAAACTTTTGGGATTAAGTTTTTTGTAGTTCAATAACTTTGCTTCGTTTTAAAATTGATCCAAATTGTTTTAACTTTTTGATTTTGGTTATGTAATTGTAAATTATTAAAAAATTTAAAATTGATCATTTATTTGTGTTGTACGTCACCAAAATGGCAGTTAGACTTTTTTATTCCTAATAATTTTGGATTTGAATTTTGGTATGTATTTTTTTAGGGAGGAAGGATGATTTCTACATATTTTGGTTTATTTATGTATTTTTCAATCAGTTTAGACCCCCGTTAACCGATCTAATTCGCTTTATCTTTTAATATATAAATTATTTTTAAATCCATCTAAAAAATCGGCCAAAATTATCATAATTAAAAAAGTTAAGTGATACTTTAAAATTAAAAAAAAAAATTAAATACGTGATGAAGTAAGCATCAACAAATAAAATGACCAATTTTAAAATAAAAACAAAATTATCGGACTAAAAAAAACTTAACCTCGAGACGTTTTTGACTCATATTGTAGTTCCATTGATTGCAAGGAAACCAGGAATTCCGCCATGTCCGCGAACCCCGAAGCTGTACTTGCCACTCTTCATCAAACCCTAGCTTCCTGCTCCGTCGTAATTTCTTTTCACTGTGCTTCTTGTGTATTGACGCATCAATCGGCGGACTTAATTTGTAATTGTTTTCTGATATGTGCAGTTGATTGAAGCGGGTGATTACGCCGCTTCGGAGCGTTCAGTTGAGGAACTTGTAAAGTTCCTCAATTCAATTTGTGATGGTATAATCGAAGAAGAATCTGAAAATGCGGATTCTCAGAATCTCGCTATTGAAATTCTCTCTCAAATTCATCAGTACGTGGCCTCACCGGCGCTGAAACAGGTACATCCCGAATTTCTTGTTTGAAATGGCGGTGTTAGGATTTTGATATTGATTGGTTTCATATTTGGAATGAATGGATTGGAAACTGCTTTTCAGGAGATTATTGATGTCTTAGCATTTGAGTTGCCCAAGGTAGCGGCGAGGTTTGCTTGTATAGCGACAAGGTGTTTGGAGGTTGCTGAAGACGTAGTTGATTTGTTTATCAGGAAATGTAGTCCCCGCGATATGCTTTCTGTTCTATGCGATGTATGGATCTCTGGTTTTATTATTTTTTCTGTGTAATACTAGTAATCACATTAGTTACTCTGCTTTTGTTGAAATCTATCTAGAATTTCTGGTTTGAGGTTTATGAAGAGTAACTAATCCCCCCATGGCTGACAATTTTAGGCTCTTCTTTTATTTTTAACTGTCTTTGATCAAATATGCCATATAGAGGAGTGTTTTCTTATAAACTATTAGCATGATTGGTATTTCTTTTCACTCTCTTCAAAAGAGGTTCACCTCCTCTAAATGAACTACCATAATTTATTTATTTTTTGGTTTAATGTTACGAAGAGCATATATTTTCTCTAGTCAAAGATTTTAAATTTGGTGAATACTCTGAAAACAGATACTAAGTTTCACCTCACTACTTTGCCCCTTTCTACTCATTCCAGAAGTGAGATAAATGAGTTGGAGTCTATTCCTATTGTCTTTTTCTTGTGCATGTGTGTATTTTATTAGGGGATGCCTCATCCCTTGTACTTTCATTGCCTCATTAATTAAAAAAAATCTTATTAAAAAATAAATAAATTAAATAGATATAGAAAGAAGTATGATAAATGATCATAATATGTTACTCACTGAAGTGTGCGAATTGACAGCGTATCAGACAGCAATTTCTCATTTTATCTGTCAAATTTTCAGGCGGTAGCTTCTCCAATCGAGCCATTCATGGTTCCTGGCTACTTCCTGCCTCTTCTTAGTGGACTCACAAAAGGTAAAAGGAGAAATTCTCAGTTATATGGCATCCAAGTTACATTCTGTGTGTGCAAACGTGTATAATCGTTATCTGTAATTGTCATGCATAGGCCATCCATTTCCCTCAAAGATCAATTTGTCACCTGGAGATTCTATGATCGACAGACTGTTTTCTTAAAATGTGTACTGCCTCCTGGCATTGTGTTCATTGTATATAGTCCAAGGTTCTTCATTCAACTTATATTAATATCCATTCATGATTTTCTGGTTGCAGTTATTGTTTTAATTCAAAGGAGGCACTACGAGCAAGTAAAAACTGCAGTTCCAGTCATTCTTAAGGTTTTGACGACAGTCTGTACTAATTCAGATGAAGATGCGGATTACGAGAACTTGTTCCATAAAGCAACTGGTGTTGCCAGCTCTATAAGGAAAATCTCGACAAAGTTGGTCTGTTTTAACTACCTGTCCTGCTTGATTTTATTTATATTTACCTAATTTTGACAATAACATTTTTTCTTCATCCTATGGCAGGCAGGCGAGGAATTCAAGAAGCTCAATGCTTTATTAGGCCTATATGTCTTGCAGATCATGGTGGACACTTGTTGTGAATGTGACATTCTTTTTTTTGTGCTGTATCAGTTTTTGTCTTAGTGGCTAGATGCCCCTATCTTTGTGATAATAAATTATCCTTGATGTGCAGGCTCTTGTTTCAGTTGGAATGACAAAGGACATGTTGAGTCGTCTTGCGGTGGTGGTAGAGTTGTCTGAATTCATCCAACATTGTGAATTGTCTTATATTGGTTTGATAACTGGATGCGAGGTTGATTTGATCTCCAAACTAGTTCTTGGAGGTATATTTTACTGCTTCTATGTCACAAGAATATTTTAGGTTTGTTTCATATATAACTGTGGATAAATTATATCCATTCTTGTTGAAGAGGACATTTAATCATAGCTCTGTTTAACCTAAAACTACAGATGGTAGTGAAGTTGGTATTAATTGCTTTTCTCAAGTCAAGCTTGGAGCTTCACTTGCAGGTTGGTAATAGACTTTGCTATCTTGGTTAACTCATGTTGTCGTTTACGTAATATTGATTTAGCCGCATTGATTGATCCAGTGATTTGGGGTTACAAGGCTAGTGAGATTGCTATGGTTGTCAAATCTGATTTGACAGCTGTCTTAACGGAACTTCAAGGTAACTGGACTAGAAGATGGGAAGCTTTAGGCATGTTGAAGTACTTATTTTTGTCCAATCTTCCATGGGAACTGAAGCAGGATGGCATCAGATTTCTTCTGTGCATCATGGATGGCATTGTACCACACCCAGATGATCACATAGTGGACTATTCGATGCATATGTCAACTATGTATACCAGCTTGCAGGTAGGGAGCCATCTTTTAATATCTTCCTTTCCTCATTTTTCTAATCCATATTATTCAATCATATAACTCGTTTGTCTCCCAGGCTATTGAGATGGTCATCATGTATGCTTCAGATTCTGTACTAAGGAAAAATGCATTTAGAGCATTCAAAAAGGTAAATTTTTTTATGCTATGCTGCTTTTAAAAAGAATGGAAGTTCTCTTGACAACTGATGCTTTTTGATTGGTGTTGTTGGCTGAATTGCTGCAACTATTATTTTGTATTGAGTTAATCACCTGGAAGAAAGACCGTTGTGTACAGCTAATATTCGGACAAATGATGTTCTAAGTAAAGATTTCTTCACTCTTAAAAATGTCTCTAATTGATTATGTGAAAATTGGATTGTGGATATGTTGAGAAAAGGATTGGAAAAATAAGTAAAAGGCGACAAAGAGATGTTACTTGTAGTAGGCTTAAAATGGTAAGACCCAGACTTTTGGTCTTTCTCTGCCTCTCATATAAAACTTGTGCAAGTTAAAGACTGCTGAGAATTCTTAGCAGTTCCATACCAATAGGCTTTTTTTCTATTCTCACAGTTTGAAGCAGAGAAGCCTCAAATATTTATATACTACCTCCGTCCTAACTCTTTGTTCACAATTACTGTTTTCTCGTGTTTTAGCGAGCGAGCTTTTTATTAGTATTTAAAATGATAAAGTAATTTTTAAGGAAACATAAAATAGAGGAGAGAGAGATCTATCATACCCCTTCTTAAAAGTCACTATCATTTTAAATATTAATAAACATCTCACTCGCAAAAACACGAGAAAAAAGGTGGTGTGAAGAAAGAGTTGGGACGGAGGGAGTATCTTTTTTTGTTTTCTGAAAATGTGGTGAATCAACCTAATTATTCTCATCTGATAAGTATCCTTCACTAAAATATCCCTTGTTGAAACTGTCGGTTATGAGCCTGTTCAGTTGCATAAGCTGTTAGTGAAGTCTTCTTCTAATACTTTTCATGTATGCAATCTATTGTTTCTAAATCAGGTGCTCACAGACATTCCAACTTCTGGGAGATTTGACATCTTAATGGCTTTGATAAAGAATAGTGACTCCTCTCCTATGGTTAGATACTTATTTCGATGCATAAGCAACTGTTAAGTCCATGGATTTAGAAGTTAAATATTGGGAATTTGGTACAGATTGGAATACTTATAGATTGTGTCAAAGAGGAACTGCACTTGGAGAGAGCCAAAAGAAATTCATTAGCAGATGATGGCCTCAATCGTGAAGCTGGTCAACCAGCATCATTTTGGAACAGACCGGTGCTTGAATTGGTGGAAATGGTTCTCAGGCCTCCATCTGGTGGACCTCCATCTCTTCCAGAGTACAGTGATGCGGTAAATTCTCTCTCTCTCTCTCTCTCTCTCTTCCCTCTCTCTCAGCTTATTGCTCCAAGCAATCCCCACATTTTGTATGCCTTTGGTCATTCTTTATGTTTGTCGTTTTGTGTGGTTTTGTCAACTTTTCCAAATGTTTGAAGGGGTTATAAGGCAGTCTCCATAATTTCTAAAGCGGTTATAAAGAATTCATAATCTTCAAATTAATGTAGTAATTGTTGTCAGTTTATGTACTAATTTATTATTAAATATTTAACATGTATTTCTAACCCCACACTTTTCTTTATGTATATAAAACAAGGATTATGACCTTCATAGTTTGGTGAAATTCATATGCATGCTTGTGTACACTTGTCTCAAAGCTTATAGACATAGCAGGTTTATGTCATAATAGTTTGGTTGCTAATGCTGACCAAACTTTCTTGCAATTGAATAATCCATGTCTTGTGGTTTGTTCGTCCTGCAGGTTTTATCAGCTCTCAATCTCTACAGATATATTCTGATAACAGAGTCCACAGGTAAATACAACTCCTCGGAAGTATAGACCTGCAATATGTAGTTTCTTCAAAATTATGGGGAGAGACATTTGTTTATTTCGCTATTTCCCACCTTCCAAAACTACTGTTTACTCCCAATTGTAATAAAACAAGTAGACTGTGATGATGTGATTTTGGTTGTGAAACAGGGAATTCAAACTGCACGGGAATACTATCAAAGGACAAATTGCACAAGGCCTATAACGAGTGGCTTCTCCCTCTACGAACATTAGTAGCCAGAAGTGCGACGGAAAGCCAGAAAGATAATAATGACGACGGTATGTTATGCGCTCTTCAACCCTCTCCAGATGGTCCTCTACCGCTGTATTGAACTGGTTGATGAAAAGCTTGCTAAGACTGCATAAACAAAACCTTATAATGAGAGTGGATACAAAGCTGAGGAGATGCGAAGAAAAAAACTAAATGAGACACCTAACTGTAGTAGTAGAAATTAATCTCTATGTTTAGTGGAAATGAAATTATATTATCTGCTTTCATTACTTAATATGTTTTCTTTTACGCTGTAATTGTAATTGAGATCAAGAAAGACAAGACATTTATTTATCCGATTGACCAAGTTTATTTATTGCTTAATCTCACATTTGTGATTCGAGTCTATGTTTCACATTCATAGTGTCTTGTATGTTTCATGATCCAGGATTTTTCGGCGCAGGCATTCTGATGCTAAAGTCAAATGACTAGAAAATCATACTAATAATGAATAAAGAAAATTTAATGATAATAATTCTATCAATATTAATCTCACTCAAGATTTCTTCATGATTCTCTCGTGTTTACATTCAAAGCATCTAAAGATGATATGAATGCTTTCAACGGTTCAATTCATAGTAAAATTAGTATATGTGTGTTATCATATGTAAATGAATGTAAAATGACATATAAATAATACTTGGATATCCCTGTTTAACTATTAATCCTTTCGTGAGCTAAGTGGACTAAGCCCACGACCTCTTCGACCCTTGTCGTTCCGAGAATATCTCAACCGAATCGTTCTTAACTACATTATCCTTTCATGGGCTAAGTGGACTAAGCCCATGACCTCTTCGGTCCCGTCGTTCCGAGAATATCTCAACAAATTCGTCTCCCTTGCACGCAGAGGAAATATCTCTCCTTAGGCGTGCAGAAAGCTCTAACTTACCTTTCAAACGTGGTCTCCTTTCGTTGTTTAGTTTCAAAGAATCTTATCTTCAATCAAATATGCTTCAATACCGGGTTAATTCATATCCATATAATTGGATCTCCGGGTTATCTCGGAGCTCCAACCTCACGAAGACCCTTGAGAGTAGCCGTCCAGATGTCACAATTTTAATATTTTTGTACACGTCATTATCTCAAAATAGCCATTATTTGTGTCGTATCAAATATAGAATTAAAATTCTGTTCAGAAAAATAAAAAATAGTAGTATAGAATTAAAATTGCAGCTTTCAAAAAATTAAAATAGATTTCTTTAAACCCTGGTAACCAACTCATTTTGGTGAAGCTAGTTAATTTTAAGACAAAAAATTAAAAAGAAAACGAAGAAGAAGACGGAGAGAGAAGAAGCAGATTGCAGTTCCCAGCCCATCCAACAATATTCTCATACTGTCACTCCCTCTCTCAACTCTGTGAGTTCAAATATCTGATAATCTCCACGGTTTTCGATTTTGGATTCTTTTGTTTATTCTTCGATTTTAACATTCATGCTGTTGCTCAATTTTGTTCTTCGATTCGGGATTCTCGGTGTAGAAATTTGGAGTGTGTGTGTGAGAGAGAATAATTCATTGTGGGATTCTTCGAGTTCGGTTCTTTAATCCGGTGGAATGATTTTCGTCCATTGCGTTTAATTCTCCAAGAATAATTTGGATATGAGAGAAAGGTCAATGTTGTAAAGAAAATGAACTTATTTACCAAAATACCAAAAGCAGTTTGAAGCTGGTGGAGTGGTGCTTTAAATAATCTGCTATTAAGTTATTCAATTAATCATCTCTTTCGCTCTTGCTATACATAGATTACTGATCTGACTCATATCATTGGTTTTATTTATAATTTTCAAATTTCATATTATAGTCTTTTCTTTTACGGTGTTGATCTAAGAGATAGTTTAGACTATGGAGTGAGTTCAGTTATTGATCAGAAACTGGATGCTAGAACATTCGATTTAATATTATTTTCGAAGTTTGATTTGTCTACTGACAGAAATGGGGGAACTGAAGACTGATAAGCATGTTAAGTACATCTTAACAATTGAAAAGGTACGCCTCATGTTAACTATAGCTTGTTTCAAGTTTTGTTTTTTCATTTCCCTGTATTTTATTAAACATAAAATTATGAAATAATGATATCAGGATAAGCATGACAGGAAAAAACGATATTGTGATCTCCCTGGGTTATGAATATCATAATGTGTTCACTAGTAAGAATGACAAATTTCATTATAGTGAGAGGAGAAAATAAGATCGAGTTCAATTGGGATTAGACTCCGGAAATACTGCTTTGAAACCTGATTTTAACTTAATGAAGTGATCAAATGGTTTGTGTATTCTACGTTGCTCCTAAAATTTATTCTCAAAATGCTACTCATTGAAATGATTACTTTTAATGAACCTTTAGGAACCACATACAATTCCTGCTATGCTTGGCTTATGTTGGATCATAATTATCTTAATAGTTGTTTATTTCAGTCATTTTCTTGTATTTTAGCTTTCAGGAAGAGCCATGTTCTAGTAAGTTCGCAAATATTCCAGCATGCAGTACTCCTATACATTATGGTACTGTTGTTTATTATATTCTTTTACTTTTTAGTAATAAGCAGCACCCTTTTATACCAGAAAAAGGATGATTTTGAATCTGTGGTGATGGAGCACTTGAGGCTAAA
The DNA here is from genome assembly GCA_037126765.1 of Stenogyne calaminthoides. NCBI lineage: Eukaryota > Viridiplantae > Streptophyta > Magnoliopsida > Lamiales > Lamiaceae > Stenogyne > Stenogyne calaminthoides. The sequence continues at coordinate 287,954 of JBBCBC010000002.1, forward strand.
TGGCGCATACTGGGGATTGACGACTCTCGATGTTTTAGGAAAGCTTCATGCGGTGGATCAAGATGAGGTTGTCTCATGGGTCATGCAGTGTCAACATGAATCTGGTCTGTTTTCTGGCTGTGAAATTTATGCTATTGAAAAATGTAGCCTAGATTTAGTACGAGTCGATATAAATGAGTTTTTTGTTCTGGTTGGCAATTTTAAATTTTGTATTTATTCATAGTTGACCTTTTTTGTTTTTGAATAATTTTGTATTTATTCATAGTTCCTGATTTTGAATAAAAAAATAAAGGCATCCTTTGCATTGCTTCGTTCATGCAGGTGGTTTTGGTGGTAATATAGGGCATGATCCCCACTTGTTATTCACACTCAGCGCGATTCAGGTTTTTGCACTATTTGACAGGATGGATGTTCTTGATGTCGAGAATGTGGCGAATTGTATCTTTTCAATAATTTATTATCAGTTATTAGACAGTCCTTGAACTTGCGACTTCTTTGAGTTAAACATATGACATACTATTAATGGTGTCTGTTGGTGCTTGCTATCATGCATCAAAACCTGGTGTTATGCTTACGACTCTTTTCTGTTGCTTCTCCCTTTACAGTTTTTCCTCTTTTAAAGTATATCTGTTTCTTTAATTTAGTTTTACATAACAGAAGATTTAAAATGTCAATAAGCTTAACCAACTAGCTAGATATTGCAAGCCTACAACATGAAGATGGATCCTTTGCTGGTGACATTTGGGGTGAAATAGATACAAGGTACACTTTCTAATACTTAGTATGTTTTGTGCCTTTAAATTGATTGCTACATATTTATAAATTGATCTCTTTTTTTGAAAACATGATAAAAAGATCACTGATTTTTTTAGGTTTTCTTATATTGCTATATGCTCTCTCGCCTTACTGCGTCGCTTGGATAAAATAAATGTGGATAAAGCTGTAAAGTACATTGTTAGTTGCAAGAACTTAGATGGTGGATTTGGATGCACACCAGGAGCGGAATCTCATGCAGGGCAAAGTATGTTTCCTCTCTTGATGTGTTGTATACTTGTATGTGCTTGTGGGTTTTCTCTACGCTCTAATTAAGTAGCCAACTGAAATGGATTCAAGAAGTTTCATATGTTGTGCTTTAGTTATGTAGAATATGACTAATTACCATCTTAAATGACTGGACTCACTAAATAATTTTTTAAAAGATGCCATTATTTTAAAAGATGCCATTATTACATAATTTTTACATAATTTTTTATAGATGCCATTATTTTAAAAGAAATAAGATTCGTAAATATGTGGTCATAAGTTGTGATCGTGAGTTTCAACCTTTTTTATTTGCTTCTTCAAGAGTGTTATGACCCTGCAATTTTAGAGACTGATCCTACTATGAAATCTCATGCTGGAAGACGTGACTTGACAACATGGCTAATTGCTTGTACGAATATTTTGGTCGAGCAAAAATGTAACTAAATAGCTCATGGAATTTGACAGCCTTAGTTGGAAACCATGTGCCCTTTTTGACGGCTGTTATTATATTTTATCTTGATATACTGGAAGTCTGAGTGACATCAATAAATTTTGTGGCAATAATTCTACCTTCTCTGGAGGTAACTTAAAAGGTTTAGTCCTAGTGCAGGAACTAAACTAACGAATCATAATCTCCTGTACTATTCATTTTGTTCCATTTTTACTTCAGTTTTCTGTTGTGTTGGAGCTCTTGCAATTACTGGATCTCTGCATCATGTTGATAAGGATCTCCTTGGATGGTGGCTATGTGAACGACAAGTAAAGTCTGGAGGTCTAAATGGGCGTCCGGAGAAGCTTCCTGATGTGAGTGAATGTTTATTGTATATAACTTGTTGTCCAACAAACACTAAAATACAATTTTCCTGAGCATTTATTCTTACACAATACCATTTCCAACTCCAGGTCTGCTACTCATGGTGGGTTCTTTCTAGCTTAATAATGATTGATAGAGTTCACTGGATCAACAAGGAAAAGCTTGTTAGCTTCATCTTGGATTGTCAGGTTATAACTTGGATTGGAAATTGAATTTCTGTTTGAAGTTTATTTTGATAGGTCCCTAAACTATTTTTTGTTTTATAAAAAAAAAAATCACGTGCTCCCTTGATACATAAATTGACAGTTTTTTTTATTCCTGTTTAATGGTCTCATTAAATAATGTACATGCCAGCTTTATTTAACTTTAATTATATGCAAAAGTACTTATCGCAAACCATTTTAGGTAACCATCACCGAAGTGTTGCTGTTAAAACAACTTGCACAAAACACATCTGAATATTAATAAGATCAATGTACATATTATTTAATGGGACCATTAAGATAAATCGAAAGATTCCGTCAATTTTGATTTCGAAGGAGCTCGTGAAATAAAATTTTAACACTTGAAGAATTTCTTTAAAAAATAACAGTTTAAGGACCTAACGAAATAAAAGTTGATAGTTTAGGGATCTGTTGATGCATTATGTGTCATTTTTCTGGTATCGTGTGTTATTGTTTATTATATAAAGTAAGAAGTTTACATTGCCTCATCCTTTAATGATGTAGGATAAGGAGAATGGAGGGATTTCAGATAGGCCAAATGATGCTGTTGATGTCTTCCACACCTATTTTGGCGTTGCTGGTAAAATTACTGACCTCCTCGTAACCATAGTTGTGCTTAATGTTTCTTTTGTTGTTTTTTTGACAAAGCTTTTCATGTTTGGTGAATTCAGGTCTTTCACTACTTGAATATCCGGGTCTTAAATCCATAGATCCAGCATATGCATTACCGGTTGAGGTTGTAAATAGAATTCGCCTTGCCAAATAAATCTTGCAGAAGAAAATTTCAGGTTGATTATGGTTTAAAATCGTTGTCTAGTTTTTCCATTTCACTAGCTTCAGAATTTTCGTCAAGTCCAACTATAACAACATTTGTTCCCTATATTTTGTTTAATTATTGACACTATTCCTAGTGTTTAAAACTCAATCGTTGCGGTGTTAAATAGATGTATCATCAAGAACTGCACACTTAGTAATTTATATGAGGCTATAGTATAACAAACTATGAAACAATGATATTGCTTTGTAGTAATCATGTTTCAATCAAGTGGTGATTTAGGATGATGAGACGAAACATTAGTAGTTTTGTCGATTTGTATGGCTGTGTGTTGATCTGTTGTTATAGATTGTTGTTCAAGTGTTGCAGCAGATGGAAGTGGGGAATGGGAGTCCCCATTGGCAGCATTTCTTAGGCCCTTTTTCTTCTTTGCTTTCTGAGCCCATCCTTTGAGTTTCTCTTGTATGTGTTCTTCAAATATAGCCTTGTTGAATGAGCTTCCCATCTTCATTTTAAAAAGAATTAAATTATATAAGTATATATAAAAAAGAACATAATGTCTATATCCAAATCTATTAAAAAATAGGTTTGAGAATTGAGATACCTGAGCAACAATAGCATAGAGAGGCAGGGTACTGTAACTGCACAGAAGCTGCACCAACACCCTATATGGACAGACAAGTAAAGATTGTTTCAATTTTTGTGTGGATTGCATTCAAAATTGGAATAAATGTATGGGATAGGGAAATGTACCCTATGACGAGGCGGGGGATTATGTAATAGTATTTTCCCATGATGCAGGATTTGAAGCCAAATAAAACCTGTGAATTATAAAAACAAGTGTTGAAGAAAAATGAGATGTATATAGAATAGAATAGAATAGGAGAATGAATAAGGATATAGATATAGATACCAGAACCCAGAAGAAAACTGCAATCTCAAATGAATTCTGGAAAAGGATAATGTGGATCAAACAGAGGACGATGCGCGGTTTATTAAACCAGAAATGATGATCTGAAGGCTTCACCAAAAGTTCTCCGCGAACAGCTACATGTCTCTGAGCTACCTCTCCACCCAATTCACTGATGATGTGCTCAAGTTTAGTCCCCACAAATACCACAATCTGTACATCGATACACAAACTAATTAGTAGTATTTCTTTCTGTCCTAAAAATGAAGATGAATAATACTGGGATAATTGCTTTGATTTGCTTACTATCAAGGGGATGAATGCAATCCAGAAATAAGCATGCCAACCTGCATAACATTAACATATATCAACAAAACAAAAAGGAGTTAAAAATTAAAGATGTTAATGTGGTGAAGAAGAAGAAGAAGTGGACTTGAATTTAAGGGAAGAGGCATAAGTACCATGAACATTGAGCAACAAGAAAAGTGCCACAACAATCCATAGATACCAACTGCAAATTACACATCAAATCACATCACCAACCTTTAAATTGGACTTGAATTTCTTTTAATCTCATAACTTGTCTGTTATCCAGTGTTGTCCCAAATAATTTAACTATTTCGATTTAGTATCAAGATTTAAAATTTTATTTAATTTTGATCTAAAAAATTTAAAACGGTTTCTTTTTATGTCACATGAGAATTTAATTGGAGCCAAAATTATATGGCAGACAAATTATGGGGTTAAAATTGGACATTCACTTGACACAGACACAATTTTCAACTATTTAAATTGTAAATATGAGGAGAAGTCACCTGATCCCCACAACTTTCTTGAAATCGGTTTCAAGAGCACGAAGCATGTATTTATAAAAGTTGAATTTGGGGTTCTCCTTGTAATGATTCTGAAAGACCAATCATTAAACTCACAAAATGAAATAAACAATTAATTAGAGTATAGTGTAGTATAGATTACATTGATGAAGCCACGGCGGAGTGTGGTATAATCCAGTTCATTGACAGATCCATAAAATTGCTTCCAAAATGAATGCTGATAAAAAGACAACAAATGTTATGATTCCATTCAAGTACTTGTCCAGTGAATATGGAAAAGCTTTGTTTTAGAAAAGCGACTTACGAGCCAAGTGAATAAAGCAGAATGTTTTCCAATACCCAGAAATCTGGCCTTGATAAAACTATGCTGATGGATAAGTGTTACTATTGCATCCCCATCTCCTATATACATACATATATATAATCAAATTCTTGAGACAAACAGTTGATGTGTTGTGTATTTAATTGAATGATAAATCACCTTTTTCCGGATCTTGTTCCTTTTTCTGGATAGAATCTTCCCATTTTTTCCACTGTCGTATCTGCAATTAAGGTTAATCCCATTTAATTTAGAGAATACGGATTTGCATTCCATGTGGTGAATTTTTGAGTTTATTGGAAATGAATAAATTGAGTGAAGCATGGTGCTGGCCTTTAAAGTTCCAAAGAGAATAGTTGTGGCAGAGAAGATGACGTGGACGAGAGCCAAGACAAATATGAAGATGTGAAGATCATGCAATGCTGAAAGAGACAGCAATGCCGCCTTACCCTGCACGTACAACATCCACACCTAATTCACAATTTTAAATGTCTCAATTAATCAAAAAAGTATTATCTTGTGTACCTGTTTTTCACAATGGCCTGATGCAGGTGATTCTGCAAGAAGGCGGCGGCGGCGGCGACGGTTGTCATGGTCGGGCAGGCAGGGTAACCAATTTTGTGTGAGATGTTTTGGGATGCATATGCTGCTAATTCTTTCTTGGAAAACAGCCAGCAACAGAGATATGAATCCCAGCAACATCAGCTCTAATCAAGTAATATATATTAATTTTGTTATTGCATATATAATATATAAATCAACCATCATCATTAATTTAATTACATACCTTCTTTAATCTTGAGCAACGCCTCGAAAAGAGGCCATTGTTTCTTTCTCACCAGCAACTAATTAACAACAAACATCCATCCATCATCATTTTGTCTATTTATATGATTAATTGAAATTGAATAAAATGAAATTTTTTAGAATATTGAAGAATGAATAAGTACGTACCTTGCCAGTATAGTGAAGTAGTCTTTCAAGACCAAATGAAATGGCGACTATGACGGTGCATACCAACGCCACCACCCATGTCGGCGTATACTCTATCGATACACCCCCCATTAATTCAACTACTTTTCTTGATTATATCATATGTATGTCATCATATGCTACCTCCCTCTCTCTCTACATACACACTTATAGAAAAAATTGATGGAATCAATTATTCTCAATGTTTTCTTGTAAGTACCACCAATATTGTATATATAGTAATAGTAATAGTGATCATGTGAAACAATTGGAAGCTGCAAGTTGTGAAATCAGAAGATTGACGAAGACTTCCACCACCCAACTACTAAAAACATGGATTGATGGATGTCTTCAATTATTAATTTCATTACTTTTTCTTTTTCTCTGTCCTATTCATATTTCTAAATCAACTCCAAATTAATTACCATTTTTTTCATTTATTGCATACGTTAACATGAACAATATTTTTGTTTCCTTTAAAAAAAACACACAATGCTTTTGTTTGACTCTTTCTTGTACACAACACAACTACTCCATACCCCACCCTCTAAAAATTAAATATTAATGATTAATATATACGTAAGGAGTACTTATTATTAACAAAGACAAATAAAATACAAAATCAGATCATTATATATGACTATGAGCTATGATCACTTAATTAGGATTTTGACTAACCATTTTATAATGAAGAAAAGAAAAAACAATAAATATTTACAGTGCTTATTAGAAACGGCCTAAAACATATATCTTGACTTGTAACTTAATCCTATTTGGAACTTGGAGCTGATAAAGACATGTATTTTGATTTAATTAGTACTAATAGTAATAGGATGCCAACGTGAATTATCGTGCATATTCTTATTCAAAAAAATTAAAGTGAATCATTTTTCGGGATATCATTGATTACGCGTAGAAAAAAATAGTGTGTGAAAGGGGTTTATATGCCACATGCTATTTATGTTACATCTTCTTTTTTTTCTTACTGTTCACATTATATGTATGCTTGGCTGTGTGGAAAACTGACAAATATGGCAAGCATTTTTTTTCTCAGCAAAAGTAACTTTAATAAAGAAAGTGGGCATGAGGGATATATGAAAAAAAAGTTTTTTTTTCCAATAACTTTCCAGTAATCTTTTTTTGTCAAAAAAAATTTAACTATTCAATTTTTGTCTCATAACTATCTCGATTGTCCAATTTTGGTCCCATTTTCGTCAAAAAATATAAAAAATTGTCTTTTTATATCACACGCAAGTCACGTTCCGGTTAAAATTGATTTCCCAAGATCGTAGTTGACATGGACGCTAAAAATTCATTTTTTCCACACTTAGGAGAAATTTTCTTGTTCTTTCTAATTTTATAGAAAAGTGAACTTTTCTTTTAATAGTCATTGTCCACGCCAACTGCGAGTTCGGAAACCTGCAATTTCAACCGATACGTGACTTGCGCATGATCGAAAATGACAAAAAAAATAATTTTCCGGCGAAAATGGGACCGAAATTGGACAATCGAGATAGTTATGAGACCAAAATTGTATAGTTAAATTTTTTGGAACGAAAAACGGATTATATGAAAATTATGGGACCAAATAACTTTTTTTCTCAGGAATATATGCCCAAGTACAGTATAGTCTATACAAATATAGACGGATTCAATTCCAAGGGGGAGAAAAAGTTAACAATATAAGGGGAGAAAAAAATGAGTGGATGACTTATAGGTGCAAGGTCCAAAACCCAAATACTACTAGGTACAAAGTTTTTTCTTAATTAGTTGTAGGTCCAAAATAGACATCAGAATGACCTTTCTACCCTTATTTATTATTTTATCATTTTCTTCCTCTCACTTCCTTTCTTCAGTTTTTTTTTTCCCAATCAGCCTTCCTTTCCTTTTTTTTTGTCAAAGTTTTATTGTTTAATGATCAAAGATATTCATTAACAAAGCCGAGGTTACTAACTGCCTTTGAAGATGTGAAAATATAAGCTTAGGGCGTTAGTTCAAAATTTTACAATGGAAATGATAATGAGAATGAACATTAGCTTTATAGTGGTAAATGAGAATAAAAGATAATTAATTTAAAATATTGATAGTTTTATAAAATGAAGGTCTCAAAATTTCTCGCTCTTCTTCATTACTCTGAATATCTCCTCCGCTCAGCAAATCACCCTTTTGATTCGGCATCATTAGGAGATCTGCTTGAGATCAAATGCTCCGATTTTCTCTACCTCCTACCGTTTTGGCCGGATTGGTTAGTCAACCCAATAAACCAATCGGATGAATGGTTATCATTGAGTGGTTTATTTGAGGAACCTAGAGCCGCCCAGCGTGCTTCTATTTTGCTGGCAAGTCCGAGATGTATCGCGGCTCCCGGGACGAGGTTTATCCTACCTGGGCGGCAGCATTGATTGCCCCAGGCACTATATATCTGGCTGTGCTAATTTCCAACCCAACACAACAAACATTCCTTGGCAACACATTTACTTCTTCACATCAACCTCTGTCACCTCCATTAATACCCCCAATTTCATTGAAAAAATTAGATACTCGTTCTTTGTTTTCACAAGCTCCACCGATATGGACACCGATATTATCGCCATGTGGGATAAACTCACCATTTTCGACAAAGAAAGAACCCCCATCGTCATTAAGCCTGAAAACCTGGCAATCCGATCAATGCTCTGGTGGGCAAACTCACCACGAAGAAGTTCATGGGGCCCACGATCTCCAGATGAGCCTCCCAAAGATATGGGACCTGAAACTCCCGCTCGATATAAAACCTCTTGGTGGAGGTTTATATATCTTTGAATTTGCTGATAGAAGTGAATGCGATAAGGTCTATAATCGTCAACCCTGGAACTTCAGGGGTGCGGTGCTGCTACTCACAATGATTAAGGGAGACGAGCGCCCCTCTGATATAGTGCTCACGGCGGTCCCGTTTTGGATACAAGTACATGGCCTCCAGATTAGAGCCATGACGAGGGGCACATCTGGCGACCTCACTAGCTTGTTGGGTGAAATCTTGGACGTTAAAAGTGACTATGATGGAGTTGCGTTAGGTGAATGTGTTTGGGTTCGCACCATGGTCGATATCCGAAAACCTCTCCACCGATGGGCGACGATCAACATTGAGGATTCCATGTGCCGAGTAATTTTCCGATATGAAAAATTGTCGGACTTTTGCTACTGTTGCGGCAGGCTGAGCCACCATGAAAAGGATTGTGATTTCATAATGCCGGATGGTAAAAAACACTTTGGACCGTGGATGAGGGCGAATGGTCAGCACTCGGTGTCTCTCGAAACCATCATTGTCGAGCTTGATAAATTGAACGCTAGGAAACCGGTGCTCCAACTCAGCCACTACCCTACCACTCCGACTCTCTCAAACCGAACCAGCTCCCCTGTTTCAGTACCAGATTGGTCCTCCAACAAAGTGAAGGGCCAAACTTCTGCACCCACTCTACACCAGGCCCCGAAAGATGAAGATTTCGCTAAGAAGAAATCCTCGACAATTACTCCGGCCTCGTGTGCTCCCGACTGGAAACGACTTCTCACAAAACACAACCCACATCCTAGTTCTAGAGAGATAATCTATCACCGTCATGAAAGAAAGGACTCCAGGTCCCCCACCTCTCGCTGGTCCGAACCAATGGCCATGGACTTGGCCTCAGATATAGAAAAATCCGAACCCAAGCTTAGGGGCTCCGCGATGACAACTCTATACCTTCCGGCTCCCAATTCTCCTCGTGACCGCCCTGATGACCCGAATCAGGCTCTTTCCCTCTCTGCGGCTGAAGCCGAGCTTATGCCTACTCACAAACTTTTGGCTATGTTTACAGGTTTTAATGATGCTACATTTACTTTTGAATCCCCCCCGATCGATAAGGCTGACCCCCCAGAGAGGACAAAAAAAGGAAAGGGCAAGATGAAGCTCCCATCGCAAACTGACGCTCACAACAAAACCGTCCTCAACCCAAAGCTTGGCTCCAAAAGAGCACCCAAACAAGAACTGGCCCAGTCCCGTACCAAGAAGCAGAAGCTCGAAGAAACTACGATTCTTATCCCGTTTCAGATCAACAATGATGTTATGGTGGAGGTTGACCAGGCTCAACCCCGCCAACAGACATGAGTCTCATCTGCTGGAACGCTCGTGGCCTCGGGGGACAATGAGCGTTCAAAAATTTTAAGAATCTTATCCTTAACAAATCCCCCGATCTGGTTTTTATTTCTGAATCCAAACTAGTTAAGTCGACGGTGTTAAAATATCGTTCTAGTACCAAGTTTTACGGAAGTTTTTGTATTGAACCTATTGGCAATAGTGGCGGTCTTGCCTTATTTTGGAATGAAAATTTGGATGTTTCTGTTTTGTCCTATTCGCATGGTCATAGCAATTGTTCTATTACATACGATAACAAAAGGTGGTATTTTACTGGTTTTTATGGTAACCCTAATGTTAATCTGAGATATCTGTCATGGGAGTTACTTGATAAAATCTCTAAAACTCACCACAATCCTATGGATAGTTGGCTGGTGGGAGGAGATTTCAACGAAATTCGCTTTGAAAATGAAAAGCTTGGAGGCAATAAAAGATCATTCAATCCCATGAATGCTTTTAACATGAGTTTACAACAGAACGATCTTCATGATGTTAATAACTCCGGCCCGAAATACACATGGAATAACATGAGATCGGGGAGGGACAATATTCTGGCCCGGTTGGACCGTTATGCGGCTAACAGCGCGTGGCTTTCTTCCTTTCCGAACACTATGTCCGTGAACCTTGATTATTATGGCTCAGACCACCGACCGATCCTTATCAAACTCGTTCATAATATCCATCAGGCGCCTTCCTCCACGTCTTTGAGTTTCAAATTCGAACACAAATGAATTTATGAAGAAGAGTACAAGGATGTGGTGTTAAACTCTTGGAATAACACGAATCATCTTAATGGGTTGGAGAATAGACTTAAAGATATGGCCAACTCTTTTAACCAATGGTCAAGAATCTCCTTGGGAAGCCCGAGAAAGCAAATAAAAGCCACTAGAACTCTCCTAAATAAACACCTCAATGCTGAGGAATCCAAATTTGATCTTAAAAAAATTCGGTCCATTCAATGCAGATTGGAGAAATTGATGTGCCAAGAGGAAACTCATTGGAAGCAACTAGCTAGAGTCAACTGGCTCAATTCAGGAGATAGGAACACCTCTTTCTTCCATAAAACGTCCTCGGATCGGAAAAAGAAGAACACCATTAAGGTGCTGTTTACTGACGAAGGAGTACCTTTTACGGACCAGAAGGATATCGAGAAATCTATTGAGGAGTACTACCAGACACTCTTTAATTCCCAGAAACCCTCGACTGAAGATATTGAGGAAATTGCTAAGTACATCCAGCCGTCGGTTACAAAGGAAATGAATGACTTCCTTTCCAAGCCCTTTACGGGGGAGGAAGTTAGAAAAGCTTTGTCCGATTTGAACCCAGCCAAAGCTCTGGGTCCCGATGGCTTTACGACTCTCTTTTTTCAAAACTCCTGGACGATTGTTGGTGAGGATGTAACAAAGGAAAGCCTGCGAATTCTTAATGGTTTACAGAGCTTGAAGGGTCATAATCCCACCAATATTACCTTAATTCCAAAAATCAAAGACCCTAAAACTCTTAAAGATTTCCGACCTATCAGCCTCTGCAATGTTTCCTATAAAATAGTCGCTAGAGCAATTACGAACCGGTTCCGAACGGTCCTGGGGACCCTTATCGACCCCCCAACCAGAGTGCTTTTATCCCTGGGCGACTGATTTCGGATAATATTATTCTAGGGTACGAGTGCATGCATTGACTCAGAAACAACAAAAGTAAGCAGGGCTACGCGTCCCTTAAACTGGACATGAGTAAGGCGTATGATAGGGTGGAATGGACCTATCTGGAGAAAATCATGCTCCGTATGGGTTTTAATCTCATATGGGTCAACTTGATTATGGAATGTGTGACCACCCCCACGTATGCCTTCAAGGTCAACAACAATACTGCTGGAAAGGTAATCACAACCAGGGGGCTCCGCCAAGGGGATCCTCTTTCCCCCTACCTATTTGTGATTGTTGCTCAAGGGCTGTCCTCAATGATCAACGCCCAAGCTTCCAATGGGAAGATCACTGGTATTAAGATCGCTAGAGGTAGTCCCATGATCACCCACCTCTTCTTTGCTGATGATAGCCTTATCTTTTTTAAAACTGGTAGGGAAGATGTCCTTAATATAAAAAATTGTCTGAATGTTTATGAAAAGGCCTTGGGTCAATTGATCAATTTTGATAAATCGGCCATCACTTTCAGCAAGTGTACGTCTCAGTCCAATATTGACTTTGTCAAAGCTAGTCTCCAAATTCGAACCTGCCAAGGCCATGACCTCTATTTGGGGCTACCCACCTTCTCAATTCAAAGCAAGCAACTCCAGTTCGGATACATAATGGATAAAGTCTCCAAAAAATTGAGTTGTTGGAAGAATAAGTTTTTTACGGATGGCGGACGTGAAATCCTCATCAAATCTATTATACAAGCCATTCCCACTTATGCAATGTCTTGCTTCAGGATCCCCACCACTATCTGCGGGGAGATCGAATCATCGTGTGCTAGATTCTGGTGGGGAGGAGATGCAGATATTAAGAAGACTCACTGGAAGGAGTGGAAACTTCTTACCAAGCCCAAAAGTGAGGGAGGAATAGGGTTTAGAGATCTGGTTACATTCAACAAGGCTCGACTGGCAAAACAAATATGGAGAATCATTCTTTATCCTGACTCCCTAGTTGCAAAGGTGCTTAAAGCTAGATATTTCAAACACTCTGATGTCTTAGAGGCCACTCTGGGTTCTAACCCCTCGTATATTTGGCGATCTATTATGTGGAGCAAACCGATAATCTCTGACGGACTATTCTGGAAGATTCACGACGGAACAAAGGTTCATATAAGAAAGGACCAGTGGGTCCTGAATCTGGTGTCAGGAAAAATTACCTCTAATACCAACGAAGACAGCAACACTAAGGTCCAAAGCCTTATCACGACTTCCAAACATTGGGATGTTCTTAAACTCAACACACTGTTTCGGAAATACGAAGCCGAGGCAATCATGAAGACGCCAATTGATCAGTTAAGCAATTCTGATGCTCGTTACTGGCGTTACTCCAAAAAAAGGCATATATACAGTCAAATCGGCCTATTGGAAAGCCCAATCACCAAGCTAGGGTACTGGGAATGAAAACATGGCTTCGACTAGTGTGGGTCCCAGGTCCTGGACCAGAATATGGAATCTTAATATCCCTCCCAAAGTCGAGATCTTCCTCTGGAAAACGGCCCAGAATGCAATCGCGGCAGAGGCTAATCTAGCTGCCCACCACATCCCTTGTCAACCCAGGTGCGTAATTTGCGGACATCATAAAACAGACACTAATCATGTGCTCTTTTTTTTTTTCAGGGAGTGAAAGAAGCGTGGAACAAAACGAGCTGGTGGCCCATCATCAAGAAAACAAAAGGAATCTCCTCAGAAAGTCTGACCATTCATTTAATTCTTTCTCTGGATAAACACGAGCTCGAATCAGTAGCCATGAAGATGTGGGGTATCTGGAAGGAAAGATGCGAGTGGACACACTCGAAGCAGGGACCTCGTGACAAAAAAAAGATACAAGCAAATTGGACCGACACCCTTTTGGAACAATTCCACTATGAAAAGACAAAACTTGCTATCGAGAAGGACCTCCAACCTGATATTACGGAGCCCGGTCACATCAAGAAAACACACAATGGTCGTATCATGAAAGTCGACACAGCCTACAAAGAAGCAGATTTGTCTATTGCAATGGGATTCTTCATTTATGAGAAGGAAGGAAAACCCCGTGCAACTGGATTTCATAAAATTAACCCTTCGGGATCGGTACTTGCTGCTGAAATTATCGCCATCATTGACGGGTTAAATTACTGGAAGTCTATCTCTCAAGATTCTATCACGATCATCTCTGATTCCAAGGAGGCTATTAATGCCCTTACCTCCGACGGTCTGTTTAAAGGATATGAAGAAAGCCTCATTGATAGGGCCAGAAATCAGATCAGAAATTCCTCAGTGACGGGAATTCGTTTTTGCCCTAGAAAGTTCAACACGGAAGCTCATACGCTTGCACAAATGGCAACGAAAGCTATCCACCCTCAAGCTTGTGTTGGAGTAGACATCCCACGACACATATTGTCGTTAGCTCAGGAGCAGAACTTTGTGTAATTCTTTGAGCTCTAAAAAAAAAAAAAAAGATAGTTAATTTACGTTCAGTCATAAATCATAATAACGGGTGTAGATTAGGTCAGTTTCCCAAGGCCTAATTTGTTGACTTTATATAGACCTAGTCTTCTCAAAAGAAAAAAAAATTATTACCTCCGTCCCAAAGAAACGTGCACGTTTACTATTTTCACGTGTTTTTGCGAGCGAATTTTTTATTAGTATTTGAAATGATAAAATAATTTTTAAAGATGCATGCAATAGATGAGAGATAGATCTATAATACCCCTCTTTAAAAATCACTTTATCATTTGAAATACTAATAAATAACTCGCTTATAAAAACTCTATAATAAAGTAGGTGTGCATGCTTTTATGAGACGGAGGGAGTACAAGTAAAGTAAAGATGAAGCACATAGCTCAAATTTAACTCACAAATTGGCATTGCAGTAGGTCTATAATTCTATTACAATCTCATAAGTAAGTTATATCGCTATTATGATTGAAGGATTTGAATTTGGGTCTCGGTGTATGCAGGGGTTTAGAAAGAAAGAAAGAAAATAATGACTTAAATCAACCAAGCCAGGCCCTAGCCCTCGCTTACCGGATTTAGGGCCGCAATTGATGGCCTTCTTGGGCTTTTCCTTCCTTTTAATTTTCTATAACTACAAATTCTTCAGCATTTGCTTTCTAGTAACGTTATGAAACAACTACAATTTCTAATGAATGAATTGAAAATGAATTATAATAAGAATATAAGATGTAGTATATATTCAATTTACTCTTCTGTGTCGACACAATCGTGTTTTTAAAAATCAATTTAGTATAAAGTTAAAAAAAGCCCTTGTTAAAAAATTAAGTGTTCATTTTATCAAATTTAAAAATTGTAAATATTTGCTCAAATACAGAATTTTAACGAAAAAATATTTTAAAATTGGTATATTACTAGTTGCTTCTCATAATCATCATCTTAAAAGCAATTTATTAATCAGTTAAAAACAACTTATTCAATCACTTGTGAGTTGTGGATGTAATATTATTGTAAAAAACACAAGTCCAAATTGTTAAAATTATATGGGTTCGGTTATTAGCACCCCCAATATTAGGAAATTCACCCACATGATTATTTAATTACCAATTATATCCTTAATTAGCAATGCACATATTCACACTGCAGTCAAACCCACCGTCTCCACCACTCTTTTTATTATCATCACTTCCCCATTTTCAGGCTATATTTTAATTTTTCTATTCACCAAACAAATCAAATGCCACATCCGACCAAATCGAACGAACAAGAAATAACAACGAAAGAAATTAAATATATATATAAAAAAAAGAGAATGACACAACTTGGTACTTGCCGCGGGGCAGCGTACGGCGGCCTGGGGCTGCACACGGAGCAGAAGGGTGTCGTGCGCGGCGTGGAGTGCTGTTGGGGGCGGGGGGTGCTGCGCAGCAGCGTGTGGCGAGGGGGTGGGGGGGCAGCGCTGGGGAGGGTGGGGCGACGCGGGTGACGTGCGGCGGCGCGGTGGTCGTGGGGCAGGATAAAGCAGCGTTGTTCGGACTTTGGCGGCGCTGTGGAGGTGGTGAACGGCGGCGGGCAGCAATTTAAGAAAACAGGGGAGATCGGTGGGAGTGGGTGAAAAGAAGGAAGAAGAATTATTATTGGTAGTTTATTATTTATGTGGGTGAATTTATTAATGTTGGGGGTGTGGATAACCGGACCCAAATTATATAGATGCTGGTATGAGGTATCAATGTCCATGTCCATCAGAAGCCCAATAATGGGCAAATGGTAATGGCCCAGGTTATTTGCACCGACACTTTTAATAAAAATACACCTCATGAATTAATATATGATTAATACACCTGCCAAAAAACACCACTTTTATCCCTATCTGAAAAAAGCCCTATTTGTTTTTCCTTCCCTCAATTTTTCCTTCTTCTCCCACGCTGCAACTCTCTCCGCCTCCGCCGCCGCCGCTGTCTACCGGTGTCGCCCCCGTCGCGGATTCAACCAGGTACTTCTTCTTCCTTTTCTTAATAACCTAATTTCAATTGATGAATGACTAAATCCCCAAACCAATTTCATCACACCGCTTATATGTTTTCTTTAAAACAAAATTCGGCAGGGTATAAACTCCGCGATCGAAGAACAATACTTGGAACATATTTATTATTATATCCACACTAGTAAATTATGACTGAGAAGACTGGGGAAGTTTCATCTGAAGAAGAACAACGAGTAACTTCTACCTTTAATGCAACCGAGATGCAGGTGAAACAGGTAAAGTATTAGAGCTGAACCTGCTGATTAGTTGATGCAAATTGAATTCTTTGTATTTTCCTATTGTTAAAGCTTAATTTGGTCTGCTATATTAAGTTTAAGGCTAGGACTGGACGAATCATCGAGCGCAGTATGCAAACTGTTAGTATTAACCTAAAAAAAGTGTTTAAGGCTTGCCCATCGATTCTCTATTTTGAGGGCCCTTCATCAACATTAAACATTTTTGTATTGTTATTATTATTAACATCATCAATGATCTATATTAATTTTCACGTCTCTGATCGGAAAAGCGAAGTAGTACTTCATTGTTTGCCAGTTGAATTCTACTTTAGGTTTGCTTTGATTATTTTTCTTATTTACGGGCATGATGATATTAATTGTTGAATGTATTAGAGAATGATAAGTTCTAAAAATTAGGTTTAAATAAAATCCTTTGCAAAGTGAAAGGATGATTTAGTGCTACGGCCAATTGATGCACCCTCTGGTTTTTCTATGGGATTAAAAAATAGAGCACTTTAAATTCCAGCAAGATGATGCTATGGAAATATGTGCGTTCACCTTGTTATTGTGTCAAGGAATAACACATGTAAGTAAATTATTTTGGAAACTCCGCCACGGAGTTATCCCTGGCTGTCCCAAGCCAGGATAAAGGGGAGTGTTGCACTAGGCTTGTGACAGCCAGCGTAAAACTTCGTCACATCACCATGTCATGAGCCAATTTTCGATTTCCGATTCTATTATTGGTTCATGTAGCCTACCCCAATTATTTGGGATAAAAGGCTCGGTGAAAAAGAAGCAAATTAAAACCGCATCTATCAGTTGAAGAATGGGATTTTTTTTTCTCTAACTTAAATGTTGAAGTAGGTGACCTGTTTTGATTCTTCCTTGAGCTTAGCTCTGCCTTTTCTCCATTTATCATTGTACTTCATGAAGTATTTCTTTAGTTTCTTTAATTAAACATGTCCAATTTCAAGTTGTTTGCATCTATATGAATAATTTGTTTACCTTCCCTCTTTCTTTTCAGCAGTTCCTTGTAGAGAAGAAGGATGATTCATCTAATATTGAGGAGACCAGCAGTAATCAGAAGCTACTCCGGAATATATGCATCCTTGCACATGTTGATCATGGGAAGACCACTCTTGCAGACCATTTAATTGCTTCATATGGTGGGGGAGTGCTTCATCCAAAGCAAGCTGGAAAACTTAGGTTCATGGATTACTTGGATGAGGAACAGCGTCGCGCTATCACTATGAAGAGCTCATCCATTGCTCTGCAATTCAAAAAGTACGCTGTCAATCTTATAGACTCACCAGGCCACATGGATTTCTGCAGTGAGGTATCGACTGCAGCTAGGTTGAGTGATGGTGCTTTGGTATTAGTGGATGCTGTGGAGGGTGTTCATATTCAGACCCATGCTGTGCTGCGTCAAGCATGGATCGAGAAGTTGACCCCGTGTTTAGTTTTGAATAAGGTTGATAGGCTGATAAGTGAGTTGAAATTGAGTCCCATGGAAGCTTACAATAGACTATTGAGGATTATCCATGAGGTTAATGGGATAGTTAGTGCTTATAAATCTGAAAAGTACCTATCAGATGTGGATTCCATGCTGTCAGTTGCTCCATCTGGTGATGATGGCGATGAAAATTATGAGTTTGTAGAGGATGACGAGGAGGATACCTTTCAACCTCAGAAAGGAAATGTTGTCTTTGCTTGTGCCCTTGATGGTTGGGGATTTAGGATATGTGATTTCGCGGAGATATATGCTTCTAAGCTTGGCGCAAGTGCAGCTACTTTACAAAGGGCTTTATGGGGGCCTCGGTACTTTATTCCCAAGACTAAGATGATTGTGGGCAAGAAAGGAATTAACAATGCTGCAAATGCTAAGCCTATGTTTGTACAATTTATTCTGGACTACCTTTGGAAAGTGTTTGAGGATAGAGGAAATGTCGAGAAGGTTATCAAATCCTTTAATTTATCTATACCTTCACGTGAACTTCAAAATAAGGATCAGAAAGCTGTGCTTCAAGCTGTAATGAGCCGTTGGCTTCCATTGTCTGACACCATCTTGTCTATGGTAGTCGAGTGCATGCCTGATCCGGTTACTGCTCAGACATTTCGAATATCAAGATTGCTGCCCAAAAGAGATAGTTTTGATGGTGGGGATAGCTCTGATGTGCTTTCGGAGGCAGAATTTGTGAGAGAGTCTGTTGAGGTTTGTAATTCCAGTCCTAATGCACCGTGTGTTGTGTTCGTCTCCAAGATGTTTGCGGTTCCAATGAAAATGCTCCCTCGTGGAGAGAATCTGAACAGTTCTGCAGATGAAGGAGAGTCTGGAGAGTGTTTCCTGGCATTTGCTAGGATTTTTAGTGGGGTTCTCTTTGCTAAACAGAGGATTTTTGTGCTTTCTGCATTACACGATCCTCTGACAATGGAATCAAGGCAGAAGCATGTCCAAGAAGCCGAGCTGCAGTCATTATATCTGATGATGGGTCAAGGATTGAAGCCAGTTGACTCTGTAAAAGCTGGGAATATCGTTGCCATACGAGGGCTGAGTCAGCACATATTGAAGACTGCTACTCTTTCATCTACAGTTAATTGTTGGCCTTTCTCCAGCATGGTTTTTCAAGTTGCACCCATGCTTAAAGTTGCAATTGAGCCGTCTGATCCGTCTAATATAGGTGCACTCATGAAAGGGTTGCGGTTGTTAAATCGTGCAGACCCTTTCGTTGAGGTCACTGTTTCCGCTAGAGGGGAGCATGTTCTTGCTGCTGCAGGAGAAGTTCATCTCGAGAGATGTGTAAAAGATCTGAAGGATAGATTTGCAAAGGTGAGTTTGGAAGTCTCTCCTCCCCTTGTCTCTTTTAAAGAGACAATCGATACGAATCCTTTGGAGAATTTGAAGTGGTTTAGTGGAAGCTCCGACTATGTGGAGAAAACAACAGCAAATGGTAGGTGTGTTGTCCGTGTACAAGTCATGAAACTTCCCACACCTCTTACTAAGCTGCTTGATGAAAGTTCTGAACTTTTAGGAGATATAATAGGAGGCAAATCTAAACAGGCTTTGAAAAGTTTGGAAACCTCTAGGGGTATCATTGCGGAAGATGAGAATCCAATCGAAGCACTCAAGAAAAGGATGATGGATGCTGTAGAAAGCGATCTTTCTTCTGAAACTGCAGAGATGGAGAGGGATCGTGTTGAGAAATATCGAACAATGTGGAAAGACGTTTTTGAGAGGATTTGGGCATTGGGTCCAAGACAGGTTGGTCCTAACATTCTACTTACTCCAAGCATAGGAAAGAAGATGGAAGGTTCTGTTCTTATCAAGGGCTCTCCTTATGTTTCCCAAAAATTAGGTCTTGTTGAAAACAAAAATGCCTCAACAGAATCATCATCATCTATAGCAGACGAAACGTTATTAAGAGAAGCAGAGAGTCTTGAGAGCAGTGTTTTATCCGGATTTCAGATAGCCACTTCAGCTGGTCCTTTGTGTGATGAACCCATGTGGAGCCTAGCATTTATCGTCGAGGCTTTCATATCTTCCATCGAGGATAATAATAGTACTCCTCACCAAGCGGAGCCGTACGGGGTTTTCACAGGACAAGTTATGACAGCTGTTAAGGATGCTTGTAGGACAGCTGTACTCCAGAGGAATCCCAGACTAGTGGAAGCATTATACTTCTGTGAATTGAATACCCCTACTGAGCATTTGGGATCAATGTATGCAGTTCTTGCTCGGAGACGAGCTAGAGTGTTGAAGGAGGAAATGCAAGAAGGGTCACCGTTGTTTAGTGTGCACGCATACGTTCCGGTTTCAGAAAGCTTTGGGTTTGCAGATGAGTTGAGAAGATGGACGTCTGGAGCAGCAAGTGCGCTGCTTGTTCTGAGTCATTGGGAAACACTTGGGGAGGACCCCTTTTTCGTGCCTAAAACGGAAGAGGAAATAGAAGAATATGGAGATGGGTCGAGTGTGGTGCAGAATATGGCTAGGAAACTGGTGGATGGTGTGAGGAGACGGAAGGGTCTGCCGGTGGAGGAAAAAGTTGTTCAATATGCGACGAAGCAGAGGACCTTGGCTCGTAAAGTGTAGAAGATTATATATACTATACTGTACTGGAGTTGTGGTATGCAAATTCATTGTTGATTTTGGTAGTTTTCAGATGCATGCTGTCTTTAATGACGGGAAATGTTTATAGTAAACAGAGAGGGTGTTACTATTGTTGTTGTATACGCAAGATTTGCTGTTTTCTCCTCTTTATTATTTTGTAAACTTTTATTTTCTATGGTTTAATAAAGCATCATAACCTTATCAAAATGAACTGGGAATCCCTGATTATTTTTTCCATGGGACGGGGATTCCTGTGCGGTTTCTCACGAGAGCCTGATAAATCTATATAAAAGGATGATGTTTCTCCCTAAAAGCTGCCAAGTGTCTACCTCTCTCTCTAATTTACTTAATTATTAAGATATTTTACTTAATTTTTATTTCTATACTTGTATTAATTATCTTCTAAGAAACACATAAAACGTCTCTTTCTCTTCTTTTGAAACTTATGGTTAGATGTCTCCCTTGCTTCTCCACCTCTCAGGAGGCTCAACCAATCAATTTTATTGAAGGCATGGTGTTAATGTACTGTAGAGTTCTCTCTTTCAATTGGAACAGTGGTTTGTTGCTGCCACAAGAATTACTCACCAGCAATTATCCTCATTTTGTCAGAGAAGTAAATTCAATATGTTTTTCCATTGAATTTGATTGTCTAATATTAAATTGTTTGTGAAGTTTAAGCAATTCGAATTGATCAATCAATTTATTGAAAGGCTTGGTGTTAATGGACTGTAGAATCTCTCCTTCAATCGGAGCAGTGGTTTGTTTGCCGCCACAAGAATTACTCACCAACGATTATCCTCATTTTGGCAGAGAAGTAATTTGAGTATGTTTTTACATTGAATTTGATTGTCTGATATTCAATAGTTCATCATTTGGTCTTAGTAGAAGCACAGAAGAGTGCATTCCATGTGTGAGTGTGTGTGTGCGTTTCTCTCCTGCGTCCGTGACTGTAGTTACCTTACCACTCTTACACTCTCGCAATTCGTCTCAATCGAGTGAATTACTCCTTATGGTGTGCTCAAGTCCTCACAATTGTCTTTCTGTTTTTCCCCATGACCCTGTGTTCCCAAGACGAAACCTTTTCTGAAGGTGAGTTACAGCAATTTGGGAACATTGAATTGAGCCCATCTTCTGGTATTTTGAATTACAGTCAGGTTAGTTTTGGTGTTCAATTTTTTTATCTAATATTCCAGAAGTACTATTATAGTTCTTGGATTTTTGGTCGCTTAACCAATGCATAAGTATTCTTTCGAATAAATTTGTAGGTATTATTTGAAGCGTCAAAAAGCTATAGGAAGCACGATGATAATATTTTGCTATTTTGTCCCGAAGAAAATGCAATAAATGTGTGCCCGCCCCCCTACCCTAGAACAGTTTGTGGAGGCTGTAAAAGCCTTTGTTTTAGCAAATGAAAGATGGGTGATTTTCAGTTCTATACTGTAAATTGAGATCCCAATTTTAGATGTCAATTTCTGATCGAATGCCAAATTCAGATTCCAATTTCTAATCAAATTCCAATTTAGGATTACAATTTCAGATGCCAATTTCTAATTTAATGTCAAATTTCAAATTCCTCCACCAGGAAAAGGTTCTTTATATATAAGACTGTTTCTTATGGGGAGTGGGGCTGTTCTAGGTCTTGCACAAGCTCCTGAATACACCGGTTTGACTTATGTTTCTTAAGTTAATGCAACGAGGTATATATAAGCCACTGAAGTGAACAACTTTATCAACTTATATGTTGCTCTAAATAGCTAGGTTCTAAATTTGCTCTTTGTCATGTGTATGCTTTGTGACAGTGAAATTTCAATTATATTGCACAAGATTCTAATCATTAGTAATACTTACTTTGTCCTTTTTGAGCAGTGGAGTAAACCAAATATTCTGATTTTGACTATATAACCTTATTTAAGGCATGTGTTTTCATTTAGGTGATAGGAACAAATTATCAGTGCTTATGTGAAAATATTATTTCTTGTGTGTTTTCAATATCATTTTATCTGCTGCATATTCTTATATTCTCTTTACATCATGATGTATCTTGCATCAAATTACATGTTTTAACACAATTTTTTTTGATGTTTTTTTTGATCGATTTTTGCCACAGTTATATGTGAAATCATTGTTCCGTATGGTTTCAAACTGAAAATGAGAATCATATAAATGTGAGCACAATTATATGTGGAAGAGGGACTAATCACTGTTTACAGCTGTTTGCAAACTCTTGAAAGAGCTTATTTTGAATTTAAAAAAAATTATATGTGTGATTGTGTATGTCTTTTTTAAACTGATACTGAAAAGCAGTATCAACTTATTTAGTTTTCTTTCCAATTATAGTGCTCCCCACAAATCACAATGTCAGAGCAAGAGCATCAGGGCAACGACGCACACTGCTGATTTTCAGATGAAAGAAGAGATATTGGAGAGTAAGTGATTCCTGCTTTTGTCCCCCAGCATTATTACTACTATTCCTCTCAATTTTCGCAGTAAGTTGTAGTAGTAATGATTCTAATATTCCATATGGTTTTATCTGCTAAGGAACCTTTAGGTGAATGTTTTCTAAGACAATAAATTCTTATTTTTGCCAGCTATATCTCTGTTGCCACTGAGCCTCATCCACTCCCTTATCTACAACATTACTTCATGTTCAAATCTAGGCTATTGGTTGAAAATGTTGCATTTGAACGCTAACATTAAATTAATTATTAGTTGGATTGGAGTTCCTTTATAAAAGAAGAGTAACACTCCAGTGAACCAGGTCTATGCGTGAACTCTATCACTTTTATGGGTAAAAACTATCACTATTATGCACAAAAACTTTCACTGTTTAAAATATAAATCATTTTCTACATAGTGATTGTTTTTTAGCATAACAGTGATACTAAAAAAACCGAGTTCACGGTGAACTCGGGTTCACACAAGTTTTTGTCTATGAAGAAATGCTGATATTGAGATTTGGAGTGCTAAGTTTAATGAACAAGTGATCCAAGTTTCTGTTGTATTTATAATCTCATAAATAGCCTTGACTAACAATTTAGTGCTCCCACAAAAGTAGTAGGAGACTGGAAGATGGGGAAAAATTAAAGAAATAAGAAGATTCCATACCAGAAAGAGAAGAATGTAATGACAGATAACATATTGAAAGAAAGGATGAGCAAGTAGCACAAAGTGATCAAAGATCATTGCAAGTTAGAAATGTTGCTCTGTTAAAACAGGATGCAAAACCAGCATGATTTATTAGATAGATAATATCCATCGCGGTAAGGTCAAAACTTTGAACTTAAGGAAATAAACAAATTTAGCAGAAAGCTTATTCCCCAAAGTTTTCTTTAGTCCAATATAAAATCAAGATTGCTCATTTTGTTCAGAAATTAACTTATTAAGAGTTGTAACAGATTTAGTTTGGGAAAATAGTAAATTTGAATAACACAGATATCAATTATGAAGGTTAATACAATGATGTGATTGTTAGGTATTTGTTTTTGTCATCTTAGCACGAATTTTCTTGATGATGGATAATAATATGCTATAATAACTGGAAAAGGGAATGCTGTTCTTGGTCCATTTTAGGTTTAAAAAGTTGATGTGAAGACCATTTTGGATAGGAAAAACTTCTGAAATTTTTGTTGGGATTATTTGAATTTGATGACTGCAATCACTATTTGTGTTTTATCCTCGCCTGTTCTTCTTTCTTGATTCCTGCTCTTCCTTTTTCCACTCAAAAATAAGAAAACAAACAAGTGTCTTGAGATCTAACCTGAGAACTAAAATTAAGAGGCACACTTGTGTGAGACCGTTTCACCGGTCTCACGGTGAGACTAAGTGTAATTTGGATATTGACGCTTTAACACTTTAGGAGGGGTGAGTGTGATTGTGCTAAGTTGTACTCTGTTTCATGCATGAGACCGTTTCGCACGTGTTTTTGTCTAAACGTTACCGTAGCTATATGACTTTTATACATGCCTGAATTAAATGAAATGAAAAATTAACTTTTTATACGTGTACAAAACTTATACGTTATGCGATAGACTATTGATATATTAAAATATAATTTATTATTGAAGTTTTATATATCAATATGAAGTGTTTATTAGAAAATTTAAACGTAGGCATTGCAAAGGACATATCTTACATTCACCTCAATAAAAATTATAACAAATATTTTTTTCTCAACTATTTTTAGTTTTAAATGTTTCATCTTCTTTGAGGTTTTAAAAGAGTAACAATCAATAATAGAAAATTATATATCCATCGTTATTTGTTGGTCTGCGAAGAGAGAAAGATGCAATAAAGGATGAGTCCGCAAACTGCGGGAGCAAAAACAACAATCCCTACATTCTCATTCTCAAGATTTAAGGTTATTCCTTTCACGCCGTTGAAAAATTCGACCATTTCCCCAGTGTAAATCTCGGTTCAATCCGTAAACACGTCTCCAACGGAGACCACTCGGCCGGCTGCTACCCTCTCTCGAAGCCGAACAGGATCATAATTTCCAAAAATTGAATTATTGGAGCTATCGGGTTATTAGTCTAAGATTTATCTTTTTAATCATAGAAATTCTTCCTAAAGCCCGGTTACATGCTTAACACATGAAATTGGATGAGATATTGGGTCGTCCATTACGAAACTTTGAACTACTTAATCATTTCTAACATCTAACCATCCCTCGATTCCTATCAAACGAGTCATTGAGCATAAACTAATAATACGAATCACGGAGTCTTCTCGAGATTATCAATCGCTCTTTTTAGTGGGGAGGAATAGTGCGGGAATTGAACGAGACCAAGCCGTTTTCAATTCTGCCATAAGTATTTCTAAGGGTATGTTCGTTTCGCGACTATCCCGGCGGACTTTGGACTTTATAATCTCAAGCCCCTATTTATTTTGAGACTTTAAGTAAGGATTTTAAAATCCTATTAATCCTACTCTATCTCATAACCTACTACTACTCTACATTTTATTCTCTCAATACAATCACATTATCTACTTTTATTCTCCCAATACACTCGAAATAATATAATAATATGTTGCGAGACCAGAGAGAAATATGAAGAGTATGTTGGGGAATGAGTTGCACAGATCTATTCGGGGTGAATATTTAAATACAAATTTAATTCATTAATTATTACTAGCATGAATTAATCATATATTAATTCAAATAATAATTGCAACAACATATCATGCATATAAAAAACCACGTAAAACCTACGCATGCGGAATCTACGGGTTTACGTGAACGCATTCCTCTCGGGATGGCAAAGGGCTTTGGTCGGACGGACTAACCAAAAGGACTTCCCAAGTATTCCCTTAGCCCTTGCTCGACAATCCCAAGGGAAGGATACTTTCGAACAATTAACAAAAGGAAAAAATAAACTTTTGTTGCACCACTTATGTGGATTTGCTAATATTTCCAAAGACATGGAATTGTACTTGGGAATGAACTAATCATCCCCTATTTATAGGAGGGAGGGGTGGACGAAAATTTATGTGATATTTCAATGTGGGAAAAGACTTTTCCTGGTCACCAAGAAATCTTGAATATATCCCTTATATTTTTTTCTCATAATTAAAATATTCCACAAAAAATCCCACCTCTCTATTATGGACAAAATTTTCAAAATTAAGTGTCACAAGAATCCAAGATTTGGATCTTCTTGAATTTATGAGATATCCTTGTATTTCAAAAATACATATCTTCCATAATATCTTTTCAAAAAAATCAAGAAAATCTTTCTTGCCCACTATATTTTCAAAATTTGAAAATTTACTATATAAATAACCAAGTGGGAGATTTCTTGAATTTAATGAGATAATCTTGTATTCCAAGAATACATATCTTCATTCCATAACAAAATTCAAAGAAAATCTTTCTCCTCTTTATCCATATATTTCAAAATTAGAGGAAATATTAAGCAACAATATCTATTTTATTTTAATCACATTTTTAGGTTATTGGACTATATGTTGGGCTACTCGGGGCCTTTAGGAGAATTAAGATTGGACCTTCTAATGGATCTTGAATATCTAATATTGAGCCACAATATAATTCAAGCCCATAAATATTAATTAATCCCACTACATAATTAATATTGCACCATCCATCTTAACCCATATTACATATCAATATGGCTCCGGTCATTATTTCCCGTGTTTAAGATTATCTAGCCCATTAATTAATTCAAGCCCTTTGAAATAATTTTCCGTTAATTAATATCTTTTGTCCTTGGTCGAGAAATCGGTTCAACATTATTATCCATACCTAAACTAATTCCACTTGCAAGATTTGGTATGATAAAACTTATGAACCTCCCAAGGGGGCAAATCAAGCAAGCGTGCTTGCACATTCCCATTCTTCAGATTAAATCTTAGCAATCACACGTGACGAATATTGTCCAAGATAAAAAAGTATTGAATCTCTCTCGATTAAGCTACCCATGATAAGTCAAAGCAATAGTTACCAATCCCACGTGATCCTATTTAAGGAACGAAGATTAAGAAACAACGAACCACCGAGGTCTAATTCTTCCTTGTTCGGTTCAAGAATTTATCCTCCTCAGGGGTCCTATTCAAATAGATTGTCGATCATGCTAGTGTAATCTCTTGGTCAAGACAAACCAATCTGAGCCTTACACCTCAACCTTCCGCGATGGTTGTTCATTTCCATCTAGGTCGTGAATGACGTCTTTTTAGTTACAAGGACCGTTTAATTTAATCTTCTCGTGATCTCGGTATCACTAAATTAACAACAAATTGTAACATGTACGCAATTATTGAACAGCTTATGCAAAGAAATATATGTAACATTCAATCATATTTAAAGCATCGGTGATAAACAATTTATTTCAAAGAAATAAGTCCGAAATTCAGGTTTCGATTATACAAAGTAAAAAGCATACTTTTTTAAGATAATCCCAACAATCTCCCACTTATACTCAAAGTCCGCTTTTAAGTATACTTTACAACACGCGTCTCGCGTGGTCCGTGACATCTAATGTCACCTACACGAACCTAATAATTTCTCCCACTTATACTCAAAGCAGATTAGCAATCGGTCTTGACACCCATTCCACTCACATGTCTCTCGAATGTATTGAGAGGCGGACACTTTGTGAATGGATCTGCTAGTCCTCCCTCGACGCTATCTTTGCCACATCTATATCTCCTCTCTTAACGATTTCTCGTATAAGATGTCTTTCCTTTAATGTGTTTGTTTTTACTTCGTGGACTCTTGGTTCTCTTGAATTTGCAAATCGCCTCTAGCGATATTGCTTAGACAAATTCGAACACCATCCAAGTCCACTAAGAAGATCTAGAGCCCCAATCGGTTCTTTCACCGCTTCCTGACATTTACTTACCCGAGTCCCATGGTTGAGTCGGTGATGCATTTACACACTCATCCATTTGATGGCTACACTTCCCAAATGGAAACACACTAACCGAGGCGGATAATTTACGAATCTAAATCGATTGGAAATCCGAGTCCGTAGCCGATGGGGATTGGAGTATCGATCGATAAATCAACATTCTATCCCGAAGTTCTTTTCGGACAATTTCGAATGTTTTTTAATCACATCCAATGCGGTTTCCTGGGTTACTTTGATATCTTGCTACCATGCCTATGGCAAAAAAGATATCCGGGTCTCGTTCACAAAGATTGCATACATGAGGTTTCCGAAGCGGTAGGCACACGGAATGTCTTTCATGTCATCTATCTCCTTTTTTCCTCTTAGGGGACATTTTCTTGGATAGATGGATTCCAAATCGAAAGGTACGAATCCTTTCTTGGAATCTTGCATCTTTGAAGCATTTCAAGACAAAGTCTATGTATGAAACTTCATGATAACCCGATCATCCTTATCTTGCGATCTCAAGTGATCTTGATCCCAAGGATTTGTCCCGGCTTTCCCTAAGTCTTTCATATCAAACCTGCTTTTGAAAAACATGCCCTTACGCCCGATCATCACACCTTCACATCGTTCTCGATGATCACAATGTCATCTACGATAATCTTAAGAATACCAATCTGATTCCGACCCGCTTTTTATACACACAACTTTCAAACTCGTTTTGATCAAACCCATAAGACTTTACAACATGATCAAAACTTTGGTTCCAAGCTCTGGATGCCTGTTTGAATCCGTAAATGGATCTCTTGAGCTTACAAACTAGGTGTTCTTGGCCTGTTTCAATGAAACCTTGGTGTTGTTGCACATAGATCTCTTTATCAAGACTTCCGTTAAGGAAAGCTGTCTTGACATCTATTTGCCAGATTTCACGGTCGAAATCTTGTGACAATCGATAAGAGAATCTGAGATGGACTTAAAAGCATGGCTACGGGCGAAAAAGTTTCCTCATAATCGATTCCTTTCTTTCTAAGTATAACCTTTCGCCATTAGTCTTGCTTTAAAAGGTTTCAACCTTCCCGTCCGATCCTCTTTTCCTCTTGTATACCCACTTGCATCTAATGGGTTTGACCCCATTAAGTGGTTCGACTAGCTCCCACACTCTATTGTGAAACATAGAACCCACTTCGGCTTTCATTGCTGTTTGTCAAGAATCTGCATCCTTATCTTGGAGTGCCTCGTCATATGTCCATGGGTCTGATTCCGGGAATCAAGTCCGAGGACTCTCCTATTCCCATGAATCTCTCGGGCTGTCAAATAACCCTCCCACTACGACAAGGCTCCGGTTGTGAAAAACGTATCATTTGGTATACCATCTAAAGATGATTGTAATCGAGGTTTGCCCTCTAAGCTCATTTAAGGTAATCTCACTTCTGGATTTTCTTTGGTTCATATAGTCTTCTTCCAAAAATCTAAAGTGGGTGCGGATGTCAACCTTTTGATCTTCGGAACTATAGAACACACACCCTTTTGTTCCCTCGGGATATCCTACAAACAAATTTTAATTCTCGATCGAGGATCCAACTTATCGGGCTTCCTTGTCCAACACGTGGGGCGGACACCCCAAAGTTCTCATGTGTCTCATACTAGGCTTGCGCCCGGTCCACAATTCTTTGGGAGTTTTGGGAACCGATTTGGATAGCACCAAGTTCAGAATGTAAGTCGTTGTTTCCAAGGTATGACCCCAGAACGACTCGGGAAGATCCGCATAACTCATCATTCCATTTCCAAAAGAATTATGTTGCTTCGCTCTGCAAACCCCGTTTTGTTGAGGGGTAAAGTCTTGATGGTGGGATACAATTCCTTCATCGATAAGTAGTTTAAAACTCATTCTTTGAGGTAATCGCCTCCACGATCGAGATCGTAGAGACTTGATCGTTTTTCCTTATGATTCTCTGTTTGAGCCTTAAATCTTAGAATTTCTCAAAGGGCTCAGATTCATGCTTCATAAGGGAAATGTGACCGTACCTTGAGTAATCATCAATAAAATTACTGATAACCTCCTCTTGCTTTGGTTGACATTGGACTACATACATCTATGTGAACGATCTCTAACACTTCTTTAGCCCCATTCCCTCGCTCCAAATGCCATCTTGGTCATATCACCCTCCAAACATGATTCGCAGGTTGGAATCGATTCAACTTGGAGACGCTCCAAATGAACCATCTTTCACCAACCTTTGGATCCTCTTTTGGATTTATATGACCTAATATTAGATGCCAAAGAAGTATTTCGTTCACGCTTTTTCTTTTTGTCGGGAAATAGTTGATGTGTTATAGGATGCATTTAAGTTGAGTGGTGTGCCGCTTAATTGTATAGAGATTTTCTATCAATGTCCCGTATCAGTACACTCATCATTTCAAAAATGATGTCATTCTTATTAGAAGAAACTTAGTGTCCTTTAATCGAATTTTAGAAACCGAAAGTGAATTCTTCTAAAACCGGAACACAAAGATAATCTCAAAAAAACTTTATCTTCAAAAGATATGTGCACTTCTCCCATCGCTTTAATCGCTACTCATGTAGCATTGCAATGTCTGCTACTTGCGTGGCATTACAATAATCGTTACTACCGTAGCATTTGCAATATCGCCCACTTCACGTAGCATTGCAATGTCTTCTACTTTTCGTAAGGTTTCCCGATTGTGATGAGGATCTCACTCCCACTTCGTTGCGGATCATTTAGAACCCGTAAAGCCAACATGATTAGTGGATCTCGTATCAACCACCCACGAATGAGAAGTATCTGGCCGCTAAACAAGTTTCAACAACTAGTGTGTAAGAATTACCTTTCTTTCCGTCCTTTTGGGGTTGGAGCAGGTAAAACCTCCATTGTCCTCTCTCACCGCCGACTTAAGCACTTCCTCTTTGGATTTTTAGTTGACTCATCAAGCATTCCTCATCTTACCATTGCCCTTGGCAACAACAGTTTTATTGCTTATGGCCTTTGGTCCTCTTCTTTATCTTGCCTACCCTTGGCATAGAAGATGAAAGGCCCGACCACTTGCCGTCAAAAAGCTTGAGTTTGGTGCCTTATCATCATTTCTGCCGAGTCCAAAAGTTTGCAACAAATTAGCTAGTGAGGCCAAGATGCTCAAAAAACCTTTCGGGCAGAAATGAAGTACCAAATTCATCCTCGAAGTCTCCAGATCATAATCGCGACTCGAGAATCTCAAGTTTGTTAAGATGGGCCATCTATTTTGAGGACGTAATCCCTTACGGGTTTTCCTCCACCATTTTCAAAGGATTTACATCTCTCCAAGGTGATCCGACTAGTCCCGCATGTGTTTTGACTTCGTCGGTTGGCTCATCCGATTTTTGTGTGTCAAAATCCACTTGTGCTTTTTGTGCGATTAGACAATTATAATTTTCCAATCAATATAGTTTCCATACATATTGTATTGACTTAAGTATAATAACAAAGGATTAAAAGGTAACGACATCTTTGAATCGAAATAAACAACTATATGCAAAAGCATAAAATATATCACAAGGTTTGATCGCATGCATCATATTTAAAATCTCAAAAAAAAATATGAACATGCATCACCCAACATCTCAAAAACAGTTTAAATAAGCCACGTTGGGTGGGTCATTATTTAAACACATTCAAGCGGTTACAAACAAAACGATTTACAAACCCTTAATATCCAGATTAATAGTTGGCTCCCACTGACCAATATACAATTGACGAGGGACTTGGAGAAGTATATGCATATCAATTTTATACCTAAGTAATAACCATGATTAAATCTGATTATTATTTCGCTTTGATCGAGCCTCGTTGGGAGGGTCATCGTCGCCACTAGTAATAACCCACAATCATCCGTTTGGAATTCATTCATGTGAAACCTATCTTTTGGCCGGTCCCCGCTTAGGGAATTTCTCCAAAAGAATTCACAAATAAATAAATCATGGAGGTCAAAAATTAATTCAATTTTATTATCCTAATAAAATTGTCAATTAATTATTTAAAACATACTTAGTAATTTTGAAGTTGAGATTTTTCAATTTGGCAACCCTCATTTCAAACACATTTAAACAAATTAAATAAAGCATAAGATAGCACAAATTTAAATCAAGCAAAAACAGAAAAATAAACATATTGAGCACAAATTATCCAATGTCATGGTTTGATTTTCTTGACTTGATCTTGAAAGAAATCTCAATTTCTCCCACTCGTTCGTCTCGAAAAAATATTCGTCTTGAACCGCTCATGGCTTGACTCGCGGCGGGATGCATGCACGCGTCCGTTTCGCGATACCTAGGGTAGCTTTCAAGACCTCGCCGCCAGCGCCTCGACCGCCTTTCGGCGGCCTCGGCACCGCCCGTAGTGTCCGCGCCATAATGCCTCGGCGAGTGTCGGCGGCGTCAGCGGATCTCGGCGGCGACGTTGCGCGATTCATACAAGATCCACGCTTGTAGCCTTCGCCCATCGCCGCCTCTCAGCGTCCACCGGCGTCTCCGTCTCCAAGCCCGCGTCATCCGCCCGTCCGGTTGGCACGAGCACGCACCATCCGCGAGAGCGGCCCTTATCTCCTGTATTGGCACGCGTAAATGGCGCAGCCGCCGCCCACGCCTGGTTCTCGATTTAAATCCTTTAATTCTTCGTCTCTTCGTTCCCGTCCGTTACAATTTATTTACAAAAAATAAATAAACCTAGATCCGCACTAGTCTATTACATTGATCAAATCAAACAAATCTTAGTCTACTTTGTGGATTTTCTCACGAGGCAAAACAAATCCGAGCGAATCGAATTAAAAAAACCACGGTTTATATGCATGCAAAATAAAACATTAAAATCCATGACAATTGGATACCGCAAAACAGATCTAATGATTCTACTATCCAATTTCAATTTTAATGTCCACGAATTAAATTACAATTTAAAAAATTGAGTTCAAAAACAAATGGCTCGATACGATTGTTGGGGAATGAGTTGCCGCATCTATTCGGGGTAATATTTAAATACAAATTTAATTCATTAATTATTACTAGCATGAATTAATCATATATTAATTCAAATAATAATTGCAACAACATATCATGCATATAAAAACCACGAAAACATATACGACGCGAATCTCTACGGGTTTACGTGAACGTACCTCTCGGGATAGCAATTGGGCTTTGGTCGGACGGACTAACCAAAAGGACTTCCCAAGTATTCCTTTAGCCCTTGCTTTCGACAATCCGTGGAAGGATACTCGCGAACAATTAACAAAAAGGAAAAAATAAACTTTGTTGCACCACTTATGTGGATTTGCTAATATTTCCAAAGACATGGAATTGTACTTGGGAATGAACTAATCATCCCTATTTATAGGAGGAGGGTGGACGAAATTTATGTGATATTTCAATGTGGGGAAAAGACTTTTCTTGGTCACCAAGAAATCTTGAATATATCCCTTATATTCTTTTTCTCATAATTAAAATATTCCACAAAAAATCCCACCTCCTCTATTATGGACAAAATTTTCGAAAATTAAGTGTCACAAGAATCCAAGATTTGGATCTTCTTGAATTTATGAGATATCCTTGTATTTCAAGAAATACATATCTTCCATAATATCTTTTCAAAAAAATCAAGAAAATCTTTCTTGCCCACTATATTTTCAAAATTTCAAAATTTACTATATAAATAACCAAGTGGGAGATTTCTTGAATTTAATGAGATAATCTTGTATTCCAAGAATACATATCTTCATTCCATAACAAAATTCAAAGAAAATCTTTCTCCCTCTTTTATCCATATATTTTCAAAATTAGAGGAAATATTAAACAACAATATCTATTTTATTTTAATCACCTTTTTTTGTTATTGGACTATATGTTGGGCTACTTCGGGGGCCTTTAGGAGAATTAAGATTGGACCTTCTAATGGATCTTGAATATCTAATATTGAGCCACAATATAATTCAAGCTCATAAATATTAATTAATCTCACTACATAATTAATATTGCACCATCCATCTTAACCCATATTACAGTCAATATGGCTCCCGGTCATTATTTCCCGTGTTTAAGATTATCTAGCCCATTAATTAATTCAAGCCATTGAAATAGCTTTCCGTTAATTAATATCTTTTGTCCTTGGTCGAGGAACGGTTCAACATTATTATCCATACCTAAACTAATTCCACTTGCAAGATTTGGTATGATAAAACTTATGAACCTCCCAAGGGGCAAATCAAATCAAAAGCGTGCTTGCACACGATTCTTCAGATTAAATCTTAGCAATCACATGTGACCGATATGTATTGCCCAAGATAAAAAAGTATTGAATCTCTCTCCGATTAAGCTACCCATGATAAGTCAAAGCAATAGTTACCAATCCCACGTGATCCTATTTAAGGAACGAAGATTAAGAAACAACGAACCACTGAGGTCTAATTCTTCCTTGTAGGTCCTATTCAGCGCATCAGTCATGCACTAGTGTAATCTCTTGGTCAAGACAAACCAATCTGAGCCTTACACCTCAACCTTTCGCGATGGTTGTTCATTTCCATCTAGGTCGTGAATGGCGTACTTTTTAGTTACAAGGGACTATTAATTTAATCTTACGTGATCCGGTATCACTAAATTAACTACAATTAGAAACATGTACGAATTATTAAAATGCTTATCAAAGAAATATATGTAACATTCAATCATATTTAAAGCATCAGTGATAAACAATTTATTTCAGTAAATAAGTCTGGAAATTCAGTTTCGATTATACAAAGTAAAAAACATACTTTTCAGTATAATCCCAACAGAGTAAAGAGATGGGTACGAAAAGAGAGTTAAAATCAGGGTTTCCTTCGTCAGTAGGAAACCTGAATGAGGAACCTGAGGCTCAGGATCCACCTGAGCCAAAGAAACTGGACGAAGAAACTGAGGCTCAGGATCCACCTGAGCCAAAGAAGCTGAACGAAGAAACTGAGGCTCAGGATCCACCTGAGTCAATCTATCTGAACGGGAAAACTGAGGCTCATGATCCACCTGAGCCAATCTATCTGAGCGAGAAGACTGAGTCTCAGGTATAACCTGAGCCAAATCATCTGAACGGGTTATCTGAATGAAGGAAGGTTTGGGCTTCCCGTAAATGGGCCCAAACATTTAGAATAATCTAGAATATCCTTTATCTATTTTAGATTCTGTTTTTAAATTACCTAAAGAATATCCACTGTTGTGTGGACCCCAATGTTAGTTACAAATACGGCACTGGCCAATGAATGAGAATATTAGAAATTTGCAGCACTCTCTCTCTTCTAACTACCTCTCCTCCTATCTAATTCTCTCTCTCCCTATTTCTTCATATCTTCAAATCTTCATATCTTGTTCTTCAAGTAATTTATATTATTGGCAATATTATTCTAGAAAACCTCAAAAACATATTACGATCATCCAGAAAATATCAAAAACGTAACATTTGGTATTCCAGAGCCAGGTTTTGATCATGGCCGAGGGAACGCGCTCCAAGGATCTGCAAGAATCACACAGAAAGCTGGAATTATTAATCCAAACGGAAGCCATGAAGCTGGAAGCAGTAGAAGGGAAGCTAACAAATAATATGCATGGTTTAACAACCAAGATGGAAGAGAAATTTGAGCTTATGACTAACACTTTGGCAGCTATGCAGTTACAACTATTGAATATGGAAAAAGGCAAGGGTCACAATGAAGGGCCTTCTATTTTGGGGAGTCCTAACTTTGGATCTGGTGGTGGAGGCCTAACTACGGAACTGCTGGTGGGTGATCATCCTATCAGTATCAGGAATCTCCAAGGAGATTAACTGATGGTACCCAATTTCACAACCCAGTGCCTAAGATTGAATTCCCTAGGTTTGATGGCTCTAAACCTAGGTTATGGGTACTAAGATCCAATGGGTATTTTAAGCTTATGCCCAAATGATGACCGATCAACAAAAATAACTTTGGCTACTATCCATTTTGAGGGTAAAGCAAAGACTTATGGGTTCGTAATTTCAATCAAAGAAATTTGGAATTAACTTGGGCACAATTTTTGGTTATTCTCTCAACTAGATTTGAGGAGATTAAGGACTCTACAGTGATTTCTGAGTTTAACAAACTCAAACAAACTAATAGCTATGAAGATTATGTTGATAAGTATGAGGAGTTTGAAAAGTGTATCTTTGGTAGTTCTTTGAGGATGTATTCTCGAAACCTACTTTGTGGCAAGTTTCATTGGAGGACTTAATGAAGAGCTACAAGCTACATTAGCCATGTTTGAACCTACCACACTTCAACATGCTTATTAAATTAGGCAGGAAGCAAGATCAAATTTCTTCTTTGCGCTAACTAAAAAAAAACTTAAGCCTATTCGGGGTTTCTAATCATAACCCTAACCCTAACTCTAACTCTAATTTTATGCGAAGTGGAAGAAGGGTGATGCTCTTTGGGGGCCCTACCAAAAAAAGCGGACCACCTTTTCAAAATTTTATCTCCTCTGAGATGGCAAACTAGGAGGAGAAGGGACTATGTTGCAACTGTGATGAACCTTTTGTGCATGGGCACAAATGCAAACAGAGAATTTCATACATGATTCTCGCGGAAGAAGGAAGATACTCAAACCTTCTCTTCTCCTACCACCGAAGGGAGAACAGTCATGATGGGGTGACATCATGGAAGAGGTCCAGATGTCACTAAATGCTCTAAGTGGTGAAGATGGAGTTACTACCATGAGGCTTTTTTGGGGAGTTTGAACACCACAAACTCCACATTCTCATAGACTCAAGTAAGACCGAGTTTTATACAAAAAGGCTAATTCTAAAAGGCTCAAATGCCCATTGGTGATCTTAAACCCATACTTTGTGAAGGTTCTTTAATGGGTAAAGGTTGGTCGACTCACAACAAGTGAATCCTTTCACTTGGAACATCTGAGGACATCGGTTCACCTACCCACCGAGGTTTTGTTGGAGAATGAGGGTTGTGATCCGATCCTAGGAGGATTGGTTAAAATTTTGCACACCTATTGAGCTTGACTATGAAAAAGATGACTTTCACAAATCAACTTGCTTGGGAAGAGGGTGAAACTACAAGCACTTACTTCATCACCGAATGTAAGTTGATTTACGATGTGGGATTATATCGGATGATCCACACAGAGGCCCCTTAAGGAAGTTAATGAGATGTATTTAATTACATCAAGACCTCCTACCCACAATCAAGATGATCTCGAGTTACATAAGCTACTACTACTAGCTTATAAGGATATATTTGAGAACCAAGAGAATTACCACCCGGGAGGGTGGAACACCAGATTATACTCAAATCGGGGAGCATCCCTAAACAACAAAAGATCCATATAGAACTTCTCACGGCCCATAAGGAGGAGATTGAGAAGATTGTAAAGGATTTCTTGACTACACAGGAGTAATTCAACACAAGAAGAGCCCTTTTTGCTTCACCTGTGATTTTGGTGAAGAAAAAGATGGCACCTGGAGGCTATGTGTGGATTACAGGTACCTTAATGAACTCACAATCAAGCACAATTACCCTATTCCTATCATTGATGAGTTACTAGATGAGCTTAAAGGTGCTAAGATCTTTTCAAAGATAGATTTGAGGTCAGGGTACTTTCAAATCCTAATGAAGAAGGAGCATAGGTAGTTGACTGCTTTCAGGACCCATAATGGTCATTATGAATTCCTAGTGATGCCATTTGGGTTGTGCAATCCACCTGCTACATTTCAATCACTGATGAATCAGGTGTTCAGGGATCACTTGAGGAAATTTGTGTTGGTCTTTTTTGATGATATCCTCATTTACAGCACCGAGGAAACACAACATTTAGTTCACTTGGAAGCAGTTTTACAACTTTTGAGAGCCAATAAGTTGTTTGCTAAGAGAAGCAAATGTAGTTTTGGCCAGACTAGTGTGGAGTATTTGGGCCACATAATTTCTAAAGATGGAGTTGCCACTGATCCAGGAAAGATTGAGTGTATGGTTCAATGGCCAAAACCACAAACCATTAAACAACTAAGGGGTTTCTTGGGCTTAACAGGGTATTACATTAAATTTGTGAAGGGATATGGTTTCATCAGCAAACCACTCACTTCCTTACTCAAGAAGGACAGTTTCAAATGGAACCCTGAGGCAGACCTAGCTTTTCGTGTTGAAGGAAGCCGTGGTGAGTGTCCCATCTAAGATTACGATTTCACAAAGAGATTTGTGGTGAAACCCGATCTTTAGTGGGAGGAATTGGGGTTGTTCTCATGCAAGAAGGAAAGCCCATTGCTTACATGAGTAAGTCCTTGTGTCCAAGAAACCAAGCACTCTCTGCATGCATGAGAGGAGTTCTTGGCGATACTAATAATGCCATTGAGAAGTGGAAACACTACTTGCGGTGCGAAATTCACTATAAAGATTGACCAACAATCCTTGAAACACCTTCGGACGACTGGTGGTAACTCCACTACAACAAAGATGGATTACTAAGTTCTTTGGATCTTGACTATGAGATTTTTTGTATAAAAAAGGGGAGTGAGAACGGTCAAAATTGATGCATTATCGGGAAGGAGAAACAGTTGTTCTACTATATCTACAATGGTCCCAACTTGGTTGGATCGGTCTGCTAAGTTACACTGATGATGGTTACATTAAGGAAATCATCAAAGCCAAAGGTACTGATCATAATACTTATCCCTTATTTCAGTTCACTAATGGCATTACGAGATATAAAAAGAGGCTTTGGTTGTGGGTAGCGATAGTGGATTAAGAGATTTAATCCTTTAAAATGCACTCCACACCCCATGGAGGGTATTCAGGGTTCTGAGGAACTTATCGAGGGCTTAAGAGGATGTTTTTTTTGCCTAATATGAAAAATGATGTGTTGATGTGGGTCAAGAAGTGTGAAGTATGTGCGAAAATAAGTCAAGCCCAGTTTATACCACGGCCTCCTACAACCCTTACCCATACCAGACCAAGCATGGTCACATATCTCTATGGATTTCATAGAGGGGCTTCCTAATTCTTGGGGAAAGAATGTGATATGGGTAATAGTGGATGATTCACTAAATACTCACATTTCATAGCCCTTTCACATCCATATCTTTGCTACATCTTTAGCTAAGGTGTTTTTGGATGTTATCTATAAGTCAAGATGGGTTACCCGGTTAGTATAGTGAGTGATAGAGACAAACTATTTACTAGCTTTATTTTTTGGAAGAACTATTTAAGTTGGTGGGAACTCAATTACACCTAAGTTCATCTTATCACCCCAATCGATGGATGACAGACCGAAAGGGGTGAATCAATGTTTGGAGCAATGCTTGAGGTGTTTAGTAAGTGACAACCCTAAGCGAAGGTTGAAGTGGCTACCCATGGCGTAATCTTTGGTACAACACAAATTATCATTCAAGCTGAGGATGACACCTTTTGAGGCTCTCTACTGGTATACTCCTCTGATTCACTTATGGGCCATATTTGGATTCAACAAATGAGGAGGTTACATATCTGCTTTACTCCGAACAAAGACATCATACAACAAAGTCAAGGCTAATCTAGTCAAAGCACGTAATCGCATGAAGGTACAAGGCATAAGCATAGACAAGAGAGGGTTTTTCGAGGTAGGAGACCAAGTTTTTCTCAAACTTCAACCCTTTTCGGCGGAAATTCCATTCAATACCTAAAGAATTTGAAGTTATCATCAAAATACTTTGGCCCCTATACAATCCTCGCAAAGGGTAGGGAGTGTGGCTTACAAATTAGATCTACCAATTGGGTCAAAGATTCACCTGTCTTCCATGTTTCTTTACTCAAGAAACACATAGGGGTTAAGTATGTACCTTCCACGAGTCTTCCGGATGTTGATAGAACGGCCTTTTCGCGATCCAACCTTACTATGTCACAGAGCGACTTGATGCGGAAAAGCGGAAAGGAGAAAGATCGGGTTAGTGGTTCATTGGGTTCTGAAAGATTGGAAAATCGATTCATGGGAAGATCTAGCCTTTGTTCTCTAAATTTTCCTACATTCCATCCTTGGGGACAAGGATCTTTTCGTTGGAGGAGTATTGTTGCGAGACCAGAGAGAAATATGAAGAGTAAAGAGATGGGTACGAAAAAAGAGAGTTAAAATCGTGGTTTCTTCCCGTCGAGGGAAACCCGAATGAAACCCGAGGCTCGGGATCCACGAGCCAAAGAAACCGAACGAAGAAATCGAGGCTCGGGATCCACCGAGCCAAAAAAAGTTTAACGAAGAATCGAGGCTCGGGATCCACCGAGCCAATCTATCTGAACGGGAAAACTGAGGCTCAGGATCCACCTGAGCCAATCTATCTGAGCGAGAAGACTGAGGCTCAGGTTATACCTGAGCCAAATCATCTAAACGGGTTATCTGAATGAAGGAAGGTTTGGGCTTCCCGTAAATGGGCCCAAACATTTAGAATAATCTAGAATATCCTTTATCTATTTTAGATTCTGTTTTTAAATTACCTAAAGAATATCCACTGTTGTGTGGACCCCAATGTTAGTTACAAATACGGCACTGGCCGATGAATGAGAATATCAGAAATTTGCAGCACTCTCTCTCTTCTAACTACCTCTCCTCCTGTCTAATTCTCTCTCTCCATATTTCTTCATATATTCAAATCTTCATATCTTGTTCTTCAAGTAATTTATATTATTGACAATATTATTCCAGAAAACCTCAAAAACATATTACGATCATCCAGAAAATATAAAAAACGTAACATAATATCACATCAATCATCTTTTCTACCATCCTACCCTATAAAATTCTATAACAAACATACATCTTAACTATTTATTAAGATTTTAAAATACTAGGACTTCAAAGTCCGGATTTCCCACGTCCACTAGAAGCTCAAAATGAACATACCCTAAGAGAATATTTATAGTAGGCTTATGTAGTGCTTGATCAAAAAACTAGTTATTATAATACAAATATATTATTTTAACGTATTTCACAATTATGTACCTAAGAGAATATTTATAGTAGGCCCATGTAGTGCTTGATCAAAAACTAGTTATTATAATACAAATATATTATTTTAACGTATTACACAATTATGTACATTTATTGTGAACTATTCAGCATAAACTCTTGATGCATCTCGTGTATAGTCATTGTTGTTCTCAATCTCTCCTCAATTGACTTATATCTTGCTTAATTACTTGGAAATTATGATTGAGTTACAATTGTGATCGACTTATCATCCCCTACTGTTCTCTCATGTTGTGAGATGAAAACACTGAAAAATTGAAAAGAAATGGGAATTGGAGAATCCACGGGATGAAAATTCTTTCCTCCCGTTCCCTTCGTGGGGCAAGGAGTGAGGATTAACCCCCATCCCCACCCCGTTGACATCCCTATTTAGAATTTCACCACCAAATAAGTGACAGAGGAGTCTTTATGTTGTGTTACTGGTTTCAAAAATGTATGCAGCCTCGGCAGTTTAGCTCTAAACTGACTAACAAAAGATCTAACGAATAATAGGCCTAAAGCTGGAAGCAAAGTGTACAGTTTTACACACAATCCAAACACTCAAGTAGATGCATGTTACTAATAAAAAGGGCACATTGAATGTTGATGGTGAAATTAATGCTTCAATTCAAGCACGACCGACCAACTGAGTAAATCCGAAATTCAGTTTTCCAGTAGGGATCAAATAATTCTAGTCCTACTAGATAATAAGATAATTCTGCATTTATGTTAACACATAACAAGAAAGAGCATCCTCAGAAGCACTTGCGATGAACAATAGAAGGGCCGGTTTCATCATACTCTGCTTTTGTAACATGTTGATTTTGAGGGAACACCACTTTGGCTAGTATTGCACCTCCCACCCATGCTGAGAAACTTCCCAATTTCTCTGGCATATAGTCCGGAGGCTGTAATCACACAATCAGACATGCATTCAACATAATTTTCTTTGTTTTCAGACAAGATAGATTGGTGTTTGCAGAATTAATCAAAACAAACCAGGAAGAGAACATATAGAAAAGCCAACAATTTTACCTTGACCAGACATGGCCGGATAGCTGAGGAGCAAAGGCTCGCTTCCTTCTGAAACCTATCTTCAAAACCTACAACACAACATGGAAACTCCTCACACAATTCAACCAACACAATTAAATGAATAATTAGAAAAATTCATAGTAAAAGCATCTTGATTAATCTTGATGCAAATTCAATCCTCATTTTAAAATAGAATCCATCTTTGTCTCCTACTATGCAAATCAGTATTTCATGCATTACTGCAAAAAAAAAAAAAAAAAAAGGCATTTGATTGATTAGTTAGGAAAAGTGTTGATTATCTAAGAACTCTTAGTAATTTTTTGTTTAATGCTCAGTGTCATCAACGATTGAAGACCCCTTCTCTCATCAAGTTTCAAATACCCACAGCAGCTCGTGAATTATTGAAAGCTAAATATTTTGCCAAATTTGAGCAGAACAGGAAGTGAGTTATTAACTATTACATGTAAAAATCTGGGGGAAACCTCCAAGACATCCAATTATTAGAATGAGTTTAAGCCCTCGGTAGAAACAGATTGCTCTATCAAGCTGAAGGAAAGATGAGTCCAGAAATCTAAAGCTTGACATTGTTAAATAGTTATTGAAATTTGCAACACCAAATGCCTTCACTACTCTGAAAGTGTGATCAGTAAGTAAGAAAAAGGAACGATCTTCGAAGTTTTTTCAGAATTTCAGTTAACTCATCTTGCAAGCAGATCCTTTTAAAGAGAACTATAGGGGTAACTTCAACAGACAGGATTTAGAAAGGAAGAGTACTTGATCTGTCTTAACAGAAATTGAACAGCTAAACTTTAAGCACTAGCTTCTTTCTTTCTCATGACTGCCGATGTCCATTTCCAGCATAGTTAAACAATGGAAAGAGGAAAGAAATAACACTGATGTTTATAATATTTGTTGATCTCATGACTTTTCAAAAGCTGAGGCAGTTGCATGTACCTTTTTTTGCAGTTACGGTAATTATAGCAAGTATATTATGAATGTCTAGTGAACAAAGGTATCAGTGATGAGCAATGTCGGAAAATTCATCAAAGATTACCAGTCATAGAAGCAGTTCCACCACAAACTACAGTATTCTCTAGAAGCTGGCGGTGATTCTCAGATGAAACAGTTGTTATACAACGAACAAGCTGCTCGACTATTCCATGCGCCTCTTGACCTAAAATCGATGGTTGAAATAAAGCCTCACCAACAGAATACCTTTCTTTTCCAATTTTTATCACCTGAAATGGACAACAGTATACATGACATAGCATTTTCGACATCAAAATTAATTAATGAGCTCTCCCTATAATTTGAAATTGCAGTTCACGACCTAGTTAGAAAAAGGGCAAATAGTTTTGTTTGTCCTGTAAGTTATCCATATTTTGACTTTAGTCCTGTCGACTTTCACGAATTGAAAATAGTCCCATAACTTCGAATACTGCT
The DNA here is from genome assembly GCA_037126765.1 of Stenogyne calaminthoides. NCBI lineage: Eukaryota > Viridiplantae > Streptophyta > Magnoliopsida > Lamiales > Lamiaceae > Stenogyne > Stenogyne calaminthoides. The sequence continues at coordinate 331,291 of JBBCBC010000002.1, forward strand.
GCATTTTGGTCCAGTGACTGGATGTAAGAGGTGAAACATCCGGTTGACCAATTGGACTTCATCACGTGGACAAACCAGACTCTGCCACATCAGCGTCAACCGGATGTTTCAGCTCCTACAGCCAGTTACCGGACCAAAACGTCAAAAATTGGAAGCTACTTCAATTTATGAAAGTCGATGGGGCTGGAACCAAAATAGGGATAACTTACACGACTAAAAAAACTATTCTCTCTTTGAAAAATAACAACCTGTCCATCAGGCAGAGTGTGCTGCTCCTCAGGGCATGCCTGCTGGAGATTTCCATAAGCAGCATCATCCTCAGCACAACATGCGTAAAGCTCCTTCAACTTTTCAACGTCAGAGGTGGTTAAGTTCACTTGTGGATTGGATTTGCCAAGTTCTCTTTCAAATAAGTTGGTCAAATCCAAACCCCCTATTTCAAATCTTCTTGATGATATATGCTGAACAGCGCCTTCAATTACTGACGCAATATCTGAGAAAAATATGAAAAAATAAACCAAACGTTTCCAAACTTGTACCCATAAAGTGCATAATTGATGCTTTAAACTATTGAAAAAACTCAAGATGAAAGGGGAAGGCATCTAAACTAAGGTAACACTGATATAAGCAAAGCTACAAATTGCAGTGCTCTTACAGAAAACAATATTAGTTAACTAGTACTGCATGCAGAATATAAAAATTGATTATATATAGTCCATTCGCATGATTTTTTTTTTTTTATGGTCATGTCAAGAAAAATGAGATTTGAATATGCCAAGGAGTGTCCATATCAAATGGTAAACATGGTAGGACCATGGATGTACACATCACCAACTCTAAACAATTGAGACATTAACAAAAAAGGTAAAAAGCATATGAAATCATTTCAAGCAATGTATGGCCACCTTTTAGATAAAAAAATAATAATAAAAAAAAAAAAAAACTTTTTATATCAAACATGAAACTATTCCATCATATCTCTCTCATCAGCATGTGGATCATATAAGACATGGAGATGCTCAAGAAAAATCACGTAGGGCCAAACAATTCCCTTGAAAGTGGGAAACCAAAATCATGTATCAGGTAATTCCTTTTCTTTTGGATTTTTTTCATTTATAAGATGTTTTAGGTGGAAGAAAGGCAGTGTATCAACAAAAGGCAGAGTATCAACAGTTTCGAAAATTGAATAGATGCAAGGAACAATAGTATAAACTTATAAGTTGTAAAACTTATCAATCTGTCAACTTTATTAGATAGCTTCAGGTGACCTTCTGATCAACATGTTTGAAGCTAAGAGAACATTTTATCAGTAAGAATGAGATAACTAAACGGAGTTAAGATCAACACTAATCAATAATGGTGTTAAGATCAAACTAAATAAAGCATTTTAGGCCAATCAAAGCATACACGCTATTCTTGAAATAACAATATACAACAACAAAATATACAGTGAAACATACCCATCTTCCCATGGCCGATATCAACTGTGCATCCTGAGATACGGCCTACTGCATAAAGTGATAATACTGCTTGCTCAGATGCATAAAAGCCTGAGATGTTGAACTTTTCAAACATCAATTGCACCAATTGTTCTCTAACTGCCTGTTCCACACCCATTTAAAGTTAATGATGTAATTTAGAAAAACAAGAAATATTCCTATATTGCATCATTGAATGCAACATCAGCAGAAGAGCATCTTCTTGATTAAAAAATAAATCCGAATTCAAGGGTTGTATGAAATGTTTTTCAGGCTCCATCCAGACTCCACATATGTTTTTTGTTGTTACTATTACCTAACATTTATTTTTAATGTAGCATGCGTTGTCTACAACCTTCCTTGTAAAATAAATGGAATGTCTAAGAAGAATCACAAGGATTAATAGCTTATTCAACTTGCACTCATCTATGGTTATCTGTTTTTTTAATCAGAATAGAAAACGACATGTTAACTATAAAAGGTGCAATACAATGGACAAGTGGCCCCTCTCAAAAAAGAAAAAGAAAAGGAAGTATATGGTTACCACTCATCCTTTCATTCCAATTCTCTCATCATCACACATTTAGGAACAAAACCCCGTATTAACCCTTCTAAATGCATTTGTGATGCACTCACTTGCACATACCACATAATATAATTAAGAGAAAGAGGCTGGTCAAAAATTTATTTTGGTAGGCAAAAACACTTCTGTGCATCAGTTGCTCCATACAACTCAAGTGCATTTTTAAATGGAATTAGTTGTTTTATAGGTATTAGTTGGTCAGTATTACTGTATTAGTTGTTTTCACTGTACAGTATTAATTGTTTGCATTGAACAATATTAGTTGTGCACCAGTTGCACAATGCAACTGGTGCACCCAAGTATTACTCAATTTGGTAATGGAAGACTTTGACTAACCTTGGGAGTTGCCAGCGGATCTGTAAATAAAATTTGTCCTTCATTACCCATCTCCCAACCCAGACCAGAATAAAGCACATGGCCTAATAAATCTTCCATGGCATCCCAATTTCTGATAAAGCCTCGAACAACTGGATCAACAGTCACATTTTCAAGCAAGGAAGCATCGGTCACGGACTCGTCTTCAGGTACTTGTTTCATTTTTGTTGGAATTATCTAAAATGAGGAAAAGACATTGTAAATTAAGATTTTATATCACCTAACATAAATAGAACATATGACACAGTCAATGCTATATGATGAATCTATAAGAAATAAACAGACAATCAAGTACTTCCACAAGCAGCAACACAGACAAAGTCATAGAAAATAACCTTGAAGCCAAAGAAAGAAATAACTTGACTTGCTAAAAATGCATTTTCAACACCACATAAAGAAAATGTGTTGCAATTGCAGTAATGTAGAAAGCAATTGAAACATAAATAATATCGACAAATCATGATAACATGAGGATTTTAAATTTTCAGTCAATTTTGGGAAGTTCTATAAGTTTATTTCCCTTATTCATCGTCCAACGACTCAAGATAGAACAATTCGAGTTCTTCCTGCGAAATCTGTTGCTGATCTTGAAATCATTCTTTCAATTTCTTAGTTTGTCTCTTCTGAAGCATAAGCATTGCCACATACAACTCAGATTTGAAAAACAATCCCTACGAATGAAGCCCATACTAAAAACCCTAGTCAGTATAAAACTTGAAACCCACAATTACAAGTTAATAGCAGATTCATAAAAACATTTCACTGATTTCTCAGCAACATTTTTATTCTTAATAGCATTCCGATTTCCAATAAAAAACGTTTATTTCCCTATTTCAGAAAAGAAATGTTACCTGAGGGTCAAAATCAAGACAGGCATGATTAAATTTGATAAGTTTAGAACCAGCATCAACGACAGCTGGCTCCATGATCCAAATTGAGTTCGAGCGCAACCGTGACGGCCACCCAATTTGATATACAAGGATAGAATTTGAGGGACAAGAGTTAAATCTAGGGTTACCCAACTGAGCAAATGTTCTTTTATAAGACACAAGCAAAAGAGGGTAAGTACTATTTATCTAATGGTACTTTCGGAAGCTCACGTGCGAGTGATAAAAGTCAATAATAACCTTTGCAAGGGCACTTTAGTGGTGAAACTGTAAAAGTCTATATATATACATAGAAATCTATAGCAAATGAATCTAATTGAATAAATAGTTCCACCATAAGTCTATAACTGAACAGTGAACACTGTCATACATAAATAGTAATCCAAGTCTCCTTCCACCCTATCACTATGATTTCTTCAGTTTATTCAGATAGAAACAACCTAGGCAGTAAAGGCGTGCTTCCATTTAATCCAGCACTCGTACCTCCACTTACTCTAACCCGCATTATTAAATAAGAAAAGAGATAGCGTTTAACACTGACCCTAGATAGACACGAAGGACCTTATGTCTTGAACTTAAGCTTTACATAGTAATAGCATAAGTGCCTAGTCCCATGCCTTTTGAAATACTCTTGGGAAGAACAGTCTTGAAATAAATATGAACTACAATAACTAGCAAGAGACACTCATATTAAATCATGATAGCCAACAAGCAAAATTATCGTGTATCAAGTAGTAGCCAGCTACCCTTTAATTCACAAAAGATGCACAAGTAATTTGCAATAACCAATAATTGATTAATTAAAACACAGGACAGGAGGAAGTCAAGATGAGTGTTCTTCCAGTGTTCCTATTCAAGCACTTGTTTTAGCAAACTCACTTGTACCCCACAAAAATAACTCATTAATTCGGTCATCTAGTTCATGAGCAAGACGCCACAAAAGTTCAAAATCTTCTGTGTCGTTTTTGTTAGTATCACGAAAATAACATTCCAAATAACATTATTTAAGTCTAAACTTAGCAGATAGCTCTTCATTCATTAGGTGACGTAAATCAACATAAACCAGAAACTCTCGTCTTTGGATGAATATAGTACACAAGTTGAGAGTAAATTATAGACTGACCATTATGTAATCATTGCGGTAGATCCCCCAGACAACCATAAATCAATTCAAAATGGAAAAAATCAATGTTCAGTTTCTCAAATAAAAAAAGATTGCAAGGTAAGAATACATAATTGATGATTAAATTTGGTGGAAGGAGTTGAGGAACAGAGTAATTAAGATGAGAATCTTGAAAATCTGTCTCCATTTCTCAATTTGAAGGGTTTAAGCCCTCTTATACAAGGAAAAATGGCTCAATTACCGTCATAAACACTCCCATGTGATAAAAGGGAGTAGCACGAAAATGAAGAGAAACTCTTAACATTTGAATGAGGGCTTTAACTCCAAAACAGTATTGGCCGGAAAAAGAAAAGAATTTACCATAGAAGGAGGCTGGTCGGGAACAGCGAAGCCGGCTTTGAGCAGCTTGGTACCTGCGTCAATCACGACTGCCTCCATTCCTCAAACAAATTCTATGGGTTTTCAGTAATGGGATGCAAATGCATGAAACCTTTCAAACTTCAAACAACCCGCACCACCGCTCCCTCCTTAGATAGGTCTCGTCTTTTTCTTTCCGGCCTTTTTAGAGTGAACTCAGTAATTCTCCTGTGCAGTGTGGGGGATATATTTAAAATTAGTTCAGTGCCTACGTATTATGCGATTTTTTATTGGAATAAAAATATTGTGTCACACAATTCTTGCAAGACAAAGTACAGTGTGAACAAGTTTTACGGTGAAACTAGTTAAGGAGTGTGACTTATATTACTAAATTGTGTGACTTTTTACTGTAAAGTGTGTGACTTTTTACTATAAAGTGTATTACTCATAAAAGTGAAGGGTGTGACTTATATTATAGCAAAGAGTGTCGTAGTGATAACTGAAGTGTGTGACTTATATTACTAAAGTGTGTGACTTATATTACTAAAGTGTATGTCTGTAAAAAAAAATCAGTTTCACGGTGAACAAGTTTCACAGCATACCAACTCTTTTTGCAACTATTCCAGTCCCAATTTTTTAATACTAATAATATAATTTTTTTTTATATTTATCATTTAAAAGTATGAAATGCATTAAAAAACTTACGAAAACTCTATCTATTTGTAATTTGCTACGAGTCTTTAAGGGCATGTTTGTTTTGAGACTATTCCGAACGGACTTTGGACTTTAGAATTCCACATACTACTAAAATCAGGATTTCAAAATCCAATTTAAAACCTAACATAAACCCTACATCTGCACCTATTCCCATTAATAATAATATTATCACTTTTGCACAATTTCCAACACAATATTCAATCATTCAATCATTATTATAATAATATAATAATATAAATCAATCAATTTTTTTACAATCCTATATAATCCTACCCTATAAAATCTCAAAACAAACATACAATTTTACTATTCATTAGAATTTTGAAATCCTAGATTTCAAAGTCCAGGATTTCCCCCGCCCTAAGCTCAAAACAAACACACCCTAAGAGATAGGAATTTTGGAGGTTAGGGTTTATGTTTGCTTCTTCAAATTTTGAAGAATGATGTAAATGTGTTGGGGAAGATGACGTACGTAAAAAAAGGTTTTAAAATTCTAATATGATAAATATACATTAAGGTATCATAGGGCGTGTTTTGAAACACTTAAAACAACTTCTAAAAGCACTTATTTTCAAAACTCTCTTTCACAGCTTTTGAAAATAAATGCTTCTGAAAGTTGTTTTAAGTGTTTCAAAACACACCCTTAGTCTATTTACATTAGAGAAAGTCTTGTGTGAAATATTGCACACTAGTGTTATGTGCAATACAACATAAATAAGACAAAAGTTGCCTAAATTACGCGTCGTACGTTGGTCGGGTCAGGTGGTCGGGGTCCGCGGGCAGGTGGGGGTATGCGGCAAGGGGTTCGAGTTTACATAACAACTTGATATGTTACTACATGAACAAAAGAGTGTTACCCTATGAGCAAAAGAGTGTTACTACATGAACAAAAATCAGTACAAAAGCATAAACAAAATCAGAACAAACGGCAAAGAAATTCTCAGTCCAAAATTACAGATTTACATAACAACTTGATGTGTTACTACATGAACAAAAGAGTGTTACCCTATGAGCAAAAGAGTGTTACTACATGAACAAAAACCAGTACAAACGCAAAAAATATCATCAGTAAAAGAGTGTTACTACATGAACAAAAACCAGTACAAACGCATAAACAAAACCAGAACAAACGGAAAAGAAATTCTCAGTCCAAAATTACAGATTTACATAACAACTTGATGTGTTACTACATGAACAAAAGAGTGTTACCCTGTGAGCAAAAGAGTGTTACTACATGAACAAAACTAGTACAAACAAAAAAAAATCATCAGTCTAAAATTACAGATATACAGAACAGCGTGAAAAGAGTGCAGAATGATCTGAATTTCATCATACACTTTATGTTGAGGTGTAATCCAAACACCACACACATATTCTCTCTTCTTCTCGCAGAATCCATTCCAAAATTCAAATTGAACAACCCAATTTCATCCAATAATCGGAGCGAATTGAAAAAAAAAATTGGACAAGAAATTAGGGCACGAACGAGGAAGAAGAACCCGTGAGATCCACCAACAATCTAAAGAGAAGATGAAGAAGAAATTTGACAGATTTCGTGATGAGCGCCGCGAAGATGAAGAAAGCCAATCTGCCCTAACCCGCTTCTTATGACCTGCGTGAAAAAAAAAAAAAAAAAAAAAAACAATTGCACATAACACTAGTATGCAATATTTCATACAAGTTTTTGTCTTTACATTATGATATTTTTAACATAAAATTATTTTGGGTGTGTATACTTTGATCTTGTGTTATTAGTCGCAGCCTATTATAAAATTTAATGTGAAATTGTGTATGTGAGACACAAAATTATAAAAAAATTAAATTAAATTTATTTTTTTCACGTACTATTTGACTTTGATTTTTTGGCTTATTTTTTTATAAATACACGAAGAATATATTGTATATGTGTGAACAACTCACAATATATTTAATTAATTATATAGTCTTTTATTTATAAACTAAATTCATCATAAATACTTATAAAATGCTATTAAAATTCAACAAAATTATATAGTTTAAAATAAAAATATTTAAATTAAACTCGCATAAAATATCAATAACTATATAAAATACATATTTTTGCCCGAGTTTTATTCTTATATGTGTAGTATAGATTTTAAATTAAAAAAATTTAAAAAATTAATTTAGTATATAATGTGTTGAAATTTAAATTTAAAACTAATGGTGAAATTTTTTAAAAAAAAAAAAAAAAAAAGATTGGTAAAGCAAAATCACTCTCTTTTATGGATAGTGGGACTCAAGTAGTGTTTTAAAATACAACTTACACTCAAGAAGTACTTATTTTTTTTAAAATTGGGTCTAATAAACTTTTAAAAAGTGCTCCTCACCGTAATAATAGTGGTTCAAAACAGGCACTCAACACTACACTTGCTCCAACAAAGATTGTATTATCTCTCCTCAATTCTACTATTATATAGTAATACATTTTCAAGGACAAACTTGGAATTTGAATAATTGATATATGTTGGTGTTATGTTTAAAAATCATTTGTGCAAACAAATTTGAATTATCTGTCATATTTTAGTCAAGCGTGGATAACTCAATTGGTTTGAGCTCCACCACCTAGGACTATGAGGTCTTGGGTTTGAGACACGGAGAAGAAAAAAATTATTCCCTCTTGTGATGGTTCCCCTTGTGGTGGGGTGATGTTCCCCCTGTTGTGGTGGTTGCGGTGCGGTTGCGGTTCCGAGTTGCAGTCTCGGGTGGTCCCCCTCTTGTTGTAGTTGCGGTTCCGGTCTACAGTGAGATGAAAAGATGTTGTCACTTGTCATGTGCCAGTTGGTCGAAGAAACTATTGTAATTGATTATCTTAGGAAACTATTGTAATTTATTAGCTTTCAAAAAAATTATCTGTAGTATTTTACGGTGCATTTAGATCACATACGCATGTGATATAACGGTGCATAGTGAAAAACACACTGAAATATGTGGAGGATTCGAGTCCCAAACAAACACAAGAATGATATTTGTTTTGGATTTTAAAATTTAAAATCAGACGATTTTGAAAATCGATCTTTAAAAATTATCACGTTATAAACTTACTATCACATTACTCAAAACTTGACAACACCCAACTTATTATTTATTTCAAAGTTTTCTAAATTTTAAAATCAAACTTTCAAAATAACTTAAAATCCAAAACCAAACATCACCAACCTTAAAAATAAAAAATTCAAACGAGTACAAGTTTTTGTGTATAAATATAAATTAAATTTAGAGTAATTTTTGGATAATAAATATTGAATATTATATTTATTTTAATTGTGATTAATGGTAAAATATTGCATAAATTGGTAGCTGAAATTCTCATATGATTTATTCTAACTAGTATTGCACCCTTGCTAGCGCACGATCATTGTTGTCATCAAATATTTTGAATGTTAATATATTATTTTAGACTAATATAATATTTAAATTTTATATTAACATCTTGTTATATTATTTATATTCATAATAATGTGCGTTTTAAACTGAAATTTTATATTGGGAGTCACTAAATTCACCACAAATCATTATAATTTTACCTTCTCTTCCAAAATAAAATTACTCTTATTTTCCCCCCTCCTCAAGGCACCACCACTTCCCCTTTTTATCCAAGCCAAAAAGAACTTTCTTGCACTTTGATTCTTGTCGAAACAAAATATTTGCTAAAATTTTAAATGTCTTCCACCTTCGTTCGGCTACAAAATAAAACATAACAATATGTTCGGTCAGAGCTTCATACACGACTTAATGGTTGTTTGACCAGAGCTTCATTAATAGATTAGTGACCGTTCAACCAAAGCGATGAGCATGATTTCATGATCGCTTGACCCTTAGGACCGAATACAACTTTTACGACTATTTTTTAAAATTTTGCCTAGCAGTTAAGGTCGCAATGACTCATCTCTATTCAGCTTGCAATTGTGGCCGATCAGTGGCGCGACTGGGCCCAAAAATTCAAAGTTTATGCCAAAAAAAAAAAAAAAAAAAAATCAATAGGTATAAAAAAACACATTGGGTAAGCTTACATTGACGATCTCCATTGAATTTTCATTTCATAACATTGATGATTGCAATAAAATATTGAATCAAAAGGTTGCAAGGATTTATGAGCGTGAATTTTAAGAAATAAATATTCTTAGGGTTTATGATTTATGGATGAATGATATACATAAAATCTAACTTATTATCTATTTATATGAGGTTATAAGGGTCATCTTGTGTATATCTATTTTTGTCTTAAAAATTATGGGGTGAATGGGGGATTATGTGGTTTCTTTAATTGCTCCCTTAATTTTATTCATAACAATTTATTTGTTAAAGAAAATATTTTGCAAAGAAGAGTTATTATTCTTCACTTTATTGTAATTTTTTGGGTTAATTTTAAAAAATATCACCACCGTTAAAGTTTTTATCAATTACAACATATTTTTTTCTTTGCAATTCGAGACATCACCTTTTTATGTTATTTTACTCGAAATATTTGTCAATTTTTCGATAATAATTAAGTGATCTGACTGTCGGAGTTGACATAAATGTCCACGTAGGATGTCAAGACTGATAAATAAAGTGATTTTTTAATAAAAAATATTTAAGAAAAAATATATCTAAAAAATATTTTTAATATTAAATAATTTGGACCTACAATTTAGTGGTCAATTTAGCGTTCTTCTTTTATGTTTTTGAGAGAAATAATAAGTGCTTATTTTTTGTCATGATGAATTTGGGTTCTATTCCTAAATTTAAAAAACTTTTTTTCAGATATTATTTTCTTAAGAAAAAACAAATCAAATATTTCGACTAACAATAAATATTTTTTAAATTACAAATTATTTAATCATAAAAAATACTAAATAACAAAAAAATATTAAAATATTATTAATTATTTTACATAAAAAATTTATTTCAGTCCGCATAGTTTGCTGTTAATACCAACACTAGTGTTAATATAATTAAATAAGAGAAAGAGGGGAAGATATGAACATATGTCGACTAATTAAAGACATATTTGCAGAAATCGCGGCGGATATATAAGTAAGAATCTACGCTGCAATTTCCATTAGCCGCCCCCTAAATCTTAATTTGGACATAGCCATTCTGCTTCCGACTATTTTGTTCTTGGTTAGTCCACCGACGGTTGTTGATTTCAGCGTTGATTACAAAATTCACTGGAACCCTAGCTCTATCCTTTTTTTGTTTTTTCTTCTATTCGTGCCTGTGTTTTTGTGTATCTATGTGTGTGTGAATTGGTTTTCCGTTTTTTCGCAGTGGTGATCGAAATGGCGAACGGAGATACCTGTGCTGAAATCCGTGTGGAGGAAGCTGCGTCGAACCCTTCGAATGGAAGTAATGATGAGTGCAGCACTAAAGCAGTAACACAAGAGGTGGAGGATAAAGTTGACGGCATGACTTTGGATGAACCCCAAGGTCATTTCTTCGGACTTACTCTGAGTTTATAGGAATATATTGATTTGATATTCTAGCAATTGACGGACAAATTAATTTGAGCTAGTATATATGTCAAACTTGAACTGGAAAGGAATGATTTCTTATATGAGCTTAGTTTTCTGTGAAAGGTCGATTTCTGTGTCGTTACTGGGCAGCATATTTAAGTGGCACATTATGTTTTTAATCCCTCTTAAATATGTCACCTGTTTATTGTTTCTTCATCCGTTTCCCCTTAATTAGGTTTTTGTTTACAACTAATTTTATATGCTTTTTAGATTTTGGAAGAATGGGTGAATTTATTTGCTGTTGTTTCATTTAAGATATTGGTTCCAAGTGGCAATTGTTTTGTGTTATAACTTTTTCCTGAATGACAAGCTATAGGCATCACTTTGATTAAATTGAATGTGCTGGTTGCTTTTCATTTGCATTTTCCATTTATTCCTAACTTGTATATTATGCATTTGACATTTTAGAAGCTGCAAAGAAAAAGAAGAAGAAAAACAAAAGCAAGTGAGACATATTCTCGCATAGTTCTTTTTCTTTATTTTTTTAAAGTTTTTTCTTGCCAACCAGTTTGCCTTCTAATTTACAGGAAGAAAAAGGAAGCACCTCAGCAAACTGATCCGCCATCTATTCCTGTTTTTGAACTTTTTGCTTCTGGCGAGTTTCCAGAGGGTGAAATTCAACAGTACAAGGATGAGTATGTCTAATTAAAATTGCATCTGCTTAATAAGGGATGTTTAATGGTCCTTACATCATTTATAACTTGTTAAAGAAAGAAATGTCTTGGTTAGGCCTTATGCCTTTGCCAGAACATTCTGAATATTTTTTAGCTGAGTATTGGTTTGAGGAAAGAGCAGAAGCTATAACCAACAAATGGAAAGGTGAAAAGCTTATGAAAATATAGTTAAGTTTTTATTTTGAACAATTATCCTTAGACAAATAGAAAAGAAGTTTTTTCTTGTATAAGAGGACCGAGTGCGCCATGGACAAACATGCTCTTTTTCTTTTCCTATATGCTAAGCTGAGATTCCGGAAAAGTGTTGAGAACACTTTTTCTCAACTCCAAACATCATTGCCAGTGTTTTTTGGGATATATTATTATGTTTGTTTTTTCAAAAATATTATAGTCATAAGTCCTGATCTGACCAGCTCTCATAGGAGAAGATGTGTGCAAATTTCAAATGACCTGATATTGAAAACCTGTTTATACATATCTTGTTTATCTGGTTTCTTTCTTGTTTCTCTTTTCGCTAATAAATTTCTGAACTCATCTGAAAAACAATCGAATTGTAGTGAATTTATGTAATAGGAGTATAAAAGAAGCTTCCTTTATAGAAAACTGTCTTTAGCCACCAGTTACGATCTATTGATGAATACCAGCCTCAGGGTAGTGGCACCTTGTACTCATGTCATATATGTTTCATGATTAAATTCGCGCTTGACCAATTAATGAAAGAAAAAAATGAACATTCGTGACACCCCATATCTGATTTTGTCAGCAATTTTGCTCAACTCTGGCTAGTAGTAGTAATTTATGTTGAATCAGCTAATAAAAACTATATGGTTCCATATGCTGAGGAAAAATATTTACTCTACTGTATTGAACTATTAACAAGTTATCATCTTTGAGGTGCTTAATTTGGATAGCGTACTCCAATAGTAAGAGGGATTCAATTGTGAGAAATTGGTGGTTTAGAAAAAATCCAACTTCAGTTGCAAGTTATCTTTTACTCAAAAGGTTTTGTGGATAGGTCTTTGAGGGCATCATATAGATGCTATTTTTAACACAGAATGAATCATCGTCTGTGTTAAAACTCTATTGATTCTTGTGGGCATCATCTTGTGTGTTATTTTTGAGGAATCTAATGCAGTCATTTAATTACTAATGGTTCAATAGTAACTTATGGAGAACAACATCTGAAGAAAAGAGAGAACTAGAGCGGCTGGAAAAACCACTATATAATTCCGTTCGTCAAGCAGCAGAAGTCCACCGACAGGTACCTTCAAACTTCATTTTATCATATATTAAATAGACCATGGTGTTTCTAATCCTTTAATCCTTGCCAGGTTCGTAAATACATTAGGCAAATCTTGAAACCTGGAATGTTGATGACTGATCTCTGTGAAACCTTGGAGGACAAGGTTCGTATATTGATATCAGAAAACGGTTTACAAGCTGGCATTGCATTTCCTACTGGCTGCTCATTGAATTGGTAATGTTAATTTTCAGAAAGAGTCTAAGGTTAGAGCCTTTTTGAAAATCTTTCTATTTTCTCTAATGTCTTCTTTCGTCATGTTTATATTGCAGGGTAGCTGCCCATTGGACTCCAAATAGTGGTGATAAAACTGTGCTTCAATATGATGATGTGATGAAACTGGATTTCGGAACTCACATTGATGGTAATCTATCTCCCATAATAGATAATTATTCTTACATCAGAAGGATTGTTGGATGCTATTCTTGACTATAGATGCTGTTTTATTTAATTCTGTCTTGACTTCAAATTACTCTGTCACTTTCTTTCAGGGCATATAGTGGACTGTGCATTTACGGTAGCATTCAACCCCATGTTTGACCCACTGCTAGAGGCCTCACGTGAAGCTACAAATATGGGCATTAAGGTGGGTACTCGGTAATTTTACTGTATTAGTTTTTGACAAATGGCATTACTGAATGTTGTGAAGAAAAAATGGGAGTTTTTATTAGATTTTTATTTTATTTTAAACTAGGAAGCTGGAATTGATGTGCGCCTATGTGATGTTGGTGCTGCAATCCAAGAGGTCATGGAGTCGTATGAGGTTGAGATAAATGGAAAGGTGTTCCAAGGTATAGTTTCAACTTTCAATTTGAGCAATTAGGATGGGAAGTTTATCGTTATATGGAAAAATAAATGTTTTTTTGCTCTTTCTTCCGCACTCTTTTAAAATGACTATATGGAACAACACAAAGAGCTAAGTTCTTTATTTTACTCTTGGAGCGGTCATCAAGTGATATTTGTTGTTTCAAATTTCTTACCCATCTCTCAATGTGCCTGGACTCTCATGCGTGATGTAGTATTGACTTCACCAACTTTCAAATTGGGATACTTACGGTTACAAATTTTGATAATCCGGTTTTAGACTTGGATCCATAGTAGTTCCATTGATATAAGAAAACAGAAGTATGCACTGGGAGGGGAGATGAGAACGAAATGAGTGTTTCCAGTGCACAGAGATGTATCTTACTAAAATGCCTAGAACCACAGGTTATCAGAAACTCTTCAACCTCAAAGTGGTATATTATGGTGCTATTATCAGGATCATGGAAATAACAAGATCTTTAATATAACATATTGTTTATATTCAATAATTTTTTGTGTAATTTGGGTTCCTAATTGGTTTGCATTTGTACAAATTTAGATGACGTGATAAACCTTGGCTGATAAGAAGCACTCCTTCTACTGTTTGGAGATCAATAAATATTTTTCTTTTCAACTTCCATGAATTAAAAGGGCTTCTTGGCCAATTCAATTGATGATTTCAGTTATTATTTTTATCAAACAATCATAATATGTATGTGGTTAATTTGTAATGAAGATCAAAAGTTGAAGATATATTCATGCAACATGATCTTCACAATACATCCTCAAACTTATTGACATGCCCAACTTGGTAACCTGGATGCTTTGATGTTTTGGCAGTTAAAAGTATCAGAAATTTGAATGGTCATAGTATTGGGCCTTATCAAATCCATGCGGGAAAATCAGTTCCTATAGTAAAAGGAGGAGAGCAAACCAAAATGGAAGAGGGGGAATTTTATGCAATCGAGACTTTTGGATCCACAGGTGAGGTCTTTTACTGTTGAAAGTAAGAATTTTTTGTCATAGCAGTTAGGTTCAAATGTATAATTAGAATGTTTGGCTTCCCTTATGTGGTCATGCAGGGAAAGGATATGTGAGAGAAGACCTTGAATGCAGCCATTACATGAAGAAATTTGACGCGGGACATGTTCCACTGCGGTTGCCCAGAGCAAAACAGCTGTTGGCTACTATCAACAAAAATTTCTCTACGTTGGCTTTCTGCAGACGCTATCTAGACCGTCTTGGGGAAACTAAGTATCTCATGGCACTAAAGAATTTGTGTGATTCTGATGTCATTCAGGTATGTATTTTGCTGTTCAAGAATAAGATCTACAAAGGCTTGAATGACTGCTGCTTCTTATATACTCCTTCCATTCATAAGGAGTGTCGTTTTTTTACATATATACCCCCAATCTCTCTTTCTCTCTCTTCCCCGCTCTTCTCCCTTTCCCATTAGTTACTGGTTAATTGATTCTAAAAAAATGAATTCAATAAATCTAAAATTCCAGCACAAAAGAAAAGGAGGGAAAAGCACGACTCTGAAATTTCAAGAAAAAATGTACACAATATGGGGAAAAAGAAAAAAGTAATGTGCGGCAATATGAGGGAGAGGAGAGAGAATTAGAGAATAAAATATTATCTTAATTAAAATTATAAGAGATCTTTTAGGGATATATTTGGGGGTAAATTAGGAAAAGATGTGGGAAAACAGCTAAAAAGACACTTAATTTAAAACAAATTTAACCTCTAATATGACACTTATTATGAAACGGAGGGGGTAGCTAATAGCTATAAAGAGGAAATACTGTTGACGTTGCCGGGTCTTTTGCTTGCTTCTATGTAGTTTTTTTTGTTGTCAATTAAGTTTATGTGGCTAATCTACAAGAGATGTGAAATACATGAATTCTTTATACTTGGTAACCACCACATACGAGGTTACAAAATGGATAACTATGATACAGGATGCAATCTGAATTGAGCTAAAGTTGGATAGTACGCCCTATGTTCTAATTTAACTGTCGTTTTAGAGAAAAAAAAAACTGTTTCAAAATATCTCTTGTTTCTTGTTATCCAAAAGAAATTAAATATTCCATGTGTCCCACAAAGATAGGCTTGCATTGTTTTCCTGTTTGCCCTTATGTTTAATTGTTTCTCATGACAATTACTAGTACCGAGATTTGATTTCGAAAATAATAAGATATATTAATGAGGGGCTAAAGATGGAAATGAAAATTTAATGGTATCTTAATCTGACCTATCTTTGTGGGATGGATGAAAATAGGAAGCAACCCTATCTTTGTGGCATGAAGGGAATATTCTGTTTCAAACTTTGCCCCATAATTTTTGTGATGTCTACAAGAATGTATGTGAAGCATCCAAAATGATATATTAGTATACAAATAATTATGGGTATTAAATGAGTTAATGTATGTGAAACACCCAAAAATGAGAGTTAAATTGGAAAGCAGGGATATGTGTTTTGTACCATGAGTGGTAGGTATAATGATTAATTATATTAGGTGATAGATTCATTATATTTTGTTTATGAACTTTGGCAGCCATACCCTCCACTTTGTGATACCAAGGGCAGCTATGTGTCTCAATTTGAACACACGATCTTGCTGCGTCCCACATGCAAAGAGGTCGTATCAAGAGGTGAGGACTACTGATGAACAAATAAATGTCCAAGCAAGGAAGGAAGGAAGGAAGAACCTCTTCTTAACTCCCTTTTCTCTTTCTGGATTCTTGATAAACCATCGATTGTTTTTTGATGGATGTTTCTTAACCTTTCTTGTTCTGGCTATGTTTGCTTTCGGTTTTCATCATAATCTTATAAACTTATCTTGTCACCTTCTCTTATTCTGCATTTTTAATGTGTTTCTGACTTTTACTAGATTGATTCTAAATTACATGCATACGCCTTTTTCCCTCACCTAATAAAAACTTGAAATCATGTATCCAACTTTCATATTATGAGGCCTAGCTGCTCTCTCATAAATCTATATATCAACATTTGGGTTCTTAAAAGTAAATTTTTTGAAAAATATATATTTTTTTTTGGTCCTGTAATTTTGACCTATTTTTATCTTGGTCCTGTAACTTTATAAAATTTGACATTTTCGTCCTATCATCGGTTAGTTACTTGTAATAGTAGGTGACATGACTAAAAAATCGAATTTTATAAAGTATGACCAAGATCATAATTTATGAATTTTGATTTTAGTCCATAAGTAAGAAAAAATTGAATTTTTAGTCCTGTAACCTACAATAATCGGTGATGGGACGAAAAAGTCGAATTTTGTAAAGTTATAAGATCAAAATAAAAAACTGTAAACTAGTAGGATTAATATCAAAATGAATCAAAGTTACAAGATAAAAAAAGATTAATTTTTCCAATTTTTTTTTTTTTACATTTGCAACAAAATTTCAATTTACGCCAACGATTTTGTAAATTTATACTTAAATATCTATTTTTTCATATTTAATTAATAAATATAATTTAATTGTAGAATATACTACAGGAATAAACTCGTGGACCATGAATAAATTCGATAAATTAGGCATAAAGACTTGTTAAATTCAGCTCATATTATAGTGGACTGTGGACTGAATTGAAAAACTAACAAAACTGGGGGCCAAAATATCAAATATCAAACAAAATTCAATTTCGGATGGAATATATTGATTTCGAGTTAACCCAGTGGACTGGAAGTTATGGCGGCGTCTGCTACTGCTCTCACTTCTGCTCCTTTCCTCCGCCACCATTACCGCCGATGTTGCGTATTCTTTACCACCATCTCCGCCTCAGCGCCCCGCCGCAGACTGATCTACAACCACTACCATAGCAGCACTCGCGGTGTAGGCAAATTTACATCTTTGCTGCTGCCCATTCACGCTAATGACAATGGCAAACCAGCATCGTTAATTAGGGCAACAGAACGACGGCAATTATTATGTTATTGCACGGAGATGGAGGTACAAAATAATAATACAGAATCAACGACATTAGAAGAGAAAGATAGCGCTGTAAAGGAGGCGGCCAACACTCTGGATATCAGGGTGGGGAGAATTCTCAAGGCTTGGAGGCACGAGGAAGCCGATTCTCTTTACGTGGAGGAGGTGGACGTTGGCGAGCCTGAACCGAGAATCATTTGCAGCGGCCTTGTCAAATACATTCCGCTTCACCTTCTCCAGGTTTTCTTTTTCATTATTCGTCTTCAAGTTTGTTCTCTTCTTATTGGTTTCCAATTGTTGTTTTGGATTATTTTTCACTTTTTTGATTGCTTTCTGTAATCTGTAATTCATGATGTTGGAAAATGTCTGTTGTTCCAGAACAAATTTCGTGGTTAATTTGAGTGCATTGATCATTATTATTTGTTGAGTGCATGCCAACAAATGATTAAACAAATACAAATGAAGAAACTAAATACAGTATTCACAACGTTTCATAATTTTCAGGACTGCTAATTTCTTCCCCATTAACCTAGTTCGAGCCCGAGGAACAGATTAGTTCAGCAATTTATATACAATGTTTAAAAGGGATCTAGGATAAAACAATGATAGAATATGATATTCCTTAATTAAATGGGTAGAATTCTAGAATATTCTTGTTTTCTTTTTTCTTATACACAATGTTGTAGTATTTTCATGCAATGAGTATTAATATAGGAGAGTATCAAACACTTTTTTTTGCAGGATAGGTATGTGATTGTTCTTGCTAATCTAAAGCCTAGAAATATGCGTGGTGTTAAATCCAATGGAATGCTGATGGCAGCTTCTGAAGCGGCTCATGAAAATGTAGAACTTCTTGTGCCACCCGAGGGCGCTATCGCAGGCGATAGAGTATGGTTTGGTTCTGTTGATGAAAAAGATAACCTACCTGATGTTGCATCACCAAACCAGGCAGGTCTCTTATCAATTTTCATTTTGATTGCATTAGGACATTGAAACCAAATTACTATTCCTATAACCTGTTATTAATATAATAATTATGTGAACAAGATGAGACAAATTAATGGATACCTAGATAACCGAGTCTATCCACCCAATACTTTTCCTTTCTTACTTGTGGAGATAATATAGATATTTTGTTGTCCTCTTAATGCCAGGATGTTACAATTTACTCTTTTAATTTTCTACCTTTTGAAAGTGTGTTATTTGGGAAATTTAAGTGCCAAATAAGTTGCACAATGATAGTATTACTTTCCTTAGAAAAAAGGATAATATTTAAAGCATTAGATTTTTGGAGCATGAAGTTTACAGTTATAAATTACCTTTACCTTTGGCTGATGTTGGCAAGAATTGATAAATCATACTTTTGAAATGCTCATGAATTTTCTTGCTGGTCAAAGTGTTTTATCCTTGAGGTTACGTTTGGATTAATGATTTGAGGATGCATTTGAAATTCATAGGATCAGTTGTTTTAATTGTGATATATATTCGAATTCCATCACTTCCACTTCGAACTAACATTTTAAGGATTTGAAATCAAACCCTCAATCCATGTGCAACCTTACTGTTTATGGAGCTTGCACCAGATCACATATCCACTCTAGATATTGGTAACAGAAAGCATTCCTCTGTCCCATTTCTGTCATCTACCTTTTTTTTGTAGCTTAATAGATGCTGAATTATACATGACTTTGTTACAAGGCTGTCCTAAAATGCTTGCAGTGATTTCAGGCAATGAAAAGTTACACCAAAAACTTGCATCTTTCACACAGTTGAACGTATATAATAGATTAGAATGTTAGTATGCTGTTATGGTTGTTGGGAGTTGATGAAGAGTCTACTGATACTATAATATTTGATTTTTTTCCTTCAGAAAATCATCTTTAGGTAATAAACCTGGAAGACTCAGTGTTAGTTTTTCGTTTAAGCACATTGAATGGTTCAATGTTTTAATTTCATGGACTTGGAAATCGATGTTATATTCATGCTTTAAAATCAGTGTGGTTTTGGAGAATTGAATCTCATGCCAATGTGACACAAATCACAATACAGGAAAGTTGATCAATTGAGCTGCCTAAACTGATGATAATTGACTTTTTGAATGAAGAAAGGTAATTTGAAGTTACCAACAAATAAGAGAAAAAAAAAAAAAAATGAAAGGGAGGATAAACATAGGGGACACTTGGTTTAATTTTTTGAATGGGAAAGGTAATGAGAATCATCGAATAGTGAATTACAACGAGATTGGTGGTTACATTGTCAGAATATACTGCTCTAATCTTGAAATAAGTTGAGACAATAATTGATTGTTGGTTGAGGAATAGTGTAATGATTGAGGAGAAATGATTAATATGATGAATGTTAATTGATCATCTTTTATTCTCATTGGCCACCACAATTATCTACAATTATTTCCATTGCCATTCCCACTGAGGAATTATGAACTAAACACCCCCTCACTTGTGGATACCTACTTTCTGAAATTTGATACTTTTTGCTGTGGAGGACATTTCTGAGGAATTTCCGTGTCTCTCTAATCTGGCTTTCATAAGCACGGTGTAACTTTTATCGACTTACTATAGAGTTAGATCAATTAATGAACTATTGAAGCTTGTATTATAGAAAGAGAAACTAGCAAAGCTGGATAAGTTGCAGATTGTTGTTGTGTAAACTGTTAATTTGTTTGACTGTGTCTTTGCTATATCATGTGTTAGGCTGACTAGTTAAAGTCGTGGGATACCGTGCAGGTTCAGAAGAAAAAGATATGGGAATTGGTTCAACCTCATCTGAAGACAGATGATACTTGTGTTGCTACACTTGGAAGCAACCACCACCAAATGCAAACATCTGCTGGTCCCATAGTCTCCCAATCTCTCAAGAATGCCAACATTTCTTGATCACAATCCCACAACACAATAATATCCTTTTACTTTTTGTCCCTCTCCAAGTCTTAAGATTGTGATGGTAGAAAGTTTAATGGGTTTAATCCAAAGGATGTTTGTTTTGTAGGGCATGTAAGTGTATGTAAACTTTGAGAGTATTGTTTATATCGACCATGTCATGTTTTCCCTCATGCATTATTGTTGTCAGTATCATACATAATAATAATTATTATTATTATTTTTTATAATGATATCATTGACATCGTTAAATTGTGATGATGTTAAGTCGAGGCATTAAACTACCTCTCAATTTATGGTAAAAATATCGATAGAATAAGAATAATGGCCATTGTATTGTGGTTTAAATTGGGCATCTTGTGTGGGTTGTCGTAATTAATTGTCAAAGTGAAAAGTGAATACTTGATGTGGTGTGTGATAAAAGAAAGCCCGGAAACTCATGATTGGATTAAGAAACTTGAAATACTAGTTTGTCAATGCTCTGTGGGCTTATCAAAAATGTTATCTATCATCATCGCCTTGTATCAACTTCCTCCACCACCAGAACCAGAACCATCGTAATTCGTCGTCGGAGCATCATATCCTCCTATTCCTCCTCCAAAATCAAACAACCAAAGCAGCAGGACCCAATCGACCAATCTCCATCTCCATTGCTACAGTTAGCAGCAGGATTAGGAGGAGGAGGAAGAAGCAATTCTGCAATTTTTTCGGCTTGCTTTGTTGGCCTCTTCACTGGCATCACTGTCGTCCTCTTCAACTACACGGTACCTTCTGCAATATCATCTTCCATTACCATCTCTAATCTCTTACCTTTACTTATTTTGAGAACCTAATATCTAAATCATAATCATTCTTCAAATTATGTGTATAATGATTTGCATGCTACATCACTCTTAGATGTCATGTAATACGGATCACTGATTGTTGCAAATTTATAATTTCCTCTTTTTTAAAGATTTGGCTTGGTTCTTTCGGTGCTTCATCTTCATCTTTTACGGCTGGGAAATTATTGTATTCACAATACATTTCCTCCTACTTGCTGCTGATTTTCCTGCTTCCCCCCCCCCATTCAAAAAAAAAGAAGATGGGCTTGTATCCATTTGCAACAAAAAATAGTGTGGAGAATTTTCTATGATTCAATTAGGTCAAGAGTACTTATATATAATGAATAGACTATTCTAATAAAGGCCCACTCTTATTATTCTAACACTTCCTTTTTACGAAAGATAGATTTAATCACGCACTTTTGATCTTTTATTTAGGCCACGTTGAATCTTCTCACTTACTCTCAATGTGAAGACCTGATTAGAGGCAATGTGAAGTGCATCATTATCACACCCAAATTTGGCTTGAATTGAGATCTCTAAACCCACTTTTTAGAAACTCAAATAATACTATCTAGCATAACTGACTTGAATGAAATCAAATTTCCACCAAAGAAAACACAATATCCTCAAGTAGACCTTCGATCTTCCTTTTCCAATCTTAACCTTTTTTCGACCAAGGTCACTATACACAATTCCACGCCCGTGGACTCCTTTCAAATAACACAAGATTTGCTCTATCACCTTCCAAAGGATCAACAGCTTGGTGATGACATATATTGACTCACTACACTTACTGGGTAAGCAATATTTGGACGTGTCACCCTAAGATTTCAACTTTCCAACCAACCTTCAGATTCATCAAATAACACACCCTCTTTTGTAAATTACATGATTTAGCTCCCCCATTTTCTGTTTTGAAAGAATGAGCACATTTTCTTTTGAGACAGAAAATTCCTTTCTTACTCCTACTCACCTCAACACCAAGAAAATACTTAAGTGTCCCCAAATCCTTGGTAGTAAACCGAGTAGGAAGGAAAGCTTTCAAAGATGCAATTTTTAACATCACTCCCAAAGGATCACAATATCATCCACATACACAACCATCAAGATAATACCACCCTCATATGAAAATGTCATTTTGCTTCATGCCAAACTTCTCAACAAAGACGAAGAAAGTACCAAACCATGCACGAGGACTCGCTTTCAAACCATACAAAGACTTCAAAGATAACATACCTTATGAGTCTCATTTTGGTTGCTCCATATAAATAGTATCAACGAGATCACCATGGAGAAAGGCATTCTTGATGTCCAATTGGTGTAAAGGCCAATGATTTATTTCAAGAGCCTAATCGAGGTAAGTTTGGCAATGAGGAGAAAAGGTGTCGAATAGTCAACACCATAAGTTTTTTTGGCAACAAGGCGAAGCCAACCGAAACCCATTTAACAAAACACCCATTTGCGCCCAATAGGTCGTTTACTGCGGG
The DNA here is from genome assembly GCA_037126765.1 of Stenogyne calaminthoides. NCBI lineage: Eukaryota > Viridiplantae > Streptophyta > Magnoliopsida > Lamiales > Lamiaceae > Stenogyne > Stenogyne calaminthoides. Next base: position 354,270 of record JBBCBC010000002.1, read on the forward strand.
AAGGTCCACCAAAACCCAAGTGCCCGAGTATCTAACGATTCATTTCTCAATCATGGCATTACGCCAACCGATGGGCCAAAGCTTGAACGGTTTTAGGAACAGTTTTTAGAGAAGAAACAAAAGCTCGAGAGGAAGGGATAAGTGATCATATGAAACAAAAAGAGGAAATGGGATAAGTGCAAGAACGCTTACCTTTTTCAAGAGCAATGGGAAGATCATCACTTGGAGGAGGATCTAATATTGGCTCATCAGGACATGAAACTGGCATACCATGAGAGAATTCCGTCTCATCTAAAAGCTCGAGCTTATAGAGAGGGTCGGAAATAATCTATTTATTTAATTTCCTCAACACCCCTCACTCATTAATCATTGCCTCTTTTGAGAGGAGGCCCAACAGAGTGGACAATTTAAATGGGTGGATTCACCATGTTATGCTATAATCAAAAGACATAGTGTGGGAGAATTTTCTATGTATTCAATTAGGTCAAGAGTACACACATATATATACAAGTGAATAGACTATTCTAATAAAGACCCACTAAAGGCCCATCTATACTTATTATTCTAACACTTTTATTAGACTTGAAGACACATCATTTGACATTAAACAAACTGATTGAAATTAGGGATATTTTCTTCCAACTTAGACTGGTTTTCATGACTACTTGTTTCTGGCACAATTTCCGCATTCCTAAATCTGGTGCGCTCACTCCCTTAATGTTACCCAACACTTTCAGTCAGTCTAAGTTACAAGTGATTCACTCATTGTGCTCCAAAGATGAAGAAACCAACAACTCTTGCTCTACATTTTTCATTGTGTGGGCTAATATCATTTTTTGTCCCTAAAGTTTATTTTTTTCCAGTTTTGGTCCCCCTCTTTCACTCACTATTAGATTTGGTCCTGAAAGTACACTTTTACTCTCACGTTCGGTCCCACCATTAGTTTACCATCTGTTGACTGACATAATCATCTTTTTGGAGGTGCTAAATGTAATGATTTAAAATTTTTGTATTTAATGTTATTATCAAAAAACTTTCAAGTATTATATTTAGCACCCACAAATAGTTGAATACGACAGTAAATGAACAGCCAACTAATGGTGGGACCAATTGTGACAAGCGAGTGAAAGAGGGATATCAAAATTGGAAAAGGGTAAACTATAAAAAATGATATTATCTCTTGTATCCATACTAGTTTTAGGCAGGGCAGTGCAAGCTTTCTCTTAAGGTTGCTTTATTGCTCTTACTTTGTGGGGGTAATGAGTTTCAATACAGCATTTGGACCCTGATAAGTGAAAACTCTTGCATAGTAGGTACATGAGATACGGGAGCTGTGTTGGGGTGAAATTCCAGAGCGAGGGGCCTCGTGGTTGAGAGAGCAACCCATTGAAACCAAATGGGAACGTGTAATCTTAGTTCCTGCTTTCGGAGGCCTTATAGTTAGTTTGTTGAACATGGCTAGAACTGCTTTGGAGGATTCAAGTGATGGAAGTGCCGTCAAATCTGCACTGAAACCGATTCTGAAAACTGTGGCTTCTTGCGTCACCTTGGGAACGGGGAACTCATTAGGGCCAGGCCCAAGTGTTGAGATTGGTGTCTCTGTAGCCAAGGGAGTGGGTACATTTTTGGATAAAGGAGGTCAGAGAAAGCTCTCACTCAGGGCTGCAGGTTCAGCTGCTGGAATCTCTTCTGGTTTGTTGTGTTACATATTTATATTTAATATGGTGCATGATCTTTCATTCACTTGTTTACTGCAGTTTATCAAATTATGCAAGTCTGCAAGAAAATGATTGTCTACCTATTCTAAAAAGGCTATTGTTTCCCTTGACATTGAATAGTTTTTTATAATTATCAAATTCACTCATGCATTTTTCTAAATGTCAAAGTATTATATCCAATCAAATAAGCTAAATTGGTTTAGGATGTGTTTTCAAACTCTACAAACAACTTTCAGAATCACTTATTTTCAAAAGCTTCGAGGAGTACAAGTTTTGAAGAAAAGTGATTCTGCAATCTGCATCACTTTGTAGATTTTGCAACCACCACCTTAGTCCGGTCAAGTACCATTTTCTTGTATGTGATTCATAGAAGACCTTGGATTCTTCGTATATGTGATTATTCGGCTTTTTTCTTAATTGGTTTTCATATAAAAGGATTCAATGCTGCTGTTGGTGGTTGCTTTTTCGCTGTGGAGTCAGTCCTGTGGCCTTCACCTGCAGAGTCATCACTATCCTTTACAAATACAACTTCAATGGTAATTCTGAGTGCTGTTATAGCTTCAGTCATATCAGAAATCGGTTTGGGCTCTCAACCTGCTTTTGCTGTTCCACTCTATGATTTTCGTTCTCCAAGTGGTAATTCTCATCCTACATTCTCGCTTCATTCTTAGTTTAAATTTTCAAAACTAATCTTTAATCTCCGTTGTTGTCAGTTCAGAACTGCCACTCTATCTTTTGTTGGGAGCGGTATGTGGCTTGGTTTCAGTCGGGTTAACAAAATCTACATCTCTTATGCTGTCTTTCTTCGACGGCTGCTGGAATCCCGAAAGCAGTATTCCCGGTACTTGGTGGTTTAACTGTAGGATGTATAGCCTTGGTGTATCCGGAGATTCTTTACTGGGGATTTCAGAATGTTGATACTTTACTGGAATCTCGACCTTTTTCGAAAAGTCTTTCTGCTGATTTGTTGCTTCAGCTGGTGCTTGTCAAAATAGTGGCAACTTCCTTGTGCAGAGCTTCTGGATTAGTTGGGGGTTACTACGCCCCCTCATTATTCATTGGTGCTGCAACAGGCATGGCATATGGTAAAATTGTGGCTCATTTCATTTCTGTATCCAATCCAATTCTTCATCTTTCGCTCTTGGAAGTTGCTTCGCCTCAAGCTTATGCCTTGGTAATTTCAACTTCTCTAATTTATACTCTTCTCTTTCCCCCCATACTCCACCTTCTCAAATTGAATCTTGTCCGGTTAACTTTTAAAATCAACTCTTTAATCCTTTTAGCCTTTTGACCTACTCTAACGGGGTGAGACTAATACCGAATATTTCGGTATATCACATTTATTGAACCGAAACATACTGAATATACTAATTTTTTCAGTATACTTAAATTTTCGGTATGGTATGGTACGGTACCGATTTTTTTGGGTACGGTGACGGTAGGTAAATTTAAAATTATCGTTTTTGTAATAAAATATGTATACCATGCTAAAATACATATCTACATCCTATATAAACTTCAGTATACCGAAATTTCGGTATGAAACGGTATTGCCAAAACTTTGGTATGGATCGGTATATACCGATATGGTGATACCATTCAAAAGTCCTGTATATACTGAATTTTGGTATAGTATCGATAAATATTCTTCATATACCGAAATTTCGATATGGTATCAATATAGAATTTTACATGCCGAAATTTTTAGTATGGTATATGGTAAAGGATGGTATTTTCGGTTTACAGTACCAAACCACCCCATTCAGCGGGTGAGAAATCGATGTTAAGCTGACGTGGCTTTTATATTTTTTGAATACTTTCAATATTAGTAATTTACCCGTTGTAGCTGGTCAAATGTCTAAGATATTGAATTTTGAAAATTAAATGGATAAATTCAAATCGGGAAAGTAAAGTGTCCTTCAAGCAAAAATGAACAAACTTACGGGACTAAAAAAAATCGTTTTCCCATTGTATTAGCAATGTATCTTGGGATGAAGATTTGGTGGATGTTTGATGCAGGTTGGGATGGCTGCTACTCTAGCTGGGGTGAGCCAGGTACCCCTTTCTGCAGTTTTACTTCTTTTCGAATTAACACAGGATTATCGCATTGTTCTGCCTCTTCTGGGAGCAGTGGGGTTCTCCGCATGGATCACATCAGACAAGACGAGGAAAAGAGCGACTGCAGATAATACCAAACAACTGAATGATGGGAATGCTGCTACAACTTCATCAGAAAACAGCATTTGTGAACTCGAGAGTTCACTTTGTCTGAATAATGAATCAGACGATGAGAATTTGGGGGACGAGATTCTGGTTTCAAAAGCCATGAGAAGAAGATATGTGAAGGCAGAGTTGAGCACTAGTGTGACGGATGTGGTGTCACTCATGCTGGAAGAGAAACAGGCTTGTGCTTTAATAGTGGATGACAACAATTGCCTCGTCGGGCAGCTGACCCTTACCGATATTCAGAACTTCATTGAATTGTCAATCGCGAGAAACAGGAAGCCTGAGGTAGAAAAACTGCTCTTTTATCTGAATCTTGTTCTTTTAGATGCCTGAAATACATAGGAAGACAATTTATGAATGCATGTATGTTAATATGGAATTATTGAACTACATACATACAGGTTGTTAGAGTATCAGAAGTGTGTTCATCGTATGGTGGAAGATGTCAAGTAGTGTGTACGGTGAACCCAAATACGAGCCTCGTTACAGCTCTGAGCCTGATGAATAGATACGGAATAAGACAACTCCCTGTCGTTGATGGGGATCATCCACTTGGTCTCGTAGACACAGAATCCATCAATCTTGCTTTCAGGTAGACGCACGTTTCTTCTATATATCTTTGATAAGTTTGTTTTGCGAATCCTAATTCCGTCTTGTCTCACACAGAGCGTCTGCAATTCAAGATGGGCTCAGCAGCTGATTTTTTATGGAGGATGAGAAATTCAAGAACTGAGAGGAAATTCCAGATTCTGAATGGGAATTAATGGCAGTGACTGAGGATTTGGCCAACCAACTTCGATACATACATTAGAAACAAGATGACAATTTTCCACTTACTGTCGTGAAAGATTTCTTTTAATCTGTATAGCTTAACAATTCTTCTTTTGAAGCCAATACCCAATATATCTATATAGCCATGATTTGACTCACTCGGTGCAATTCTGGTTTGGTAACTGAGGAACTAATTGTACAACTCAAATTCAACAGAAATACGTTTTTTCTTTCTACATCAATACGCTAAAGTAAATTCCAAAATCCCTGTAGGATGGATGGATGGATGATGCTGCTATTACATTGCAGTAATTGTAACTTGAAAAATAAGGGAGAAATATATCAATGAATTACTAAATCTCTCTTTAGACTAAATCAGGAGAACAAAAAATCATTCAAGAATATTGTAATTTAGGAGAACTCTGAACTATACTAAATCTTCAACAAAACCTAAAATTTGATTGAGGAGCGAGAAGGAGAACCACCCCATATCAAATATCTTTAAACACAGCGAATAAATCTCCATGGATGTAATCATTATCAACCAAGCTCACCAAGTAGTAACTGCTATTTACCTGCTAACACCATAGATTAATTCACACACAGTAATTACATACATTAAAATCATTTATTTTTAGATATCTGGATTCTGACTAACCTCTTCAAGTAATTTTCTGGATGGATCGGGTTCTGGGTAGAGTTTAGCCCATCCTCTTGACCATAATTCAAATGCTTCATCCTTCCATATCATAAAGCTTGCAGGATCTACAACAGTGGGTTGAATTATCTCCTTTGCTGGGAAAACTCCCCATGTGACTGCATTCACATCTATGGTGTTCACATTTGATATCCAGTTCCCTTCTTTATTAACAGCCATGTAGGTCAGATATGGGAACGCTTTGCATTTATCAAAGAGGGCATTCAAGCTCAATTGAGAACAGAAAAATTCTAGATATGCCTTCTGGTACACATATCCACCTGACCCGCCCCATCCTGTCAAAAAAGTCCAAATAAGTAGCTCATTCTTTATTCAGAGCACAAACATTTGAGTTTTAATGGACCAGCAGATATTCCAAGTCATTTTCCTTCTATGAGCATTAACACTGGTTTATGTGTAGAAGGGGGGTAGAGAGAGATAGAGAGAGAGATTGAAAGAACTGTGGGTTCGGAATAAAGTTTTCTAACACCATTGAAAGACAATTTGCTAAAAGGCAGCAAATAATTGGACGAATTCTCAGAAAATACTATTGTCAGAGAGCTTAACTAGCAATGAAACAAGAGGAGATTGTATCTTAAGAAGTTTCCCATCAAATAAGTTTACCTACACAACATCAGACAATTGTAAAATGCAAGATGAATATCTCAATTTATCAAGATGAAGCCACACGAACTCTTAGCTTCATTAACGTGTAAGGAAGAGCTGAAGGTTCATCTAATGAAAGCCTGCTATGAGAAGATAAAATGACAGCATATAATACATGGAAATTTGTTTATAATAACCTTCTTTGTGTACCTCAGGGCTTATCTTAAGCTCAATGTCAGTGAAGTAAGTTGAAATTGTTTCAAAATCCACAACCCCCCGAATCTGGTATCAGCACCGCCAAATAGAATCCGGAGTTTCTCAATAGAAACTCCGGATTCTATTTGGCGGTGCTGATCCAAGACCTTTTCATGGACATTCAAGGTATGCTAAACTAACTAAACCCAACGATGTAAATATGGAGTAGTTCTAGTAAAAAAACACTGATTATCTGAATTATTAAAAAATCACAAATGAATATAATCACATTCACAAATAAATATTTTGCATTACCAACAGATGGGGAGTCGGACTTTGCTCCATTAACAGCAGGTTGGCTGTTGATAGTGAGAAAACCTTTCATGTTAATGTTACCAAGCTGTTCGTTAATGATTTTGGTCTCTGGCTGAAGTCCATCAAGTTCTGACCACGGACTACTTCTGATTTTCCCAAGGCAGAAATTCATGAATTTCTGGTGCATTTTGATTCAAATAAAGACAGGTTGTAACCATCGAGCTTCTAAGAAGGAAAAAAGAAAAAAAAGCTCTATGCAAAAGACAATACCTCGTAGATATCTTCAACATTTTTCAATGGAACAGCCCACTCTTCTAGAAGTTTCTTGTCACGAGAACGTGGTCGCATGAACTGTGAGTAATAAACAAGGTTAAAGCCATTTAGTATGAACGCCCCGTAGCAGGAAACAAAGAAAGGCGACAAGAAGATAGTAAGGTCAATAATGACACAAAAATCGAAATGAATTTGCTTCTGGAGAAGCAATAACTGTAAACTTGTTAAGCAACAGAAAAACTGGGTGACATAAATATGAAGGGTTAATAATATGATAATGCTGCCTTTCCAAAAAAGCGAGAGCAAAACATATGCAATATATGGTGTGGCAATTTTACCAAAACTTTTAAAAAACAATTATTTCTCAGAATTTAAATTGCTCCCAGTTAGGAATGATAAAGCTTCCTTCTTCTGGTTATGTATAAACTAGCCGTAAAAGAATAAAAAAATAATAGAAATCCATACTTGAGCTATCAATCTTTCCTCAAATAATTTGTATGTTGGTAAGCCTCCAAGTTCCAATCAATAAAAGTGCTGAGCGAATTGAGTAAACAGAGAAAAGATCGAACATGGATTTCAAGTCAGGTATTGACCCTAACATAAATTTTGAAAAATTGTTAAATGGATTTCTGAATGTGTTAATGTCATCATTTTCCTAGTTCCCTCACCTGAATGTGTCAAGCAGGCCGTGCTTAGTTTACGTCAGGCAATCTTTCTAACTATTTTCAGCATTTAAGTGGCTTCAAAATTTCTCAAGACATTGGTTGTGATAATTATAATTGTGTTGCTGCATAATTATGCACAGCTATTCTTAAGAAGCAAACACTATAAGTTCAATAAGAAGATAAAAAAAGAATTAAAGTAACGAACTTGCAGCATAGGCTAGGCATATTATAACAACCAATGCATTATATTCAATATGAATAGTTAATTAGATAAGTTGTGTCAATCAGATATTTGACGAGTTAGAAAAAAATCTCCCATGATAGACATTTAGCGGTATTTTGATTCAGAGGAAGTACATATAAGTAGAAAAGACAGAAATACCATGGGCTAAATCAATAAATGCCCAAGTGGTTAGGAACAACTAAAATAATTTAGAACAACAAAGAAACTAGAAAATATATATGAATCAACCAAAAAAATACGAGGTTAAAATTTTATGTGATGAACATATATTTATTAGATTCTTCTATTATTGTGTTGCTATATACCATTCCAAAGAAAAAAAAGATTCAGAAAAAGGGGCAGTAATTAAAATTTTAAAATCAAAAGAACTAAATGAAGTTCTGAATTTTTGAGATGAAAGTTTATTGAGGCAAAAGGATAGTGCATACCTGATAATCACTGAGTGCTCCATAAGATGGACTTTGAGAATCTCCCCATCGACCATTTGGGTATTGGTCCCAACCTATAGTCCGTGAGATGTAGCTTTTAGGACGATTAGCCCTACCATCATTAGCCATAAAGGATAAGTCCAAGAGTTGGCTCACATGATATTATCAACAATTAAGGCAAAAGGTTAGATGTCCTGAAGCTGTAAATAACTTCCACACATAATGATTACCAAAAAATAGGACGAACACTTTCTTTTACGCGGAAAACATTTGCTGGGCGTCTCCAAGGCAAGGATCTTGAAATCTTAGACTCCTCGATCAGCCCAAGATTCTGCAATTGAAAATCCACACATGTTATCTCACCAAATCTTGCCAAAGATAACTAGGATAGCTGAAGACAAAATGGAGAGACAAGAAAACCAACCATCAATATTCCAAGCGCTGATTTCTCCATGTTTAATGTGTAAAGGTGCAAATTCTTGATCCCACTAGCCATAATCTTCTTGCACATTTCTGTTCCAAGGTGAACGCCATATGCCCTGACAGCTTCTTCATTATCCTTGATAGGTTCCAAAGCAGCCATAACTTCAGGTGGAATCTACATAATGCCATTAAATATTATATGAATATTAATTGATTTCAGCAGCATAAGCAGACAACATATTAAAAGCCAATTATTCAGCATCAATTTCTTCACAGGCCATTTTTCTTTTTATCCTGAACTGAAACTGAGAAAAAGAGGATGCACCCAGCTTGTAGGCCTTTCTCACGATGATTGAATGGATTTAAATTTCTAACCAGATAATATTACAAAACATCACCATGAATGTCTCCCGTCACAATAAAGCATATAAGATAGCATGTTATCCTCTAGCTAATGTTTTCTGAATTTCCCAGAAACTGCTGGTGAAATCTAGAAGTAAAAACTATAAAAGCATAAACATAACTTGTCATTAGTCTCAATAAGCAGTCCAGCACTCAGTTTTGCACCATTTCATGAATTACTCATCAAGAGGTCAGAGAAATTACAAATGTAGCTCAAACCTTTGTTTTGCAGAAACCAATCATACGGATGAAGCCCTTGTAATTGTTAATAGGCATTATACCCGGTACAATAGGACAGGTTATTCCTATTTGACGACAATCATTGACAAATTTGAGGAAGATGTCAGTATCATAGAAGAGTTGGGTAATAATTACTTCAGCTCCAGCATCAACCTGCAACCAACCAATTTGTTCAACTCGAAATGGAGAGAAAGACAAAATTACTAGGATGAAAGAGTAGATAAGCTACCTTTTTCTTGAGATAAGCAAGTTCATTCTGATATGCCTCTGGTGTAACATTTCCATCCAGAATAACATCAGGATGTCCCTCTAAAGAAACAGAAAAAAAAAGTGGTTTGTATTTCAGGAATATTAACGAATGCAATTGAGAAAGACAACAATACAATAGTCATTTCAACAATACAATCACAGATCATAGTAGTGTATACATTGTAAAATAGAAAATTAACCTTACCTGGGTAACCAGCAACGGAAATCCCAAAGTAATCCCCATATTTGGAACGCATATGCTTAACCTGAAAACAAACAAGAGAAAGTGAGTGAGAGGAATCCGTTCCGTTGGAATTGAGGAATCAATTGAGTGTTGGAGAAGGAGGTCTGACTTACGAGATCTAGGGCGCAGGAAAAACCTCCGTCAACCTGAACGAACTTATCCTGGCCGTGAGGAGGATCGCCGCGGAGAGCGAGAACATTGTGAACGCCGTATGATTTGATAGTGGTTAGGGCATGGTCGATTTTATCTACAGGCATGTTGGTACAGGTGAGATGCATCATGCTCTCAACGCACACCATGTTCTGCATTCTGTTGACGATGTCCAGAGTGAGATCGGCGGTGGATCCACCGGCGCCCCAGGTGATGTCGCAGAAAGAAGGATTGTGCGCCACCATGCGCTCCATTCTTTCGAAAAGGTTATCCACCCCATCTTCCGTCTTCGGAGGGAAGAATTCGAATGAAAACACCACGCGAGACTCGTTCGCTTCTCGGATCTTATCAATTACCTTCATATTCTTCCTTCAATTCAATCAATCAATCAGGTTAAATCCACGATAATTTGAATAATGTATATGCGAATTGAAGCAAATTAGAATTGAAGCAACTAATCCTTATTCTACGATAATTAGAATGATGGATAGCAAAAGATGATGAGTACGTTGTGTATTTCAGGAACACATTTGGAGGGTTGGTAATAAAACGAGTACCTTGCACCCATTTTTTTTTAGTAAAATACTAGTATTAATATTCTTTTTCCTTTATATTATTAGAAAAAACTCATATGAGACGGTCTCATGCTTGAGGCGGGGTGCAACTTAACACAAATTATACTCTACATTCTCAAAGTGTTAAAGCGTCAATGCCCAATTTATACTCTATCTCACTGCGAGACGATCCCATGCAAGTTTATCTCATATTATTAACTTTTGTTTTTAAAGATCTCTGGACTATTTTTTTTTTTAAAAAAAACCTCCGAACTGTACAGTTTTTAATTATAAGATTTTTTGTAAATAAAAATTTGTGAGTTTTATTAAATTTGCTTAATGTTTTTAGTTAAAATATGATAAATCAGCCCATTTTGAATATTATTTTATGTCAAAAATTCATATGAGATCGTCTGGAGAACGCATTTTCTTTGAATGTGAACTACCTCACAAGATTTGGAAGGAATGCTTCAAATGGCTCAAGGTCTCGTTTGTCCTCCACCATCGATGTATTCAAAATATGATCGGTTAATCTCACGTTTTAAGGGGAAAAAAGGTAAACAAATTATTATTTCTACTTGACTTTGTATGAATCGGGTGATTTGGAAGGGTAGAAATGCAGTTTTTTTTTTTCCACTACCAATCGATCCACCATCAACAAATCACTTTTTCATTTTTCCATTTTATTATAACACTGTATGTCTGTAATGTAAGTGCAAATTCTTTTCTTTTGATACAAATATAATAATGTATTTAGGGATGATAATTCGACACATTTATAATATTTTTAACGCCCGGACTTGCTCTACTAAACATATGCGGATGTGTGCAAAAAAATTATATTTTTAAAAAATTGATTAAAATTAATGATTATGAAAAAAAATTATTTAATAATAATTTTTTTTTAAAAAAATTGATAGTATTTATAAAAAAAATTGATGGTATTTAAATAAAATTCATAAGTTGTAAAAATCACTTCGTATCCAACTTTTAAATTATAGCTTTTTGGCGGGCTTATATAATTTAATAAAATATCAAACACTCCAAGTTAATTTTAAAAAGTAAAAAAAAAAAGACTAAAAGTTGATAGAATTTTTTAGGGATTACGTTTTTTTGTAGTCGAGTAACTTTGCTTTGTTTTGAAATTGGTCCCAAATGTTTTAATTTTTTAATTTTGGTCCTATAAGTTATCAAAATTTTTGAAATTTGTCTTTTAACTCCAATGTATCAGGTTACCAAACAGGTAACCGTCACCTATATAATTATTTTATTTTTTCTTTCAATTTTGAAATGCCACCTAAATTTTTTTAATCCTAATAATTTTGGATCGAATTTTTTTGCATATTTTTTTAGGGAGAAAAAGTGATTTTCTGCATATTTTGATTTTTTTTTTTCTGCCGTCAATTTAGACCCAATAAATCGATCCAATTAACTTTGTCTTTTAATATACAAATTATTTTTAAATCTGCCCAAAACACGACCAAAATTATTAGGATTAGAAAAGTTCAAGTGGTGCTTCAAAATTAAAGGGAAAAACAAAATAATTACACATGTGACGATTTCCTACTTGGTAACCTGCTGCAGTAGGTTATTGGACGAAAATTTAAAAAAAAATTAAAATTTACAGGATCAAAATAAAAAGTCAAAACAATCGGAAATAATTTCAAAACGATACAAAGTTACAATACTATAAAAAAACTTAATCCCAATTTTTTACAAGCACCCTCACAAGTCACATCTAATTATATTTATATACTTAAAAATAAATTTCTTCGTGAGTGTGTCTTTTGTGTGTTGAACTGTTAAGCATCAAGACAGCCTAATTGGAGTAAAATAACCACAATGAAGGCATCAAGTTCGATTCAAATAGGATAATTAAGAAACTCGATCGTCTCACATAATTTCTTATAGAAGATTTTCATGTGCAACCGTCTCACAAATCTAATTTACTAAGGAAGATCCCCAATTTTACTTGGAAACAATGGCCTATTTAATTTTACCTTGAAAAATAATACCGTCTTAGAAATGAAATTTATGGGATGCGTTCTGGTGGATTTTCAAGAATAGTTTAAATTAAAATATACACTCCACAATAGAGTTTTCCAGAGTAGTGCGTCGTTTCAAAAGAGGTGCTAAGCGAGAATGAGTAACCTAAACTGTTTAGACTAGTCCATTAAATCTATTTATGATCATTGACACATTGTATTCTAATGGATGTGGGACATTGGGGAATAATGTTTTTTTAGGACAACAAGTTGGGGTTGTGTTTTAAGAATAATAGTTTTATGGACTTAAAAATATAAAATAATATATTGTAAAATTTATAAATGTAAAAAAATATGTTTTAAATTTTGTAAATATATGACAATATGTTTTAAAATTATGTAAATGTAGGACAATCGAGCCCGAACCTCACATGATATTTCAGCCCAATTTGGGCTTATTCGGGCTCAATTGTCCTACATTTACAGATTTTAAAATATATTGTCATATATTTACATATTTTAAAACATATTGCCTCCCCCAACCCCCAAAAAAAAAAATTATTGTCCTAGAAAAACATTTCTCCCGGGACATTGTAACCTAGCTACCTGTACACACAATGCAAAATATGATGTAAAATGAGATCAAATACATGCAAATATAACACATCTATATACAGGAAGAATAGATGCAAGAAGATGCTACGGCAATGCATTTAAACTGTAGTTTTATTTAAATCTACCAGAGGGCAGAGTCCTGTCATTGTCAGGAAGAATAGAATTCAACTGCCATTAATTGAAGATGAGCCATAATAGGTGTAAACACCATTCACAATCTACGAATATCCACAAGGTTTCATCCACTTTTTAGGCTTTCTTTCGCTTTGTGGGAGGAGGAAACAGAAAGCGGAAAACCCAGGCAGCCACTATTGCTCCGACGAAGGGACAGATCCAGTACACGTAGAATTGCTCCCACGTATTATGCTTATTGTTAATATAAGCCCAACCAAATGCCTGCACACACACACAAAACAGACACAGTTCTATACATGAGTTGCTGCCAAAGAATATATTATTACAAGTTATCATACAAGAAATAAGAAACCCATCTTATAGTACAAGAGCAAAAATATCTAGACAATGAATTGTTAAAGACTTAAAGGGGAAACTCAAACAAGTCGGAGAAAATAATATATCATTGACTAGGATGAGACATACAATCAAGGTAAGTTATGACGGATATTAAGAATGATGGCTTCTTAGTTTGCTAATTGCTACAGACAGATCATCAAAATGAAGTGAATAAAGAGAATATCATTGTGTTAGTAAAAATTACTAGCCTCATGTGCTCATATATGGAACAGTAATTCACCAATAGCTATTTTTATATAATAATACATAAATCACTATGATTTTGAACCAGAAAGATGACACTCTTCAGATGAGAAAATTATCAGATAAGTAGCTATTCTTTATATAAATGCCCACAGGACTCTCATTCGGCAACACCACTAAAACATGTTGATGTATTGCTAATGAACTCAAAGATAAATAAATAAAAAGAAAGAAGGAAGAAAGTTTTACCAAAACTACCACAGAACAATTATGACTTGCCATTGTTACTTATAAAAATAATCAGAAGCTAGAGTTTGCAAAGTTTCTTAGTTCTTTTAAATATGCAATTATACCGTTAAATATGATTTTTACAGTTTCTCAAACAACAGAAACATACTTAGAGAAACAACTAGAGCAGGTCTTAGAGGCATCTGTTTTAAGTCAGATACTTATGGCATATCAAGGTAAAACAGGATCAGAAACTCCCACAGCAGTAATCTGTGGTAAGTGAATCTAAAATAAGAAACCAAAAATGGCAAGTCAAGGGCTATATAAGGAGTTGACTGTGGGAAAGAATAATCCGAACAGAAGAAATAATGTATATGAAAATCAAAACAACAAGGACATGAAAGTAGCTATTCTTAAAACATACGTTCTGCAGCAACACAGAGTTGCCTGTGAATCTAATGAAGCCTACAGCCTACTTCAACCTATGACATAATTTATGATGAACACAAAAGATGTATAATCTGATAAGATTCCAATATTTTAAAGTATGAATAGATGGGTGATGATTGCTTACATTAGCAGGATTCATGGAAGGCCCTGTATAGCTGGAACCTGCAATTACAATAGTCATAGTTGACATAGCAAGCAACAAGTTCTTGACAATCATGCTGTTAGGCCCCTTGATGATAATGAAGAGAACAGCAAAGGTGATTATGAAAGTCAAAACCCCCTCAGCAATTGCTCCAGTGTGCAAATCAACCTTTAAGAAAGGACCCCCAAGCATGTGTTTGTACTTGGATGGCATCACCTCCATAATCGCAAGCACTCCACCAACTGCGCCTGCAGCCTGTGATGTAATTTCACCCACCCAACAATCTTATTTTTTCATCAAGATATAAAGGAAAGGGGAAAAGTCTCCCATCGATAAATATTTAAATTCTCAAACATATACAGAAAAATCCCTATGTACATTTCATCATGTTGAAAGGAAAGACAGGAACTAGGGATTCGAATGAAACAAAAGGCCTTATGTGATTCTGGAATTAAAAAATGGATCTACAAAAATAGTTACCTAGTGAAGTGTAAACAGTCGTGATCAAAGAATGTATATATGGAGACTTAATAGTATACAATTCCAATTCCAATTCCAATTGAAGCTTAGCATAGCTGAATCGAGTAGTTAATTAAGGGAATGAGGTAAGACCTGAGCAGGAAAGCGGATGGCAGCAGCGATGAGGGAGTCAGGGCCACCGAGGCCGGCGGCATAGAAGGCAGCAGTGGCGGTGGGATTGAAGGTGGCGCCGCCCAAGAAATCGCCGATGAATCCAAAGATGAACAAGAGAAGGAAGACGAGGAAGGTAGTGATGAAAAGGGTGGGGAGGCCTTGGGGCACACCGAGGGTGGAAGCGACGACGAAGGTAGAAGCACCCAAAGAGGAGGCGCAGAAAATCCAGAGGAAGGTTATTATGCCATCGGCCATGGCGGCCTTGATTGCCCCCTTCATTTTTTTATTTATGAGACTGAGACTGAGTTTTGGTGAAAGACGAGGGGAGGAGAGGACTACTTATTATTAAAACACGAAAATAATCCAAACATTTATTTTTAACGTTTAAAATAATTGGATGGATGAAATGTTTTGTTTAAAATTTATTATTATATGAGAGAAGCATCAATATTTGATCCAAAAAGTGATTAACCATCCATCCAAATGAAACGAAATGAATAAAATCAAAGTGTATTTAAAAAAAAAAAAAATGATGATCCATCCAATGAAATACTTTTTTTATTTTTTGTATTTTTATTTAAATTTTATTAATAGTTAATGGATGGATTTCATTTTTAAATTTTTTATTATTTTTTTTATTGTTTAAAAATTAAGAGATTTAAAATGATAAATAATATTAAGATAATGTGGAGCGAAATTAAATATTTAAAAGTGGATGAAAATTGGTGAAATATTGGATGACGTGAGAGTATTTTTCATGGTTGGTAAAATTGGGGTCTACGCTCCCCTTTGAAATGTATGGTGGGGCCCACAGTTTGATTGATGAAATCATCCAAATACAATTTTTTATCTTCCATTTCTATTTTGGCAAAATATATTTTGAATGTTTTAAAGATGAATTTATATTAATAAAAGAAATGATTTTTTATTATAAATGGTGTGATTTTTTATTATAAAAGTATTACTTTATAAAAAGTAAAAAAAAAATTGAAACACATATTATAAAGAAGGTATCGTAAATGATAATCAAGAAACAGAATTTATATTACTAAAGAAACGCGACTTATATTACTAAAAGAAAGATACCAGAAAAAAAAAAAAATTTCAATTTCACAACAAAAACAAAATATCAAAATATCAATATTTTATAATATGGATGAATGAATTTTGGAAATAATAAAAATATTTAAAAAATCATCATATTTTAAGTTTATGTGTTAAAAATTCAATAAAATGAAATATAAAGTGAAATAGATGAATTGAAAAGTTACGCCCTCTTTGAATGGGGTGGGGTCCAGGTCCAGATCAATTCATCTGTGCCACTTTTTTATGTTCCAAAATTATTTAATTTTTTTAATTTTTAACACATGAATCTAGAATTATGATGGAACGTTGGATATTTTTACCCATTACATATGTCATTAATCTAGTCTATAGAATATAAATTGGAACATCATATTTAAAACTGATAATATCATTCGGTCCAGGCCTTATTTTCATGTTTTAATTATTTGGGAATTGTTTCTTTTGCTACTTTTTTTTTGATGTTATTTCATTTTATCCATTCACACAAATTAATTTAATCCAAAAATAAATGTCATTTTACATTTTTATAGACATACTCATACAAATATATTTAATAAAATTCAATACAATCACAATATCATTTCTCTTTCACCCACACACATCCACACTATCACATGTTCTAATCTGCGTTGACGAATGATTTCTCCCCACGTTACCAAAAATTTTATCACTCGATTGTCTACCTTTAATTAAGTCGCATCAACTCTTACTCCTTTGTCTCAAATCACAGTTCATTTACTATTCATTATATATTACTCGCATTCACTACATCCATTTCTAAACCACCACCATCCTTAATGGGTAATTGAATGATTAAATTCTAATTTTGTCGCTTTACTTAATTTTTTGTTATATTATACACTAACTTTGGACATTTAAATAAAAAGATAATAAAAAATTAAGAACACATTATAAACATATTTATTGTTATTTAATGAATTTCATACTTTACATGAAATATTGTTAAACATTAATTAAAATGAAAAAGAAAGAGTATTATATTATTATTTTTCTCTAATTTTATGTGTTACATTAGCAAACATGATCCTCTCACAATTACATTCACAATATTTGTAATCACATACTTGTTTTTAACTTCTACTCAATAATATAGAAATATTAATTTTAAAGTAGATGTGCCCAAATTTTTTTTTTTAAAGGAAAATGATTTCTTATATTTTATTAGTGGTTCAAGCGCGACTCATTTGATCATTCCGTGACTACGTTCGCTAATCATTGGCCAAATGAGTCGCCAATGGTCCCTAAATTAATATGGTTTGTGGATTTAAAATTAATGGTAAAATAGTTTAATAAAGACATTTATCAAATAAAAATTTTATTTGGGAGCAAACCTCCTCCAATATTGAGTATGAAAAGGGGTGTATCCCTAATTTTCTCCATCTTCATTTGTTGTGTTTGAAATGACTTTACCAACCAAACAAAAACACACTGTTGTGCAGTCAAAATTTCCTTAGTTATAGTGTGAGAATAAATTATAATTTCCATTTTTAAGGTACCATTTGACTAAGGATGTTCAGATAGGAGTATTTTCAGTAAAATTTATTCACCGTGAAACAGATTCTATATATATAAATATTACTCTTTAGTTGTCAAGATTAATATCCTTTTATGTGTTATGAATAATATTTTTTATGTAATAAAAAGGCAGGCCCTTCAGCTATCACAATTAATATTCCATCCGTCCTAATTTTGATTGACCAAATACTGTAGTCACATAGATTAAGAAAAAATGAGAAATAATAATATTAAATGGTGTAAAGTGGGTAAAATGAGTTTGATGGAGGAAAATAATAGTATTAAATGGTGTAAAGTGGGTTTGGTGGAGGGAAATAATATTATTAAATAATATTAAAAGTTATTTTATTTTCTTTTTAGGAAATGACCAAACAAAATAAAGACAGCTATTTATGGAAAGTGGTCAATCAAAATTAGGACGGAAAGAGTATCATTTAGGGGATGATTGATATGGTGGAATAGCCTAAGAATGGAATCATCATTCATGGATTTATTCCTAATCCTATGATTGATATGGTTTTTTTATTTGGAATCATGATTCCATAAAGAATGGTGATTATTAAAAATAAAGGAATTGTCATTCCTTCCAAGTTCCAACCCCCTTGGTTTTAGCTATTCCATCATTTGATGAACTATTTTTTAAAATAATTAATAATAATAATATTTAATAATAAATATAAGATAACCATGTTTAATAAAATATAAATATAATAATCTCAATAATATAAATAATAATAAAAATAAATTTATAATATACCAAATTTAAAAAATATAAATAATAATATAATGATTTGAACAATAATAATATAATGATTTAAAAGATATAAATAATAATATAATTATTTGAATAATAATAATATTTTTCAACAATGTTAATAAATATAAAAATTAAAAAATATAAAAAATTGTATTTTTTATTTTCAATAATAATATTATTTTTATAAAATATAATAACAATAAATAATTCTCAAAATTGTAAATAATCATATTATTATTTAATATTAATAAAAATATTTAACAACAAAATATATAAATATAATTTTTATTTAACATATGTTTTTATATCATATATAATAAAAATAATAAGATCAACAATAATATAAATATATATATATCAATATTCAATAATAATAACGCTTCTATCCATAATTTTTGTTATTAAAATATAAAATAAAATAATATTTTTATAATTTTAATAGTACACTTAATAAATATAATAATATTATTATATTTTTATAGTTTACATAACATTATAACAACAATAATCAACAATAATAATATTATTAAGTAATAATTTCAACTCATAATAATAATAATATTAATAATAATAAATTAAAATAAATTTACGCAGTTATATTTCATTCCTTATCAATACTAATCATGAGAATTATCATTCCTATGCTATTCCATTCACATCTTCATTCCATTTATAAACTCATTTCATTCAGTCATAATTCCATTCAATCATACCAATCATGCCCTTAGTAATATAAGTCATACCTCTTAACCAGTTTCAGATTATTGTGTGAAACTTGTTCACCCTATACTTTGACTTCATATAGATAATTAGTATACAAAAAATTATATGAAATTGTCTCATACAGGACCGATCCTAGAAATTCTAGAGCCTGAGTCGATTTTAAAATTGAACCCCCTCATATATGAACTAAAAAAATTATACAAATTGATTATATTTTATAATTTAAAAATTGAATAATAACTAATGACAACTTAATATGAAATGAAGGATTTGCAAAAAATTTATTATGTGTATGCAATATATTTTTTAGTTTCACATTAATTGTTTGTCATTTTTGAGGTTTGAATTAAAATAAAAAATAAAAAATTTTGATAAATTTTTCTTTCAATGAAAATAAAAAAGAGGAGAGAGAGTTTGTGAAGGAAAATGTATTTTTCATAATAAAATAATTTTTACGGTAAAACTAATAGTGAGAATTGCAAAAATATAGCAAAAATGATAATTATTTCTAAACAAAATTTATTTGGCTAGATATTATACCAAGAAAATTAGGATAGATTTAATTATGTGTGTCATATATTAAAAAAATTAAATTAAAATAGTTGTGGACTTGTGGTGCTTAAATTATTTATTTTGGATAAAACATGAACTCAAAAATAAATTAAAGATGTACAAAAGGTGAGACTTAAACTAAAATAGTTGTGGACTTGTGGTGCTTAAATTATTTATTTTGGATAAAACATGTGCCCAAAAATAAATTAAGGATTTGCAAAATAGAATAATGTACTTTTTCTTCCCACTATAACATTTCACAATATATTAATAATTTTCCAAATATAAATATATATATATATATATATATATATATATATATATATATATATACATATTTTTGGGCCCTAAAAATCAACAAAATTTTCGGGCCTGAGCTGGACGACTCGTCTGACTTATGAAAGGCACGGCCCTGGTCTCATACATAATACATGAGATAAATCTAATTTATTATATTATTATGATGCATGGTCTTATGAGGCTCCTACTTAATCATGTTTTAAATTAGAATATGACCCAAATACTATGGTAAAGAACTCACTTTTTTTGTACGAGTCTGTCTCACACAAGAGTCTCTCAATTATATCATTAAACATTTAAGACGTGTATTTCTTTACGAATTTTTTTTGTATGTGGAGGTTTCTTACATGAGACATAGTTCAAATTTTATATTTGAGTCATACTTAGCTTTAAAATTTGATTTGGATGGATCTCCATAAACATATGGATCATATAACATAGTAAATGAAATATGTCCAATGTGTGAGACTGTCAAGTATAAATTTTTGTGGGTTTGTTTATTAGGCTTAAAGAAATAACAAACTCTTATATGAATTAATTTACCGTGCATCTAATTTGGATTTTAAGTGTATTTTTAAATAATATTAATTATTTCATTAAAAGATATTACATTGATATTATAGTTGTTTCATTAAAATACATTAGATGTTTTATTATAAAATGATGATTGTTAATGATTGCACGATAAATCTGTTTTATATAAGACCAACTCTAGAGAAATTTAGTACATAAAGAAGATATCCGTATGCTTGAATTCACAAAATTTATATGCTACTTAGTAGGGTATTGTATGTAGTTGTGTTTTACGTTAAACCACAACTGGACAGTGCCATGCAGATACAGGGTATTCTGGTAGCATATAATAAATCCGGCTTTACATATGTATATTTAAAATAAGAAACACACTTACATGAGACCGTCTCACGATAAGATGAGACATAAGTTGAACATTGTCGCTTTAACACTTTGAGAGGGTAAATGCAATTTGTGGTAGGTTGTATCTTGTCTCATGCATGAAACCGACTCATGAGTTTTTGTCATAGATATAAAAGTTAGTTGTTGATTAGAGAATTCCAATGATTTCAAAGAATGAAGTTTGCTCTGGTGCAATTCATAACTTGCACTACAACTTCTCCATCAACAACCTTCTCTTTTACCATATCTAGCCTCAGTAGTGTCTCCATACCCTTATTAAGTTATTAACTCCCATTTCAACCTGCATTCCATCAATCTTACAATTACACTTTCACTATTATTTTTATTATAAAATAACACAAGATTATATTATTTCTTTACTACCTTCTCTTGGAAAACATTGTAAATAAATTCCTCACATTTATGTCCAATGACTTTTGTGCTTGTCACCTGCACTCAACCAAAGTCTTTCTCAGAGAATAATAAAATGGCACTCCTTCTCATAGTTGATTGAATATTTACTGTACACACGAGTTTTAAGAAAAAAATTGTTTATTATTATTAAAAGGGATAAAATTGCTTTTTGATGGGGTTAAATGGTAAAATAGTGGCATTTGTGTAAATTAAATGAGATAAAGTTGACTTTAGTGTTGAAAAAGTAACGACATTGGTAAATGTTTAATTGAGTCTGGGACGGATGGAGGGAGTAGTTTCTTTACTTTTATGTTATTTATCCTCGTTATTTAGTACTAGTTCAAAACTTCAAATAGTAAGCAGAAGCTGCAAAGTAGTATCTCTGTCATGTCATATTATCATCAGCTGTAGACAAATGGTTTAAGATTTTTTTGGCATTATTACCATCATTCAAAATTATTGTTTTTCTATATGAAAAGAGAAGCTTTCCATCCCCTATAACAAGCATAACTATCCTGATAAACAAACTGCCAGTAACACAAAATATGGCCATAAAACAAACCTGTCCACTCTCCAATTTGAGTAGAGTTGCATATACCAAAATGGCTTCTTTGTACTGCATAAAATGCCAAAAGGAAATTAATGAGATGATCGAGTGGAGGGAAATCAACATCAAAATAAACAAATTAGATTGCTCACTTGCTGCTGTTCAGAAGCATCAAGAAGAAAATGAATAGAACCAAAGCCGCTAGCTACTGTTTTCTCGTAAAGCGTCTTATTGACCAGAAGCTGAAGAAAAACTTTAACTAGGTAAGCATGATCAAAATACACTATTTTTCTTTGAAATAACAAATAATCCGATAAAAGGAATGCACTCAACTCACTTGATATCTATCCCTTGTTTGTTTATTGCCCAAAAGCACACGAGTCACATATAACACGAGTGTACTTGCTGCAATCACATCTAAACTTATTGCGGATCTGCTCAAACCAAACAAGCAAAACAAAGTTTACAAAATCTAATGACCAGAAGAATCATTGTTTATCAGCACTGACATTAACTGATTATGGCCGCTTTATTACAAGAAACAACAAAACACTAATCTCTCTCTCTCTCGCTCTCCCCCTCTCCTATTTCTATGTCCCTGCCAATCAAGAAAATCCATCTGGAATCAAGTTGAAAGTGTTCCAACATGCTTCTTTTAGGGTAGTCACATTGATTTAAATACTCTCTTTTATGTGAAGCATCATACGTTCTTTTACATGTGCCTGTAATTCTTAACAAATTTCTTTGATCTTCTACCTGGTTTTCTACTAAGAGAATACTTAAACTTCCTGCCAAACTGATTACTTATGAACCAAATAAGTTACAGAATATTGTGTCTGACCACACAAGTGTCTCTACAAGTGAAATGACCATGGACCTAAAACTACTCAAGTATGCATATCAATTATGTGGAAAGCAAGCAATTATGATTGTACAAGTACATAGGGGAAGAAAAAATGTCTTCAAATTTATAACTGAAGAAGTATGCTAAAAGTCCCAATATTGTGGCGATATCCAGCCTTACCTGCAAAGAGCGAGTTAAGAGTATATCATAATCTTAAGCAAAAGTAAAGAAACAACCCCGGGTTGTTGAACAGATTAGATATGTTCAGAATCTGCATACCGCATCAATTATACGGAATGATAGCTTCTTATGAGGAAAAACAACCTACAGTAAAAAAGAAAGAAAGAAATTCATTCATTGACACAATTAATTTTCTTTAGAAGAAGGCTTTTAGTGCTCAAGCATTTACTGGCAAATCTGGAATAGGGATTCTCTCATAGATCTTCATTTGCAACGAAGGCACCTCAGCTTGGTCTGTAGTTTCTCCTCCTCCAATGTCTTCAGTATAAAGCAAGATTAGTTCTTGGAATGCTGGCTCCTAGATGAAGACATCTTTACTCAACATGAAAGTGATCTTTGAATAACTCAGAAGTGTTGATACAAAAAAAAGTTGTGCACATAGTTAATCAGGCTCGTTATTTCTTCTATCCAAATGACAAATAGATTACATTAGTATTAACAGGATAAGTAGATTGAGATCTGTGCTGGCTGATGGATATGTTTCCTTTGTGCAGTTCTGACGTGACAGGGGCTTGCAAATAAATTATGATTGAGAAAGTAGAAATTTTGCTTCCTAGTTCCATCGAAACTTTCCTCTTCTCCAAAGATTAAGAAAAAACTGATATACTATCATAGTCTTCGCATCCTTCATAACTATATCACCAAAGATTGCAAGACTTCTATCTTTTGAGTTACTCTACAATCTTTACCCATTTCTACTAAATTATCCAAAATTAAATGCAAGCCTCACAACTGAATATTTGAAGCTGATATCGGTAAATTGTGCTAGTGATAAGTAGATGATGTGATGATCATAGACACAAACAGGAGAAGCATCAAAATTTGATCATAAGAATTAGTGGACATAATGTGCATGTAAACGTACCTGGAGAACAGATTGTGAAAATTAGAATTGAAACGGCAGTTTTTAACATCTTCCTGAAGTTATTTCCACAAGATTTAGGTGATGCAGGTTTCCATATGTCACTAAGAGATATCCTCGGTAAGAAACTTGGGCTGTGCAAATATAAGTATTGCTTATAATTATCTACACTAGAAACTAAACTAAACTAAACAGATCCATATTCGAAAAGTGTTAGAAAAGATTAAAAGCCAAGATATTCGAAAATTCTAAAAGCAACTCATCCAGAGAAGTTCTTAACTTCCTCTTTGGATGGGAGTAGACAGCAGAAGTTTAGTGAGATAATAGTCATTCCACATCAAACCTCAAATTGGATTCGGAACTACTACTGTCTGAGTGAAGGTCAAATGCTTTCTCAGGAGTTGAGGGTATTAGGCCAATCCATGCTAGAAACTTCCTTAAGAGCCTCTCACGTGGCCCAACTTCTGACAGGATTCCTTCATAACAAGTTATTGCTTTCTGTGCAGCCACCCAGATTGGAAGGTCATTCGATTGGATTTCAGTTCCTTTAAGGTCATCATATATTTTTTCATCATAGGAACGAAGAGACAGCTCCTCAAGCCAACGCTTAAATTTATATACCAAAACTTCCGTATCTTGTTTCTGAATAATGCTCTCGAATAACTATTTCAGAAACAAATTAAAAGATCAAGCATAAAATAGAGGAAGAAAAGAGTCAAAAGATCAAGTATATAAATAATGAAGTTATTTAAATAATTTCTTGAGCACTAAAAGTTTGTCTAATATTAAATGAGTTATGCATGAAATGCTTGTTATCAGGACAGTTCAGAAGGTTTTCTGACTGAAGACAGTACTAATAAATGATTTTATAGTACATTGAACTCTGGAAGTTAACAACAGGATTCTGTTGTTATCAAAGTGGGAAACATAAATTTGAGGTTACTGGGATATAGTAAATGATTAGTATAAGAAATTATAACAGGTTTCACACGTTAAATCTCAAAACGCCAACACTTGTTGACCGTACCATGCATTATGTTATTTGGTAAGGCTATCCCACAGTCAAATGAACTCAAAAAGGAAGGGACTGTGTGGATATTAAAACTTTACTAGGATTCTGCTGGTGCTAAAATAATTAGGACGGAGCAGAATAAGCAATAAGAATAAAAAATACGAGAAACGGAGGCACTAGCAAAAGCCAACTCACATGTGGCCATACAAAAGCAAGAAGTAGGATAGTATAAATCAATTTCAAAGGCTCACACTTTTACATTTATTCTAATTAGGAACCTAATGACAGTTAACTTTAAGAAAAACCCACATGATTTACAACTCCAAATGACACTTGAACAAAAGCCACAGCCCATAGATCTATACCAACATTAAAAGGTCTAATAATTAAGAATGCAAGAAACAATAAAACTCCAAGGGCACAACCTTTTATAGGAAAATTCTCGAGTCACTTTACATTCACAATCTTTGCTCAATTAGTTATTAGTTTTGCATTAACGCCACCTTGTGAGACCCCACCATATTAGGGGCTACACCAAGAATCTTATCTCCTATATCGGAGGTTAACCAAAATAACAAATGTATTAAGGTAGAACGGCGCTACATGCATAATCTCACTATGTATCACAAAATTCGCAAGTAAACTACTCATCTGATATAACTTACATTGTTATCTATTTTCATGTTGGATATTACGACTTCTTTAGATAACTGTTATTTTGACAGTTTAATAGTTTATGAGGTTTCCCTATGCAGGTTATGATGTTGTTCTTGTAGTTGTCACAGGTATATCTATAAATTCCGAAAAACAATTAAACATCCAAAGTTCATTACCATCCAAATCCAATAGGAGATATGACATCCAAGACATCCTAGCTAGAGACAACAAAGATCCCAAGTAACTAGGTCTACAGAATTCAAGATTCTTTTTGTTTTGACCCACACAGATCAGCACCCAAGCTGATCACACGAATGTTCTTTGCCTGATCATTTATTATTTCAAAGTTAATAATATAGCATTAGCCAAACACCTTGTAATGCAAAATAAAAAATGCTATTCTGACCAGAGTGCCCTAAATATATAGACTTATTAGTTATTAGACTGGTATAGAAGAAAACAAAAAATATCTTAAGTTATGCCAATTACCTCATCTAACCAGACACCTAATCTCGCCAATGGTCTAGCAATGAAGAAAAAGATGTTCTGCAACAACCTTGATTGTAAGTAATCCAATTTCTCAACAATTAGCATGCCCTTCTGCCTCTCAGTTGTGTATCCCCGCCTGTATAGAAAAATGATCACGTGGGAAGAGTGAATGACCTGCCATATTCCATCAAGCAAGATCTATAACAGATGAGTCTGATGTGAGAAAACGAAAGAACCAAGCTCTGAAATTTACATGATTGGGAGAAGCATGCAAAATGATAAGATCAGTGGTGTATTCAGTTACCTGAATATGATAACACTGGACTCAGATGCTCTTTTCCAGTCAACATAAACTGGCAATGTAAGGAGATAATCAGTATTTAGTGCAGATGTCAACATCAAATCCCTGGGGGACAACTTCTCAAACTCGGCATTGTTGAGCAGTTTCATGCAAGCACGTTGAAAACGTTCTGGGATGGCAACTCTAAACACAAAAAAAACAATAAGTAAAATTCAGGAGAAGCTTGGTAGTCACAATACCTGATTACACTACCCTAATTCCCCATCAAGATCATCACTTTACTTAGTTTTGCCAGTCTCAAATATACATGGATCAATGCAGATTTGCAACTAAGCAGTAGAGACATCAATTGATGAGTGATGAGGATAGATTAGAAATAATATCATGTGAATGTTATGATCACGCTATAATATCATGTCAATGTTGGAGAGTTTTAGGAATGTATCGGTATATGATGCACGTATCAAAGATCGTGGGATTTTACTATCTCATCTGCCTGCTATTTGAAAATAGAAAAAAATTGTCATGATCAAAATTCCTTATTTACCATTGTGATCATTTAATACTCCTACCTATTAAAGGAGTATTTCATTTTGGATGAATGCATATATTAAGAAAATACTTGATTTTTTACTATACATTTAATAAAGGTCTAAATATTTTAATAGTAATTTTATGGGTAAATTTGAAAAAAAATGCAATTAACTTACATTGAAAAACGCAAAGCGTATCTAATTTGGGAGGGGGTGGGTATAAATTTATCTAGTAAATAAACAGATCGTGCAAGATACCTGAAATTCTTGATAGGATTTCTCTTGGCATTATTCCACGGAAAATCCACTATTAAATTCATATCTAGGGTAAAACCAAAGGGAAATTTTATCTTGGAATCTTCATGTTGGTCGTCCATGTCATCACATTTCAAAGATCCATTGACGAAAACACCGGATTCCTCCTCCTTCAAATTCAAATGACCAAGAGTAAGATCAAAGTCACTTCTCATTTCCTCTAAAATGGTTTTGTGTTCAGCGTGAAGAATGGAATCCAACAATCTGCAATATGAGTGTGCGATTGCTTACTAGCATTAGCTTAACTAGTGAAAAAAACAATAGGAAAAGAAATATTGATTATTGAGAAGGAGAAGTTGAAT
The DNA here is from genome assembly GCA_037126765.1 of Stenogyne calaminthoides. Classification (NCBI taxonomy): domain Eukaryota; kingdom Viridiplantae; phylum Streptophyta; class Magnoliopsida; order Lamiales; family Lamiaceae; genus Stenogyne; species Stenogyne calaminthoides. Next base: position 381,825 of record JBBCBC010000002.1, read on the forward strand.
TACTGGGAGAGGGAAAGAAATTGACGGGCCTCGTCGTCGTCGGGGAACATGGCAGAGATAATGGCGTGAAGCAATTCCGACTTGGAGATTGATATGTATTTTTGCCTAGGCACCTGAATTCCAGACCAATTTGGTCCCCTACGGCGATCGTCATCAATTAGGGTTTTAGGGGGAGGGTTAATTTGAGATGGAAGCGATTCCTGCAGTGAGGCTGCGGAGCGAGTGATGCGAAGAGGGGCGGCACGAGAGCGATAATTGGAAGAAAATGAGGACGATGATGAAAGAGGGGTGAAAAAGCAGCGCAGGGATATAGACATGAGAGAAGAAATGCAGAAATGCTACCTGCTACTGCTGCTGCGCGGTTGGTTTGAGAATTTGGACCTCACAAATGATCAGTTGGCATCCCCGCGCTGTTTTATCCCCAATAAATTTTTTTTGAATCTTTGGCTGGGCTTCACCCACGCCTGTTGGGCCTCAGAATTTTGAAAGTAAGTTTTCTCGGTGAAAAAGTATGAATTAATTACTAGGAGATCCATCTATAGGACGTGAATTACTAGGAGTTCCATACCTTTTTATAATAATTAGTAGGTCCATAAAAGGTGTGGACATTTACCCTTGTACCCTTAGTTAGTGTGGGTTTCGATTTATTTTTTAATAATACAAACCCTCATCTTCACCAAGAATAGAAACAACCCACAACTGTGTTAACCTATCTTTCTATACCCAAAAGTACACCTAAATTCAGAGAAACGCCTTCCACGCTAGTGTCGTCCCATCATCTCCAGGAAGTACAAGATGTTAGGTGGAGAGGATATTTCAAATTTCAAATTTCAAATCCAAATTCTTTCACTGGTTTCTATATTCAGCTTTGGGGATTAGATTTTTGTTCTTATTTTGACCTAACAAAACACTGTTCCGTCGACATTTTGGAATTTTTTTTCCGCGTTTTTTAGAGAGGAAGAACAAAGAGTTTGATTATCAATAGCCATGGGATGCTTTGAAGGTGAGTCAAGATTTACCTTATATTTTCTTAATTACGTTGCTGGAAATCATGTCGAAAACCTGTTTATCAATTTCCAGTATGGGGGTGAGTCGAAACTAATGAATGTGAGTTCATCCACTCAATACATTGATTTAATATATCAAGTATCTTTGAAATGGCCTCAACTAGATAACAATGTATTGCATTTCTCTGTTGGTGATGTAAGCAATTGTAGTCTTGATGATAAGGATGATTTTAGGAATTTGATTAGTATGTGCATGTTCACGTCTTCAAAAATTGTTGTTGTTGATATTTCCCAAAGTATTCATCAACAAGATGACATGCGACAAAGGGGAAAAGATGAATATGTTCATACTGATTTGCCAGATAATGATGTAGGCCATGATAGTAGTACTAGAAACAAGATTCCATTTAAAAATATTAAGAAAAAAAGGGATTTTGGTCAGAAATCTGATATTCAGGGGATGGGGTCTATGCCATCCTATGATGTTTGCCCTGTTTTGAAGAAGAAACCTCTCTTGTCTGATAATTGGTGTCATACTTTTGATTGTGGTGTTGGCACAATCTTTAGTGGAGGTGCAATTGAGTTTAGAACCGAACTTATTAAGTATGCAACTCATTTGGGGTTTAGGTTTAGGTACAAGAAGAATAATAAGACACACATTTACGCTGTTTGTAGGGAGTTGGACAATTGCGGTTGTGCTTGGTTTATAAGAGCCAAGCTTCAAACAATTACCAACAGTTTCATTGTGACCAAAGCAATTTTAGGACATTCATGTGTGGGGAAGTTGGTAGGAAATGAGAACAAGAGATTGGGTGTTAAGAATTATTGGCAATCTTGTTGTCGAGAATGTTAGGGTAGACCCAAGTACAAGTGGGAAGAACATCAAGAAAACACTTCATTGTAGTTACAGGCTGCATCTTCCATATTGGAAAGCTTGGCGGAGCTTCCAAGTGACTCGTACGACCAACTTCAATGGTATTGTGATGCAATAAAATGTATGAACGAAGGTATGTAAATGTACTGTTCAATATTCATTTTTGGACTCATATATTTACCACTATTTTTTTAATTTATTTTTTATGTATGTAGGGAGTGTAGTTTCATTGGAATCCAACCAAAAAACAAGTTGTTTCGAACGAGTTTTCATTGCTTTCAAGGCATGTTTAGACGGGTTCAAAAGTTGTCGTCCAATGTTATTCATAGACGGGACATTCATGATTGATCATGCAAAAGACACGCTACTAGGAGCCACTGACAAGGATGGAAACAATGGTACGTGTTTTTATTAGAAATCATTTGTATCTTTTGTGAAAATCAACATTGAACCAATTTTGTAAATTACTACTTGTTATAATTCATGTTTATGATATTCAGATGTAAATTTAGTATTTGCAGTATGATCACCACGATATGTCTTTTGCAGTTTTGTTGTTATGATATCAGTTTTGTTGTATGTTTGTCTGCTAATATTTTTTTTGGGGGGGGGGGAACATGAATGTTTTCATGTTACTGCAGATCAACTTTTTATTTTTGTTCTAATTTTGTTTTTATTAGGCTTGTTTCCAATTGCATTTGTCATAGTCTCTGCTGAGAACACTAGCTATTGGACGTGGTTTCTGGAAAAGCTACGTGATTTTGTGATTCATGATAAAGAGATCTGTTACATTTTCGATAGAAACACTGGATTGTTGTCTGCTTTACCGAAAATGTTTAATAAACCGCAACATTTTTATTGCATGTATCATTTATTAGGGAATTTGAGGGGACGTTTCACAAAGGGATGGACAAATGATCAACGTGAAAAGTTGGGCGTGCGCTTTAAAGACTGTGTGTATGCCCCTAATGTTCGGATATTTGATGAGAAGGTGGCTATATTCAAGGTTGTTGGCGGAAAGGCGGCGGATGAATGGATTAGTGAATTACCTAACGAAAAATGGGCAGTGGCTCATTCAATGCACATCAAGAGGTATGGGGAGATTACGTCTAATGCTGCGGAACCGTTCAATCATTGGATTAAGAAGGCTATATCACTCCCAATTACACATATGATTGACCATATCCGTAGAGGTGAGTAGCGTTGTTATAATACAGTTTTATGAATATTCTACGAATTTGGTAGCATGATCCATGTCATCTTTTTATTAAGTTTGTTTTTTATGTATTATTTTGTGACATATATATCTCGGTGGATCGTTGAGAGGAGGGAAGAAAGTCAGACGTGGACTGGTGCTTTATGTCCACGCAAAGAGAATATTTGGAATTTTTGGAGAGATATATCACGATCGTGGGTTCTTGAACAGTGTCCGAGCAAAAAGTTCGAAGTGTTGTCCACCCCATCCGCTGAAGTTGATTTGATAGACAAAACCTGCTCGTGCTACCAATGACAAGTTCGTGGATTCCCCTGTACGCACACAGCTGCTGTTATTATTCGTGAATGCCCAACTGTTTACACCATTGTTGAGGATTGTTTCTTCACAAAGACATACAAAAAATGTTATAGCTATGATATCCACGCCATACCAGAAATCGAAAGGTTTGAATTTCAGCCCACTCCACAAAATTGCGAAAAGATTCATCCTCTCGTCCTTAAACGGAAACCAGGACGACCTAAGGAGAAAAAGGAAGCCATCGTTCAGTGAGTGGCCAAAGAAGAAGCCTATTGTTGCTTGTGCTCGATGTGGTAATGTTGCAAACCACGATCCTACTACGTGTTTTATGTCACCCGAAGACACAATGCGTTGGTAGGTACATATATCATGTACCCCTTTTGTAATATGACACATTCAAAACGATGGCTTCCAGTTTTTGTGCTAGTCAACCTCTTTAAACTTGATAAAACATGGCTTCTTTTTGTTCAAGTTTGAGCAGGTTGACTACATTTTTTATCTATCATCTGTAGCAACATTTTTTTATGAAGCTTGAAGAATACATGGGGTTGTTATAATGGTTTGATGTATGTTATTGGACAATATTACATATTTATTCAACATCATTGTGTAATCTGCATAACATGCATAACAGAGGGAATGAAAATTGAAATGCAATCATTACACAATTAAAAATTAGTTATAAAATGACATTGAAATTGTTGGTCCCGGTGCAAACGAGTCTTACACGTGTATGGGGGGAATACACGCGTGTTAAAATTTTTAAAACTTTTTCTTCGAGGTCACTTGGTCGATAATCACGAAGATTAGGTTACGAGAAGCACGCGATCGCTCCTCAATCAAAGTCTCTTGAGACAAATGATCCCGAAATCGCTTTCGATACCTCGATAATCAACCGAAGTCCTCGAGTGTCGAGATCTGAGTTGCTTGGATCGGATAACTAACTTATTGAATCCTCGTAAGAGAGTTCGGTTTGATAACTATCTTTTCTAGCTACTTTATGCGTCTTCTAATGGTTGGCCTTAGATTATACTCGTTTTAAGCTTTGGTTAAAACCTTCCCTTAATGAAATAATGATTAGGTGCCAATTCACTTATGCAACTTCGGTGGATTGATTCCAATCAATATCGATTGAAAAAGTATGCTTTCAAAAACAAGTCAATGCAAATGATTAAAATCGAGATAAGGAAAGCAATAAAGAACACAACAATTATAGTGGTTCGAGACTCAAGCTCCTACGCCCACTCTCCCCGACTCTTGAGAGAAATTCACTATCAACTTCGAAAGCTTTACGACTACCTCGTAGTTTACTTACTCAACTCGCCCCGAAGTTTTTACGACTACTCCACATAGTTTACTTACTCAACCCGGCCTTGAGCTTTATTTACCTCCGAGTTTACTTACTCAATCACACACAAGCTTTCGGACTACCCCCGTAGCTTACTAACTTCTCCTCTAGAGTTTTCTCGACTACTCCGCGTAGTTTACTAACTCTTTACAACTCTTTTCTCACCAACGAACACACTCCAACTACCTTCTCAAGGGTTTTGGGTTTTCTCGGTTGGTTTCAACTAGGATGAGATATCCTTTACAATGAAGCACAATGCAAAGGGTTAGGATATCTCGACTAAGCTTTGATAAATCTTATCAAGCTAGGCTTAGTATAGTGAGCTCTCTTCAATATCGAAGCACTTGGGAAATTCTAAGTTTTTTCGAGTGCTTTCACTTTTACAAGAATAAGTTTGAGCTCTTGAGTTTGCATATAAATTTCCGTAACCTTACAATGTAGGGTCACCAAGATTTATAGGCATACACCAAGGTCACTCTTGAAAACTATCTCAGAGGTCCCGAACGGGTTTTGTGAGAGGGCGTAAGTCTAGAGGGAGGGTGAATAGACTTCCGAAAAACTTTTCGTCTTGATCAGTGTGAGGGCGGATAGCTTTGATCGAGTCGAGTGAATAAGTTCGATCGATAACCAACTTATCGATCGCTGTAGAAACCAAATCAGTTCGGTAACTATCAGTTTAACTGATGTGTGCGGAAGCTTAAGTTTTACCCGTGTGAAAAACCAGTTTTGATAAATCAGATTCCAAGTTTTATCTTTTAATCAGTTGATAGAAATATCACGTCCGATCAGATCAGAAGCTTGGTGCTATCTGATCTTGACTTAGAATATGTATGCGCTTTAAAGTTGTGCTATGTGAGAACAGTTAATCAAAGCAGTAAAGGCACACAAGATTTATAGTGGTTCGGACAAACCCGATCCCACGCCCCACTCTTCCCTTTCACAAGGGCACCAACTTAACCGACTTAACCGACCGGACTTAGTTTTGTGTTAGTCCAACACAAAGATACCAACAGATGTTTTAAGAGTTCTCACTCAACCGATCCCAGAAATCAGTACTAGAAACCCTAGACTGAAATCTTGCTAAACAACTTATCCTAACTTGGGGTTTGGGTAAGATTGTTTTTGTTCCAACTATGAAATCTTTTCTTGCGTATAAGCAGCCTAACAGCTAGATGAAAAGATTTCTTGCTAAGAACTTATGGGATGAACACAATATAAAAATAAGCTTCTTGTTTGTGTTCTTCGTGCGGAAATCTGAGTATAGCTTGATCTTCTTGATTATTCTTGTTTTCCAAGCATTTCCGTTTTTCACTCTGAAGTGTGATCCCATATTTATAGACCTTGAAATCAAAGAGCCGTTGGAGAGCAATTTGAATTTCAGGCTATTTTTGGTAGACTTGCAGGCTTGATGTGACGTGCTTCAGGAACGGCATGGCCGAAAGCGTGAATGTGTATTTTATAGCCGTTTGAGAGAGCATCATCGAATCCCGCGAGTATCAGCTCCGTTCATACGTGTCTCTTCCTTATTGGATGGAAGACTTACTTTGCAGTGTTGTTCTTCCAATTAAGGTTGACATTCTTTCTGTTCAGATCGTACGGCGTATGGTAAGTGAAACATCGATTTTCATAGTGGTGACTGATCGATCGGATCGATCGATCTACTGATAGAGTCTTCGGCGCTGTTGACTTAGCTTCAAATGGCGGACTCTGGCCGATGTAGGTCTTCCCGTCCGATCTTGGAAGTCATCGATCTTGAGTATTCTAAGTTTGAGCTTCATGACTTGGTGAGTTATCGACTAGATCGGATCGATCGATCTTCCGCTTCGGTTTGCGATACATACCGCCGGATATCACCGCCTTCTTACGAGTCTTGATCCGACCTATACATATTGAGTTCCCCCTCAATATGTGACCTATCTATTACATCAGTTGTTCTATACAATCATTATCAACTGGTCTCCTATAGCAGTAATGTAAACATCGGTCCTAATTTACAGTGTCTGACCGGTCCTATTACATGTGTTTTGGAACTTTAAATCAAAACTATAAATTTCCCAACAATTTCCTCCTTTTTGATGAAACCAAAACACCTGAGAAACCAAACAGTTGATAAATATAGAACAGTTAAAGAGCATATAATCAGAAGACAAAGAGATTTTGTCTTGGGATCAGAAAAATAAACTTTTCATTAGATATGTTGATTACAGTTACATCAGAAAAGTTTGAATTAAAAAGCAGCTGATCCTCAGACGTCTTCTGATTCTTCACTCCTTGGGCTTGTATCCTTCTGGCATTTCTCTCTGGTCTTGTGGAACGTTGAAAATCTGATAGAGTTTCCATTTGACATTAGTGGCTTTGCTCTTGATCGATTATATCGTTTTTGCTCAAGATGTCAAAGTAGAATCTCTCAAATGCCATCACAAATGAGCCATCCGCCTTCTTCGAGTATACTAACAGATCATACTCTTGGCGAGATATATTTACATTTATAAGCTTGGCCTCATTTTCCAGATACTTCAGAAAGTCTGGATATTTATTCTGTAACCAGTTGAGGAACTCATCATCTGGAGATTCTTCTTGTGGAACAAGATCAAGGACAAAGGCATCCAAAAGCCATTCACTTCTGATCTTATTCCATTCCTCAAACCTCTTAGCATGTGCAGCAGTTTTTGGTATGATCTCGTCGACTCTTGCTGGCAATTGAGGTTCTGGTACAGATTTTCCAGTCAATCCTTTCTTAGCCCTCGATTTGAACTTCCGTTTCAACCCTTACGCTTGTGCGGTTTTTTACGCCCTTCTTTCTTCTTGATCATCCGCTCTTTGGACAATCTTCACGGCTAGCTCATTCATCACCAGATCTGGCCGGGTCTTCTTCCGGTGACTTTCTTTCCGGTCTCGAGTAATCGCACAGATTTTGATGTCCCAAAGACCACGGACCTTTCTTGCCATTGAGCTTTGTCCATGGGCCTTATCCGTATGAGTCAGATCTTCTGATGTGTCAGTTGGTTTCTCAGATCCTTCCCCCTTTTTGGTTTGATCAAAAAGAGCATTAAGGTGGGAAGTCAGAGAACCAAAGTTGACTGATAATGCCTGGTTGAGATCTCAGAGCGATAATCCCTCAAGCTTGAGCCGTTAGATTCTCGAGCAGGTTATAATCGGCTCTGTCTTGGCGCATTCCATTGTAGCGAGAGAGTGTCCAAATCATTTTGTCAAATTTCTCTTACGATAACTTCGAGCCTTTTTCTCGGTGAGTGTCGAAAAAAGATTGATTTTGATCCACTGTTTGACTTATGTCGTCAACAGATTTTTATAAGCTTCTAAGAACATGGTGGTCATGGACCGGAACTGATCTCTGATTGCTTCTATTTGTTTGAGACCAATCTGCCTCGATCGATTAACACTCCCTCAATTTCTTCTTTCGGGAGATCTTTGAGACAAGATCGATCTCACGAAGTTGATCACGGATGATTTGAGATGTAGGAATTGGATTCATCACTTGATCGGGGTTCGATTGTTTGTGCCTCCAAGGGTTGGTCATGAACCGCTGCACACAGTTCCACTTCATCGGCAACTCCCTGCATTCTCCATTTCGGCGTCATTTACTCGAGCTTCTTGAGCGATCTCCGGCTCTTTTTCTTCCCAAGAATCCCAACTTCCCGTGGATCGAGCTTTCACGCATTTATCGGATATTAGCTCACCGGTGATCCCACTTTGGCGGACTTCCTCATATCGAAGTCAAAATCTGCAAACTCATCGGCACCACCCATCCGTTCAACAAGTAAAATAAGATCCGAGAAGCTTTTTTCGGGAGATCTCTCGGTGAGGATCTCCATGACTTCTTCTCGATAGCGGGATGGGCGACCCATTGTGGATCGTCTCATCAATCTCTCGTTCAATTCTCGGTCGACCATTTTTCCAGTGATGGTCTTTGTTGATCTGGACTCGAAATTATCTGTCGGATTCATTGGATGAGATGTGGAGGCTTCTCGTTGTGCTTGAGTCGGCGGAAGTTATCTCGATTAGTTCGACCAGTAGTGGTTCTCATTGTGGAGTAGGCGGTTGTGTCCAGTTCCACATCGTAAGCTTTCGAGTTGTCGAACTGATGAAGGTTCCTATTTAGAGGTGAACTAGCGGGAGAGACATGCTCGCGAATTTCTTCTGGCGGTGAATCGGCCGAGGTTGAGGAGAAGGAGATCATTCGCTTGTGCTTCTTCCTCGATTGTCTGGCGAGCCCTCGGGTTGAGAAGCTTGCTGTCGATTTCGTTCTTTGTTGCGCAATGCTCGGCGCTTCTTTCTTCTTCGACTCATCTTCTAGTGCTAGAGTCATGGTAGCTTGCTTTGCCTTTTTCTGCCTCTTCTCCTGGGCCTTCACCAGTTTTCGTTTCTTCTTCTGGGGAGCAACGGGTGTGGACGAGGGCTTCTTTGCTCTTTCCTTTCTTGATTTTGTTGGAGTGGGCTCCTTGTCATCGTCGTCAGGCCCATATATAACCCGAAGTTGATGAGAGGAAGGCATTGTAGGACTTCACCATCCCATTCCATTCAACATTTGGCGGTTTGTCCTTTAAGATAAGCGCAACCTTGTTGAGATTGGCGATTCTCTTTTTCGTAGACTGCTGGATTCATTGACTCAAATTTATCGTGTTCTTGGAGTAAGATGGCTTTCGAGGAAGCCGTGCGATTGATGTTTTGTGCTCCATCAATTATTGCGATCATCTTTGTACATTTTGATGATGTGAGAGCATCTGGGCCGAAAGAAATGCCCATGATTGTTCTTGACGGAATGTCAAGCAATGATCTATACTTTCTTTTGAGCATTGCCCGATGAATCCGGCTTTCGATGTTTATCGCGCCTCTCTCAAGAGCTCCTTTCGATCTCTTCGTCCTCATTCTCCCCAGTTAGTGTCGGTGAGATTCGCCCTTTAAAAATCCGAACGACGAAAGTGATGTCTGCATTTGTCAGTCTGATTTCTTCTCCGTCGACTGACGATATCAGTTCGTCTCCTGGATTTTCTGAGTCCACACTCAAATTCTGTAAAACAAAGTGCTTCTATTGCATCACCGATTGCGATGAGCGAGCAATATTTTTCGATCCGAATTTTCTTGAAATTTGTTCCACCTCCATGGATTCGTGATCCTTAGTGGTTCCAAATCGAACGAACTTATCTTCAAAGATCTTCGTTGCGATTCAAGATAGTTGCACATAATCTTTCCTAGTCCATGAGTGGCCATCTACGATTAAGATAGACTCATTAAATTTGTGCATAATCAATATCAATATCATCTTTAAGGAAAAACAAGAAGCATGAAGCAAAATTCCAGATACCATTAAAAAGAAAACTTTTGAAATCAACGGTTTTTAACGGAAAGAAAGATTCATCAAGTAAAAGAAATTACCAGATTCAAATTTTCGAAGATAATTTTGAAACCTAAGAAATCGTTTTGAATCGCACAGAGATAATTTGGAGTTTTTCAGAGAATAGATTGCAAGTTTGCGAAACAGAAAAACTCTGGTATGATTTGATGAACCTTATAAAGAGGCGGAGGGAAAAAGAAGACAAGATTTGGAAGATCAACCGTTTGAAAAGATTAAACGCTCCAGATTAAGCGGTTTTGATCGTAGGGTCAGGAAAACGCACGTACAAAAAACTTTTGGATTTAAAAGCACGATCAAATAGCAGTTAATACATGTACCCCACGTCCGCATTAAATGATTTGCAGAGAATACGTCACAAGGATAATGTGTACAGTAAGGCAAATAATATCAGATAAGATCCGATAAGTCAGCAAAGAATAAGAGAAAAGAAATGCGTATCTGGTTGACTGATATTGTAATCAGTCAATACCACTTGTCAATGTTGATTCCATTTGTTGATCTTAGTTATTCTGCCTAAGCCTTAAAAATTTCCCAACTGATCCTTTCAACTGATCTTCTCCTCTTGCATCTGATTTGTTGAAGTTTCAAGTTTAAGTGATCTTCCTTGGATACGTCTGATTCCCTTCTGATCCTCCTTGATCAGTTGAAGTTCCCCTTTCAACTGATATTCCTGACATAGACTGATATATCTGATTTGTTGGAGTTTCAAGTTCAGCTGATCTTTCTCATCTGATCAGTCTCGTAAGTAATCAGATTTTGGTTGACCTAATCTGATTCTTTTCAGATTAAGCCAATTCTTGGGATAAGTGTTACCGCCAAAACTTAGTCTAGAGTAGTAGCTTCTATTCCCTAAGTTGGCGTGATTTGACATGCGTAATTATCGTCTGAATCTCTCGATATGTCAATCAACCGTAAATTTATCCAATTATCAGTCGCGTGATTTCTACACGCTGTCCTTTTGATGCAAATTTCTCGGATAGGCTTCTTGAAATGAAAATTGCATTTGCATCCTTGCTTGGCCTCTATAAATTGGACCAATGTTTTACACAACATAACCCATTCACCATACTTATCTTCTTTGTAAGAATCATGTATCTTGGTGAACCCTTGTTTCCGGTGAGACTTCCGGCAAACACCTTTACCCCTTTTTCAATGATTTCAGCTTCTCAAATCAACCCAGTTTGTCCCTTATTGCTGTTCTCGTCATCATCTTTGATTTCACATACGATAGTTGCTAAAGCTTCTACCACCACGCGGCGGGGTCTTGTGCAACCGGTAGAAGACACTTCTCCTAACCGTATGCACCTTGTGTGTCTATCTGGATGACGTAACGGAACCATCGGACTTAGTGCGGTATAAAACATCTGACACATGTGCCCATGAGATCTGATGACCAACTCTTTGGCACACGTGTTCCATTTAACAGCTGGAGAGCCCTACTACTCTCCCTTTTAGGGCTCCTGGCTTAGTAATCCTATCAATGCCGCTCTCACTTCACTTGGAGAGTCCATCAGTTTGCGGCATGGGATTACCTTTCAAGCCCCCTCACCCTGTTAAGTGGGGGAAATGAGAGCGTCGATTCCTTAAAATCTCTCTCTCTCTTAACAACACTCAACCAATGAGTTTGGGATTGGGATTGGGTTTGGATGAAGGTTTAGGGTTATAGGTTTAGGATTTTTTGGTTAACATTTATGTCTTGACCTCCGGTCTTCTTGTACTTGTACCTTGTAATGTAACCTCACCTTCGGGTTTTTATCAATGAAAAGTTCTGTTATTTCATCGTTGTGTAAATTTCTGCTTTCTTATGCGATTGTTAGCTTTCATTCTCTGAATCTTGCTTGTTGAATATCAGCTGAATCGTCTTACAAAGAAGTACTATAACCAAATTGATTTAATCAGATAATCCTTTAAACTGAGCATTTCCTTTAATCTGATAAACCTTAAATCGATCGATTCCTTTAAACCGATAGACCTTAAATCTGTAAACTAAAATCGACGGTTCCTTTGGATCCGTAACTTGTAAATCGATCGATTTTTCTCATCGATTCCTTGGATCGATCTTTTTCGATCGATTGAGATACCAAAACTCAAACTGATTCCTTTCTATCTGGTTAGTCTCTTAACCAGCTAGTTCTGGAGAACATTCCATCAAACATTTTAGGTGCCTTTTCTCCAAGATCTAGAAGTCCTAGCTCATTGCATAATTCTCTGAATCTGATCTCAGCTAGTGGCTTGGTTAGAATATCAAATTATTCGTATATCGGTATGAATCTTTTTCCATTCGATATTCTTCTTTTTCAACGTGATCTCTTATAAAGTGGTGTCGACATCCACATGCTTGCATCTTGTATGTAGAACCGGATTACGAGTGATTGCAATAAGACTATTATTGTCATCCTGCTACGAATATAGGTACGTTCTTAGCTTCAATGTTGTAATCCTCACCGCCGATCGAGCCAGAAAGGATTGGGAACAACGACTTTCCAGACCATATATTACGCCTTCGTAGATGTCGTGAAACGATGTCTCCGCTTTTTGAAAACCACGAGATCGGTTTACTTCCTAAGAACCGACATGTTCTGAGGTTGATTTTACGTCAATCTTGCAACCTCCATAATCGTAATCGAATACCCACTAAGTTTAGATTATCATCGATGGGTAAAATAAACCAAGGTTTATTGTCCCTTCAGATACTTAAGAATCCGCTTAGTCGCTTTAGGTGGCTTATCATTGGATTTGCACGAATCGCACATACACCTACTTTGCAAAGTGATATCCGTCTGGCCGGCGGTCGGTATAGTAGAGATCCAATGAGAGCCCTATATTCCTTCCGATTTGTTTTTTTCGACCATCCTCATCCGGATCCATCTTGAATCCAAATCATCATAGAATTTTGGCTTCCTTACAATTTTGAATTCCAAACTTAGCCAATAAATTCTAGTGTACTTTTGCTTTCATGATTTGAATATCCCTTCACGTTTTTGTTTAACTTGAAGACCCAGAAAGTAATTCATCTGACCCATCATGGACATCTCGAATTTTCCTTGCATCAGTTTGCTGAATCTTTCGCATAGACTCTTGTTAGGAGATCCGAAGATGATGTCGTCCACGTAAATCTGAACCATCAGAATATCTTCTCCATCTTCTATTCTGAATAAGGTTCTGTCCACTGTTCCTTTAGTGAACCCACTTTCGATCAAGAACTGAGAGAGTGTATCATACCAGGCTCGCGGAGCCTGTTTCAGGCCATAAAGAGCTTTTCTTAAACGATACACTTGGTTGCCCTTTTCAAAGCCTGGAGGTTGTTCGACATAAACTTCCTCTGCTAGTACCCCGTTTAAGAAAGCACTCTTTACGTCCATCTGATACACAGTGAACCCTCTGTGGGAAGCATATGCCAGAAACAGCCGAATGGCTTCAAGGCGAGCGACTGGTGCAAAGGTCTCATCGTAATCAATTCCTTCTGATTGTGAATACCCCTTAGCAACAAGTCTTGCCTTATTTCTGGTGATGACATTTTTCTCATCTCTCTTGTTCTTGAAGACCCACTTCGTGCCAATTACGTCTTGATGACCTGGTCTGTCCACTAGTTCCCACACTTGATTTCTTTCGAACTGTTCCAGCTCCTCCTGCATGGCTAGAATCCAGTTTGCGTCTTGTAGAGCTTCCTCTATAGTTGTAGGTTCCTTCATGACGGATAACAAAGAATACATGGCACTTTCACCAATCTGATGTCTAGTTTTAACTTTATCAGACGGGTCTCCGATTATCAGATCAGTTGGATGACTGGTTATCCAGGTCCTTCTGTTCTGATTTGCATCGTTTTGGAGAACATCGTCCGTTTCTGATAAAATTTTATTACTAGTGATTGGGAGTGGTGCAGGGTTATGGTCCACTTGATAAGAACAAGTCTCAGCTGATGTTGGACTCATCATGTGCTGATGTCTGTTCGTGGGAACTTCAGATGTTCCCCCGAACCCGAGATGGTTCGATTCTTCTCGCCTCTCGGTGAATCGAACTTTCTTCATCGACAGTGGTTCGTACCTTAGGATCTGATTGATCTGGTGAATCAGCTAGATCTGGAATGTATATTGTTACATTTTTTGATTCTTTTTCCTTGATCGTTAGCTGATCCATTTTCTGAACATCGTGTTACGGTAGATCGTGTACTTCTTGTTACGGGCGATTTCTCTTGATCGTAAGATGATGCTTCATCAAAGACTACATGGGGTGTTTCTTCCACAACTAGGGTTCGTTTGTTGTAGACCCTGAAAGCCTTGCTAGATGAGGAATACCCTAGAAATATACCCTCATCTGACTTGGCCTCAAAAAGTCTTGCTGACTCTTCCCATTATTGTGTATGAAACACTTTGCACCCAAAAACATGGAAGTAAGAAACACGAGGGTTTTCTGCCCTTCCACAGTTCATAGGGTGTTTTGTAGTGATCCTTAGTCGTAAGACATCTGCTACGTGTATGGCATGCGGTGTTGATTATACGCTAAACGGCTTAGTATTGCATGTTCAAATAACATTGTGCGGCGAACTTCTTTGAGAGTTCTGCTCCTCCTTTCAATACTCCATTCATTGTGGTGTCCTCGCAAATGATGTTTCATGTCAGATACAAACTTAGAGCAAAAAATCAAGAATAAAAGAGTTCGAAATTGCAGACCTTTATCCGATCGATTTTTACTATCTTGACACCCTTCTCATTTTGTAATCTTTTTAGCGGCTCGGGTATCTTGGTTGTCGTCTCATTCTTCTTATGTAAGAATATAACCGAATAAACTTGGAATAGTCATCCACGATTACGAGTGTATTTCGTCCCGTTGAGACCTGACCGGTGTAATCGGTCCAAATAGATCCATATGGGAGCAACTGCAGATTTCTCGGATCTTGGGTCCAGAATTCCTTTGAGCGAAGCTTTGACTGTTTTTTTCCTTCGACATGCGAGAACATATCCGATCCTTTGAGAATACTTCATTCGGAAGTCCTTCCACTAGAGACATCCTTGCTATCTTATTAAGAGTTTTAAAGTTCGATGACTTCATTCTTTTTGTGCGAGCAATCGCCACTTTTGGAACTCTTAACAATCGAAGCACGTTTCTTGGACAACTTGTTCCAATCACCGTGTAGATCGTCCCTTTCCTTGAACCCGATTAGCAAAATCTGTTGAGTAACTCGATTCTTGATAGTGCATTGATCGGTCGAGAACTCAACACCTAATCCGTTGTCGCGCAATTGTGAAACCGATAATAGGTTGTCTTGGACCTTCCCGACATCTGAGACTCCGGTTATTTGTACATCATCATTCTCTGGGTTAAACCCTTTGGTATAACCAAAGTTATCATCACCGAAAAAAGTACACGCGCCTTTTCGTTCTATGTAAGAGTGAGGAGATGTTTGCTTCGGTCATGTGCCTTGAGCATCCACTATCGATGTACCAGATAGTTGCTTGTACACCTCCTTTGTTGGCCAGACCCACGCGAACCTGCAATCAGATCAGGTTTTAGGTGCCCCTTTTGGATTGGGTCCTGAGGGGTTAGGTTTGGATTTGGGGATCCATACAAAGCGAGCACTTCTATTGTGATCGGTTAGATCAGAAGGCCTGATTTGTCTCCCATACCTGTCAACATAATCATACTTCTCCTTATATGCTTTCTGATTTGTATGATTATTTGTGTGAACCTTGGATGACTTAGAAGACTTGGAATTTATCTTTTCAGTTTGTCTTCTTTTTATCCAGTGTGGTTCATGTGCAGCAGCCCTAGATTTCTGATTATAGGGGTAGGTACGACTGCTACCATCAAAAGATTCATATCCTTTTCGCATAGATGGTTTTTGCAGGTTTACACGAAGCTTGCTTATTAGGCGGTGACCTTGATTGGGTCTCGATTAGACTTCCTTTTTTATAGGTTGTCTTTTTCTCGATACTTGATCTGATGATCGTTTGAGGTCTCTTCGGAGAACTGGGTTTCTTCACATTCTCGGTGATGCTTTTATCGATTAGGGTCCATTTACGCTCCCTTCGGTTGAAGCACTGCCTTACCGCTCAACCGGGTCTCTTTCCCCTATTAGATACATGTTTAGCTTTTGGTGTATCTTTTTCAGAAACTCGTCTGATTACACCTTTCTGAGATGAATCAGTCGGGGCTTTTGAGGATGTGGAAGGTTTCTCATAGCCAAGTCCCTTCTTATTAATCGTTGTTCGAAAATAGGCGTTCATGTCTTGAACGGTTTTAGATGATTTTGAAAAAACTTCTATTTTTCTTACGCAGATTATCCTCGAAGATTTCGGACTTTCATGCATTGAATAGCTCATCGAATTTTGCTTGCGGGATTTTGAAGTCATCGACTTCTTTGTTTGTTAATTACCATCGATCTTTGATCTGCTTTTCTGATTAAAGCTTTAACCCGAGAATTTTAAATTCCTCGGTTGCCTACGGCGGTTTTAAATTTATCTAAGTTGAGAGGCTTTCCGAATCATTTTCTTTATGGCTGATTATTTACGGTCCTCGGCTTATCATTCTCGGCTTCCACAATAGCATAAGTGTCTCTTGCATTGGAGAGATCCTCAAGCAATTGCTTTCTAGAGCTGCAGGTCAATCTCCCGGCGGTGTGCTAATGATAGCGGTGTAAAGCGAACGGCGAGTTTGGAGGTTACCTCCAGATTGGTCCTCCACGGCCATCGAGCCTTATTCATCATCGTCGGCGAGAATATCGGATCTTCATTTTCATAGAAGTCGGCGCCTTCTTGTCGGTGGCTTCTCTGAAGGAAATATCCGGAGTCCTCGGAGAGAATAGAATAAATCCAATTCTGGCGTGTAAACAACCATAGCTCTTACATCACTACCTTAGCGTTGCTCTCTTACATTCCTCTTTTCTTCCCTCTCTTTGGCGTCGAGTGCAGGCGATCAATGCTATAGTGACTGGCTTCTCCCGATTAAACCAGCTCTCCTTGATCCCGCCGAACCTCTCCTTCCCGGTGAATCCTCGTGCATATGACCTGTCGGGTGATTTCCCTTTTACGATAGTAGTCGAGCTTCTTACGTGATTGATTTTCTCTTCTTTCCTCCGTCGACTATCTCTTCCTTTCATCTCACGTGATCCTCCGATCATCGGTCTCGGTTCTTCTACGGAGATGCGTTATGCGATCTCTATCTAAATCCTCGGCTATGTTGATAGTCGCTATAAAATCTTCGATACTTACCAAGTTGTATGTCGACTTCTCAAGCTTCGCAGTAGCGAGCGTCTGTTCACTTTGACTCATTATATTCCTAATGGGTTCATTGGTCTTAGATTCTGCTTCTTTGGTTGCCTTAAAAAGCAATCGATTTTGAAGTTGAGGCTTGGCCGAGCACCTCATCTTCATCGGCTTGACCTCTTTCAATCGGTCGAACTCGTGAGCTTTGAGACTCAAGAACAAGCTACTTGGTTTCATTTTTGAAATGTCACGGCAATCTTTGATTACTGTGACCTTCATATCCCACTTCTTGGTGAGACCTTAGGATTTTATAGTTGATATCTTTATCGGACATCTCTCTACCAAGTTCTCGAAGCTTGTTTATAGACATTGTAATTCTTCCATCGAGTTCGTTGATGGTTTTCGTTGGCAACATCTTGATTTCTCGAACTTCACCGGGTTAAACTTGTAGGCTATCTTTTTATCTGTTCATTTCCTCGCAGAGATCTCGGCGGAGTATCCCATTCTTTTCGCAGATTTGAGATACTTAATCTTTTCTTTGGTGACTTTATCCATTGTTTTCATGATAATATGCCTCATAATAGTGTCAGAGTATGCGATTTCCTTTCTTCCGCATCCATCGTATCGGCTTTTTCGCACAAGACATCCTTGGAAAGTCCGGTTCTCCTCCATTCTTTGGGTTGTCGTAGTAAATGATGATGGGTCCTCTTTCGATGACTTCCATCATTCTCGCCTTGACGAGCCTAGATGATTTGACATATATATAGCCCAATCGCATACTCATCGATTGAGAACTTGGCAGATCATGATACATACCAAGTGTTATCCATCTTTGAAAGATTTTGGAAAATGAATGAATTTTAAAAAGCGGTTTTTCAAGATCGATTCGATTGACCACAAAGACACGAGTCGATTAGTCGGAAAAAACCAACCGCCTCGATACCACTTGTAGGTCCCGAACGGGTTTTGTGAGGGCGTAAGTCTAGGGGAGGGTGAATAGACTTATCGAAAAACTTTTCGTCAGAGATCGGTGTGAGGGCGATATACGATCGAGGCGAAAGAATCGATTGGACCGATAACCAACTTATTGATGCGCAGAAAGCAAATCGTCTTCGGTAACTATCGGTTTAATCGATGTGTCGCGGAAGCTTAAGTTTTACCCGTGTGAAAAACCAGGTTTGATAAATCGATTCCAAGTTTTATCTTTTAATCACCGATAGAAATATCACGTCGATCGGATCGGGCTTGGTGCTATCGATCTTGACTTAGAATATGTATGCTTTTTAAAGTTGTGCTATGTGAGAATGCTTAATCAAAGCAAGAAAGGCACACAAGATTTATAGTGGTTCCGGACAAAACCACCCCTACGTACACTCTTCCCTTTCACAAGGGGCACCAACTTAACCGACTTAACCGACTTAACCGACTGGACTTAGTTTTGTGTGTTAGTCCAACACAGTACACCAACAGATGTTTTAAGAGTTCTCACTCAACCCGATCCCAATCGATCAAGACTAGAAACCCTGGATCGAATC
The DNA here is from genome assembly GCA_037126765.1 of Stenogyne calaminthoides. NCBI lineage: Eukaryota > Viridiplantae > Streptophyta > Magnoliopsida > Lamiales > Lamiaceae > Stenogyne > Stenogyne calaminthoides. The sequence goes on from JBBCBC010000002.1 coordinate 400,678, forward strand.
TTGCTAAACAACTTATCCTAACTTGGGGTTTGGGTAAGATTGTTTTGGTTCCAACTATGAAATCTTTTCTTGCGTATAAGCAGCCTAACAGCTAGATGAAAAGATTTCTTGCTAAGAACTTATGGGATGAACACAATATAAAAATAAGCTTCTTGTTTGTGTTCTTCGTGCGGAAATCTGAGTATAGCTTGATCTTCTTGATTATTCTTGTTTTCCAAGCATTTCCGTTTTTTCACTATGAAGTGTGATCCCATATTTATAGACCTTGAAATCAAAGAGCCGTTGGAGAGCAATTTGAATTTCAGGCTATTTTTGGTAGACTTGCAGGCTTGATGTGACGTGCTTCAGGAACGGCATGGCCGAAAGCGTGAATGTGTATTTTATAGCCGTTTGAGAGAGCATCATCGAATCCATGATGTCGGCTCCGTTCATACGTGTCTCTTCCTTATTGGATGGAAGACTTACTTTGCGGTGTTGTTCTTCGATTAAGGTTGACATTCTTCTGTTCGGATCGTAGAGGCGTATGGTAGTGAAACATCGATTTTCATAGTGGTGACGTCGGTCGGGGTAATCGATCTACTGATAGAGTCTTGGCGCTGTTGACTTACTTCCAATCGGACTCTGGCTGATGTAGGTCTTCAGTGCGATCTTTCCTAAGTCATCGATCTTGAGTATTCTAAGTTTGAGCTTCATGACTTAATTTGAGTTATCGACTAGATCGGATCGTCGATCTTCCGATTAGTTTTGCATTACATCTTTTGGGATGTCGGTTGTCTTACGGTCTTGGTCGACCTATACATATTGAGTTCCCTCGATATGTGACCTATCTATTACATCGGTTGTTACTATCTGATCATTATCAATGGTCTCTATAGCGATAATGTAAACATCGATCGGTATAGCAGTCCGATGGTCCTATTACATGTGTTTTTGGAACTTTCATCAAAACTATAAATTTCCCAACACTATCCGTTGGAGAGACAACTTTGTGAGTTTCCTCTTATGGTGTGTGTGAGGAAAGCTATATTTAGGGTTTGAAACTCCTAACACGTTTTAAGCAATAGCCTTTCATGTATAGGTCTTCACTTTTTGATCGGAACTTTTGTACATCCGACATCTTTTTTTTTTATCCACATCACCCATCGGTGTCGATATGGTACAATGTTGTCTTCTCTTTTGACTTTTTGTCTCCGATTAAAGGTAGACACCTTCAACGGCTCTTTTTTAGTTACAAACTCGAGTTTGATATAACCTTAACAACACTTCCCGACTTAGTTCCTTTTGTCTGCATTTGAATGTCTTGGCAATATCTAACTTCTTAAGGAATCGCGATCTTCTCAGTATTGCATCCTTCAGATAGATATTATTAGTGCCTCGGAACACTCAGGTTCATACTGAGCATTCAAGATATATTCTTGAGTCTTGATTAATCTTGTGCCTTGATCTTTTGATCTTGATTCTTGATCTTGATCTTACGTGTCTTGAGTCTTCCGAGTCTTGAGGTCTTCTCGAGTCTTGTGGTCTTCTCAATCTTTTGTAGTTTATCTTTGACCGATGATGTCTTTGAGTCTTCGTCTTTGAGTCTTGATTTTCGATTATCATCTTTGAGTCTTGATATCTCGATTTCATCCCGAAACTTCGGATACTTCAGAAACATACTGAGTTCTCCAGAGTCTTCAGAACCTATCCTAAACTATATCTACTGACTATACATTTTGCAGATAACATCCTGATTACTCAAACTGAATCCTGACTCAACTATCAAGATCATTCTGAACATGTCATACTTAGGGGTTTTGGGATCTTAATCAAAATCATATATCTTTATTAAATTCATCTCCCAACAATTTCCCCTTTTGATGATGCCAAAACCTATCTTGTTACAAAACATATAACCTATACTCGGGTTTTGATTTATCCTATTACAAGATTGGTTGTCTCCCCAATTTCTTAAATCGAGAATCTCCCAACAATTTGAGTTTCTCATGGTTTAATCATTGAGCAATTTCTTCAATAATGAATCTCTTTAAATAGTTCATTACCAAATACTTAAACAATTTCTCCCATATTCAGACAATTTTCCCATATCATCATACATTCAGACATATCAAAATAAAAGACATGTAAATAAGATAATGAGATATTATCTTTTGAGCATAATGATAAATCTTCATTGATAATTGGTATCCCATTACAGATTACAATTAGTTTATTAACAAAATCAAAAAGACAAAAAATTTAAAGATTATAGAATCTTCTGAGTCTTGATCTTGATCTTGATTTGGCTCTTGATCTTTTCGCTCTTGATTTGCTTTCATTTTCAACTTCATCGATTAGGCACCTCCAGATCGAACATTCCAAGAATCTCTTCTTCAAATTTCATTTCTTTCCTTGATGATGTCCGGATTATTTCTGTTAGACCCAACCGACCAAAGATATCTTGAGCAATCTCTTGAGTAATGGCCTTCTCATTCACCAAGCCATTATCAAGTCTTGGAGGAGGATAGGAATATGGACCAGGGGCTACTATCTGTACTTCTCCTTCATCCGCAAGGTTAATCCAGCTCTGTAGATACTTTGGATAGAAGGTAAGGAGATACTCAATGAATGCTTCATTCGATCCGAGCCTTCCTCTCCATTCCACGAGAACATCATAATTGAACCGAAGGTTCTCTTGACTTCTTCCCACATATCGTTGAGTTTAATGGGCATCCATTTATCAACGTGGGGCCACTTTAAGCGCTTTTGATGTTCCTTTCCTCTTGCTCGCAAACTTCCGAATTCACTCATTCGCTTCGCTCTTCGCCTACCTTCTTTTCGATCCGCAGATGCTCCCCGAGACCGGCGGCGGCTTTCTTAACTTGTTCCATTTGGAGTGTTTTGAGCATTTCTAGTATTGAAGACTTTCATTTGAGGTTGAGACTCAGATTCTTCTTTCTCTTCATCATCCGAATCGACTTTCTCTGGATTGGCTTAAAACCTTCGCCGCGCTTGCTTTCGGGTTGAACAACGCGAGGCTTTCCTCTTCATAAACAGTCGGCCAGCTGGCTTATTCAACTTTTGCTCTGCTTTTCGGTTTCTCTCTTGTAACATCAAGCATGGTTTTGCTTTCGAAACTTCGAGTGTAGGCGAACCTTCTCCACACAGAGCAAACTTTAACTTCTCGAAGCTTTGACTTCTTTTAAGGCTTTGGCTAAATTATACATTTGGTATCTTTTTGGCCTTCTTCTCCAAAGTCGTGCCATGAACTTTTTGGAGATCTTGAACTTCCTTTTTCCCCCTTCTTGGCGTAATTTGGAAGAAGTCTGGAGAATCTTTGTGTCCATGTGATATTGCTCTTTGCTCACTGACGAATCTCTCTCTCGCTCCTCGATCTTGTTAAATCTTCCGGCCTCCTTAGATGGTTCTTGGCCCTGAAAAATTCTTGAGATAAGTGGGCAAAGCCCGGCGAGATAGTGCTTCTTTGAACATCTCTGTCATCTTGGTCATGAGCATTGAGCTCATTTCCTCAACAACCAGACTTTATCTCGGCACCTCATTCTTTTACGCGGTTTCCACTTCAGGAAATCGAGAACTCTCACCGGTGTTTACTGCTTGGTTCATCATTTAACTCGGCCCTTGACTCCCTCCAGCTTCTCATTCAGCTTTTCTTCCATGGAGGTCATCTGGGTGGTCAGAGTGTTTTTAATTTGCACCAGCTCTGAAGAGTGACTAAGACTTTCCATCTTTTGAGCTTGATTGTTAACGTCTCTTCCATCCCGAGCAATTTTGATCATCAACGGCTCAACCTTCTCAAGTTTTTTCCATCAAGGGAGTGAGATCAATCTCGGGAATCTTCTGCACCTCTGTCTTTGTCGATCATCATCTGTCTGCCTCGGCTTTGTCACGAGCTCCAGTCTCAAGCCCGAGTCTTAGCTTCAGTCTGAGGTTGACCAATTTCAGGTTGATCAGCCTTGAAATCTCCTTTTTCCATCCACGAGGCCCTTCTCAACATTTCCTGTTGGTCCCCATCTCCATCTTTAGATTTGTCTCCATTTGCTCAGGCACTCAACTTCGTTACTCTTCTTTTCGGCAAACTTCTTCCTAACTAGCTCATTAAAATCGGAGTTTTTCATCACGAGCTTTGTCCTCACGAACCACCCCCAGTCGGTCGGAAAATTTCTCTCTCATTCCACGGTCTTCCCCTCTGAATCTGGCAATATCAAGCATCTCGGGAAGAGTCGATTGAGGATGAATCTGATTGTTCTTAATCTGAAAAACATCTTGCGGTCGGGGTATGAAAATTTGAGCTCGGGGTAAGCGGTCTAGAATGAACCGTTCCCCTTGCTCCTCCCTCGCCTTCTTGACTTCTCCCTTCATCCATCTTAGGCTCTGGTTCGGTTGAAACATCTGCTAAAGGATCAAAAGTAGATCACTTTCGAGGAGCTCATCAAGAATATTCTGCTCTGAGCAGACTTTGCGGCATCCCCGAAGTTTGTCTTGGTCGAGTCCTCGGTTTACATCGAGAGGGTTACGAGGCTGAGTTAGCATATCCTCGGTTTGAATTTGAGTCGGCTCGCCCTGGCACATGCGAGCTGCGACATCTTCAGTTGACTCTGGTAGCTCTTACATCTGAGCACTGCACATCCGGGTAGAGTATCTCGAAGTGCAAGAGCTCCTTTAAAAAATTTCTGAAAATTTTATCCCGGTAGCGATGTCTCGAGCACCTCGGAGAAGACACCGCTCCTCGATCGATCCTGTGTCCTCGAGATAACTTTGAGCCAACACTTGCAATGGTGAATTCTCGCGGTTTGGCACTCGGTTGAATCTCGTCGGAATCACTTTCATCTTCGCCGGTGAGAACCACCAATCTTCTGCGCTTTGGGGCAAGATTCTTCTGTTTCATCATTTTTGCTCCTTGCTCCATCTTTGCCTCCATGACACCTTCCCGGGGTTTGTTGGGTCTCTTTTTCGGCGGACCGTGAAGGTGATTCTACCATCTTTCTCTCTTCCCCGATGATGACTTCTTTAAAGCGGCAATGGGTTTTAAAGAGAATTTTGGACTTAGGGAATGGGGTCGAATTGGCGAAGATATCCTCCTCCTCTCTCGCACATCTCCAAAATGTAAGCAATTTTGGTGGCATGGTGGATCTTGCCTTTTATTGAGATCATGCAAATCAACCTTCTTCAAAATTTTGATCTCGCTCACTCACCGTCTGAATGAAAAAATTTGGCCCGGTTGAAGTCGTGGTTGGGTGAGGCCTCTATCATGCCATCGATCCCCAAGCTTGAGTCTTGATGCACTCAAAACTCCCATAAGACTCATGATGCATTTACTCACAATATCCATCAATACGATATTGTGGCTTTAAAAGTCTACCTCTTATGCAATGTCGCCTCAAACTTACCGAGATTCTCGGCAATCCTATCTAAGTATTCTGCTCTCTGCCCTACATATACATCGTAGGATCCTCTCCTCTATCCTGAGCTCATAAACATCATTGATTTTTCGGGGTTATGTACAAATCCCTTTCAAAATCGACGTATTTGGACGAATGCTCTAAGTGTGATACAGTAATCGAAGAATGCATACAGTCCTCTTCATCTACCTTCAAGTTATAGATGAATTCGATTACCTCTTTCGCAAACTCCTGGTCTGGCGTGGGTTTTGCGATTAATTGGGTGAGTTTAGCTTGATCGAATCATATCGCGAGCCTCCTCTTCTGGCTTTGAGTTGGTTGTGCTTTCGAGTGAAACAACGAACTCGTACCATGGCTTGTTGGTTTCGGCTAATCTGTCGAACAAGGTTGGAGCCATTTTAGAGATAATTTGAGAAATGAAGCTTTAGGGTCTAGGAATTTCTGGGCAAGGGGATTTATTTGCAGAGGATTTGGAACGAAGGGTTTAATAAAATTTTGGCTTGAAAGGCTTCTTAGGGTATATATAACTTTGAGATCGTGGGGAATCGTGTTGGTTAGGTGAAAAACAAGCGGTTGAGATTAATCTCCATTAATCGGATTATCTGAACCGACGATCTCCTAAAAGTAAGCCGCCAAAACATCCTCATTGGTCATTATTGTAGCAGGGCATTAAATGACTGTTGACCTTCTTCGGAATTTGAAACGATCCCGCCCAAAAACATTCCTCAGGTGTTTTGTATTTATTGCGAATGATTTCTGAGCTTTATTTAAGCAAAAAATGAGTTGCATGAGTCATTACTTCTTCAGACTAATTTTCCTCTATCGGTCTTAATGAAAATTGACCTTGATAAACTAAGATAATCTTAAAATCTTGAAATGGTTCTGCTTTGCTCTCGAGTACTCACCTTCAATAAATCTGAGTTTCCCGAGACTCAGTTCAGTATTTCCATTTTATCCTAAGCTTCTCGTGATGCGAGAAAACTTCATGCTTCAAAACCTTCAATTTTTCGATTTTACTCTATACACCGTCCTAACATTCCTAATTCAACCGAAAGTTCACGGAATCTTGATTGACCAAAGGTTTAGTCAAGATATCGGCTCTTCTGCTTGTCGTTATGAATTTTCTCCATCCTTATGTCCTTCTTCGACATGATCTCTCGATGAAGTGATGTCTCGATATCCACATGCTTGCATCCGGTGTGCAATAACGGATTTTTTTGAAATAGCAATGGCACTATTATTGTCACAAAATATTGGTACTTCATTGCTACAACTTTATAATCCCTTAATTGTTGTCTCGAGCCAAAGAATCGAAAACGCAGACTTCTATTCATATTATATTTTCAAAGAAGTACTTGTTGCTCTTCGAGGTCCGCTTCTTCGAAAACCAAGATATCACCTTTTCCTAGAAATTGACAAGTTCCCGAGGTGGACTTCCCTGTCAATTACGCAACCTCCATAATCGACATCCGAAAAACCACTTAACTTCAAGGTTATCATCACCGGATACCATAATCCTCTATTCATCGTGCCTTTAAGATACTTCAAGATCTTTTTGGCGCGTACTCCATGACTAAATTTTAGGATTAGCTTGGTATCTTGCACATATCCCAACAACAAATGTTATATCCGCCCTCTTGCCGTGAGATAGAGCAATGATCCAATGATTCCTCTATAATCGGTATGGCTCACCGATTTGCCTTGTAATCGGGATCCATCTTGTAGTTAGTATTCATGGGAATCCTAACGTATTTAAATCGCACACCATATTTAGCAATCGGATCTCGGTGTATTTTTTTGGTTGATGAATATTCCTTCCTTTGATTGTTTCACTTGAAGACCTAGAAAAGAAATTCATCTCTCCCATCATTGACATCTCAAATTTGCCTTTCATCGCTGTTGAAAACTTTTCACACAAATGATGGTTTGAGATCCAAAAATGATGTCATCAACATATATCTGAACCAAGAAGATATCTTCCCCATCTTCTATCCTGAAACGAGTTCTATCAACTCATTCCTTTGACAAAAACCATGGTCGATAAGAAATCGAAAAGAGTATCATACCATGCTCGGGTGCTTGCTTAAGACCGTACAAAGCTTTTCGAGCACGTAAACTTGGTCATTCTGCTTTGAAACCGGAAGGTTGTTCCACATAAACCTCTTCTTTAAGCACACCGCTCGAAATGCACTTTTCACATCCATTTGATGGATATGAACTTCATGTGGGCGGATATGCAAGAAACAATCGATGGCTTCTAGTCTTTGCAACCGGTGCAAAGGTTTCATCATAATCCAAGCCTTCTTCTTGGGAATAACCTTGTGCAACTAGCCTTGCCTTGTTTCTTACAATGTTGTTGTTTTCATCTCTTTTTATTCTTGAAAACCCACTTGGTTCCAATGACATTGTGCCTTTTCCTGTCTATCTACCGGCTCCCATACTTCATTTCTTGAGAATTGATTCACTTCATCTTGCATAGCGAAGAATCCAATGAGAATCTTGTAGAGCTTCACCAATCTCGAAGAGTTCTTTTTCTCGATAGGAAGCGTTAGAGAATAGTGCACTTTCACCATGGAACCTTTCTTGTTTTTAACACCTTCGGTTAGATCACCCTACAATCGACTTGTGGGATGACTATCTAACCATTTCCTTCTTGATGTTCTGTTTCAATAATGTCCTCAACATTTGAAATGTTAGGTTCGATTAAATCGATAAATTCAGGGAACAACAAAAGCGAGAAAAGGAATCATCTTCCTCGGGGGCATTCTATTCCGAACATTATCGAGACATTTGTTCCCATTTGGTTGATAGATTCAGAATTTGCCTCACCGTGACCACATCTTCATTGGCATTACATACCCCAGTCTCAATTGGTGTGCATTCGATTGGTCACCTTTGGAGTGTTGGTTTTCCCGAGTCTCACCATCCCCGAGTTCCATCCTGAACTTTTTATCTGAGTCTGAGTCACCCAATCATAGATAGTAGTGATCGACTTCTTCTTTTTCGGTTCGATGGATGATTTATCTCTCTGTTTGAGCTTAATCCGGTGATCCTCTTGGTCGATTCATTTGCATCATGTTCCTATTTCTTCCGAACACAAGTAGATTCATCAAAAACAACATGAAGGTGTTTCCTCCACAATAAGAGTCCTACGGTTGTAAACTCTGAAAGCTTCTTGACTTGAAATATCCTAAGAATATTCCTTCATCGAACTTTACTATCAAATGTTTTCAATCGGTCTTTACCATTATTGTGTATGAAACACTTGCAAACCAAACACACAAAAAAAAAAACAAGAGGCTTCCTTTCATTCCAAAAGCTCATAGGGTGTTTTGCCTTGACTCTTGGTCAAGATGGATCTATTCTCCGAGTAGCAGCATGCGGATGTTGGCAAATTTCAAAAATCTTTTAGGAATATCGGCTTCACTATCATTGTCCTTGCGAACTTCTTTTTTCGAGTTATTCATCCTTCTTTCAAAGAACACCATTTTGTTGAGGGTCCTTGCGGTGATGTTTCATGTAAAATTCCATTCTCTCGCACAATAATCGATATGATATGATTTATAAACTTCAGTTCCTTTGTCGGATCCGATTTTGACCACACTCGCATTTTTCTCATTCTCGAGCCTTTTCAATAATTCTCGCGGCTTTATCTGAGTCTCTTTCTTACTGAGTAAGAATATGACCCAAGTATATCTTGAGTAGTCATCAACTACTACCAATGTGTATTTCCTCGCCATTAGTGCTCACAGTGTTATAGGACCAAAGAGATCCATATGCAATAATCAAGTATTCTTTTTCAAGAGAAACTTCAACTTTGCTTTTAAATGATGCTTTAACTTGTTTTCTTTTTTCCGCACGATCACAAATGTGTTCTTCTTGAACACTTCATTTAAGTGACCCTCTCACAAGAGCTAATCTTGCAAGCTTGTTCGGTTTTTTGAAGTTTAGGTGATTCATTCTTTTATGCCATAACAAACCGGTATCTGTGGAACTTTTAGCAACTAAACATGTATCTTTAGGAGTTGAACTCCAATTAGCAAGATACACATTCCTTTTCTTGTACCCGGTCGATATACTTTTCTGTGATGTATCATCTTTCACAAAACATAAGTTCTTGGAGAACTCAACATTGAAACCCTTATCACGAAATGGCTAATTGACAACAAGTTATGCTTCAATCCGGTACATATGAAACACCATGGATATGGTAGTCGATTTCCAAAGTTCCATATCCTTGATCATCCACTTTGAGTTATCTCCAAAAAGTGATCTGTGGGCCTCTTTGTTCAACATAGTCACTGAGCATCTTCTTGAATCTGTCATATGTCTTGAGCATCCACCGTCAAGATACCATACATCGAGGAGCTTTTTTTCCTCTGCTTTCATCGATTGCCATGTGATCTTTCATCGGCTTAGTGCCACTTGTTTTCCTCCCCGAAAAAGTATCAATTCTTAGGTACCCAATTTGTGTAGGGTCCTACAAGGTTAAATTGTACCTTCTAATCCAAATCACACTTTGACAACTCTAATCACTTTAGAGTGGCTAATTTGTCTTCCATAAACATCAACATATACATCCACTACTCTGGGTGCCTTAGCATGTTTTTGTATATGTGTGCTAGCTTTTTAGCATGAACATGGGCTTTTGATTCTTCTTTGGTTCAGAATATACATTCGGATGCTTAGGCTTTTGTCTTGGTAGTCTAAATCTTTGTTGACTTGGGTTGAATAACCTTTACCTTTAGGCAAGTGAGGTTCGGGTTATGCATCTTGAAATCTGGTCTTTTCGATTAATCTGAGAGGACTTGGTCTCTTGATTGAGAATGTCTCTGGCTGAGTGTTTCTCATCGAGGATTCCTCCGATGGTTCGATATGGAGCCTTCGGGTTTGCATTCTTAGTTTGAGGCTTTGAAGTACTTACTCGAAACTTTCATCTGATCGCTTTCGGGTTTTCTAGCCTTCACCGAGGTTTGGGCTTTCTAAACGATCATTCGGTTTTTTGAGACCATAGGTCCTTTTCCTTGTCTACAACCTTGGGCATTACTCCAAATTGAAGTGTAGGTGCCCTTTGGTTTTTACAAAGATAGTCTTCTTGCTACTAGATCGCAAAGATTCGGATGACCTTGTGAGGTTCCCCGAATGTATCCCAATCCAGATTTTATAGTGGCAGATCTCTGATAACTCTGAATTTCATCTATTACATTAGATGCTTTATTCAATAGAGTTAACTTCTTTTGTGCACTATCCTCACAGTTCTGTAGAGTTTTATGCTTCTCAGAGAGGTCATTGAACTCGATTACGATTAAATTTGAATTTCTTGATGGATTTCTCTAGCTTTTTGATTAGGGACATTATCGAAACTTCTCTTTCTCTCTCGAGAGTTGTACTTTGAACATCGATTCATCATAGCTCCCATTAATTGAGAAGTGATTTCATTATTGCTAGAGTCTTTCCATTTTAGATTTTTCTTTTCATTCCTTATTCTACGCTCTTGAGTTCTATTTAGCGATCCTTTAAAACAAAGATAGTCCTTCATCGATTCTCAAAAAGAATCCATCGGTCAAAAATAGTACGATGGAACTTGAAAACTCTTGTGCTAGTGTAGGAGCAACAACGAGAAAAGAAAGAGCTTACCTCCTCAATGGCCATCGACCCGGATGTCATCACTTTCCTTTTGTCCGAGAATATCTCATCTGAAGAGCTAGATCCCTCCTCAGAGTGTTCTTCTTCTGCAACCATGGCCTTTTTGCTAGAGAACTTCTGATCTCTTTTAGCTTGCCTTTCTCTTCTCTCCTTAGCACTCAAATCTGGACAATCATCTTTGAAGTGACCTTTCTTCCGGCAATTATAGCATCTGTTGGCATCATCATCATCGATCATTTTCTTCTTTGGACTTGGAGTCCTTTTCTCTTGGATGAAGATCCTTGAAATTTTCGTCCTTCTTCTTCTCGGTTGATCTGTCCTCGGGTTTCTTCCTGGTACTTGTGGTTCCCAGCAATAGTTTTTTGTATTTTCCAAATCTACTATTATTAAGTCTGTCAAACCTCCTTGCCATCGCCTTTAGCTTTTCCTCAAGCTCATCCCGATTTTTGGCATGGGGTTCTCGAACTCTCTAGTTTTATGAGTTTTATCTTTGGCTTTTAAAGCCACATTCTTACTCGATGAAGAATCATCTTTCTTTGCCGGCCTTTTTTGGATTTCTTATCAATTACAAATTCATAGGCTTTCAAATCGAGAGAAGACTTGTTGGTAAGGCATTGAACTAATGTTCTTGGTGTTTTCAATTACCACGCATGAATATCCCATTTCTTAAACGGACCTCTAGAATTTTCAATCAACTTCTCTCTGTGAATATTTCTTTCCAAGTGCATTTAGATCATTTATGATGCTAGTGAATCTGACTTCCAATTTGTCTATTGATTCACCATCATCCATTTCAAAACTATCAAACTTTCCAATTGCCACTGAAAGTTTGTTTTCTTTTATATGATCTGTGCCTTGGCACATAACAATTAGTGTATCCCAAATCTCTTTAGCGATATTACGGTTGAGAGATCATTCCCATCACACCATCATCAATTGTCTTTGTATAGTGTGTGTCTTTTGCAATGTAGTCTAGATTGACTAACTTTCTCTCCTCAGAGTCGGGTTGGTCATCGACTTAGGAAATTCTCGCTCTAGGATCAATTCTCGCATCTTCTTCCTTCCGGATTCACCACAATGGCCCGAATGGTCCTTGAGAGACCACTCTCCACATACACTCATGTTTGGAATCTAGATGAGCCTGCATTCTCAGTCTCCATAGGTCATAGTTCTCCACTGAGAACATGGGAAGTTTTTTAGAAGACATTTTTTACGATCTTTTGAAAAGTAAAAAAATTTCAACCAAATAAGATCGATTCGGATAGACCCACAAGTATTTTTTGAAAATAAAACTTTGGTCAACACAAAGAGTGGTCAAGTTGAACCACCGCTTCTGATACCACTTGTTGGTCTCGGTGCAACGAGAGTCTTACGTGTATGGGGGAGAATACACGTGTTCGGTGTTTTTAAAACTTTTTTCTTCCGAGGTCACTTGGGTCGATAATCCTCAAGATTAGGTTCGAGAAGCACAAATCGCTCCGAAGTCAAAGTCTATGAGAGATGCGATCCCGAGTCGCTTTTCGATACCTTTATAATCCCAACTCGAGTCCCGAGTGTCAGAGATCCCGAGTTGCTTGGATCGATAACTAACTTCATCAATCCTCGTAAGAGAGTTCAATTTGATAACTATCTGTTTCTAGCTACTTTCAATCGTGGGAATGGTTGTACTTAGATTATACTGTTTTAAGCTTTCTTTGAAAATCTTCCCTTAATTGAAATAGTGATTAGGTCGTGATTCACTTATGCAACTTCAAAGTGATTGATTCCAACCTAATATCGAAAAAAAGTATGCTTTCAAAACAAGTCAATGCAATTAGAAATAAAGGAAAGCAATAAAGAACACAAAGAATTATAGTGGTTCGAGACTCAAGCTCCCACGCCCACTCTCCCCCCTCTTCGAGAGAAATTCACTATCAACTTCGAGCTTTACGACTACCTCGTAGTTTACTTACTCAACTTCGCCCCGAGTTTTTACGACTACCTCCGTAGTTTACTTACTCAATCACACACAAGCTTTGATTTACCCCCAGAGGCTTACTAACTTCTCCTCTAGAGTTTTCTACACTACTCGCGTGGTTTACTAACTCTTTACAACTCTTTCTCACCAACGAACACACTCCAACTACCTTCTCAAGGGTTTGGGGTTTCTCGATTGGTTTCCAACTAGGATGAGATATCCTTTACAATGAAGCACAATGCAAAGGGTTAGGATATCTCGACTAAGCTTTGGATAAATCTTATCAAGCTAGGCTTAGTATAGTGAGCTCTCTTCAATATCGGGCTAACTTGGGAAATTCTAAGTTTTTCGAAAGTGCTTTCACTTTTACAAGAATAAGTTTGAGCTCTTGAGTTGCGTATAAATTTCCGTAACCTTAAAATGTAGGGGTCACCAAGATTTATAGGCATACACCAAGGTCACTCTTGAAAACTATCCATTGGAGAAACTTGACTTTGTGAGTTTCCTCTTATGGTGTGTGAGAAACAGCTATATTTAGGGTTTGAAACTCCTAACACGTTTTAGGCAATAGCCTTTCATGTAGGCCGTCTTCACTTTTTGCGATCTGGAACTTTTGTACATCGACATCTTTTTTTTTCCTTTGTCGATGTCGATATAGTGCGGATGTTGTCTTCACTCTTTTTGACTTTTGTCTCGATTAAAAGGTAGACACCTTCAATGTTTACAAACTCAGAGTTTGATATAACCTTAACAACACTTGACTTAGTTCCTTTTATGCTTTTTGAATGTCTTGGCAATATCTAACTTCTTAAAGGAATCGCGATCTTCTCGATATTGCATCCTTGGATAGATATTATCGATGCCTCGGAACACTCGGGTTCATCTCGGCATTGATATATTCTTGAGTCTTGATAATCTTGTGCCTTGCTTTTGATCTTGATTCTTGATTCTTGATCTTGATTCTTGAGTCTTCGAGTCTTCGGTCTTCTCGAATCTTTGTAGTTTATCTTGGTGATGTCTTGAGTCTTCGTCTTGAGTCTTGATTATCAAGATCATCTTGAGTCTTGATATCTCGGTTTCATCCTAAACTTGGATACTTCGAAAACATCTTGAGTTCTCCAGTCTTGAACTCTATCCTAAACTATATCTGCTGACTATACATTTTGCAGATAACATCCTGATTACTCAAACTGAATCCTGACTCAACTATCAAGATCATTCTGAACATGTCATTCTTAGGGGTTTTGAGATCTTAATCAAAATCATATATCTTTATTAAATTCATCTCCCAACAGAAATTACATAAACACTTTAAATCACAATTGCCCAATTACATAAACAATACATAATTTATCATAATACACCAAAGTTGGGTTGCACAATTACATAAATAATTTAGTTATCACAATCCAAAGCAAAGCAAGTGCCACAATTGTCACTATATTTGAAAAAATCAAAATTGGTAGTGTGACATGATAACAAACATTAGAGCTTGAATTCGGAACACGTCCATGAATTTGCCGACAAGTAACATCTTCTTGTTATTATTGACACAATACCAATTTGTGGGTACACACCAATGTGAGAAACCATGTAATTCGCACCTATAGTACAGTCTTCCCGGATTTGTGTGGGACCCCGAAATTTTGATGAACATACATCGCCCGCATTTTCTACACTTGCAAGATACATATTGAAGATAATTTTCATTTGAGGTGCAATGACTTGAGCTTGACATACCTATTGTTTGTGTAAAATGAGAAAAAATGTGGAAAATGCTAAGTTCACCAATGTTTGTAGAGTATTCATGTTTGTATTCATATTTATGGTGGTGTATATATAATTAAAAAATGAGGGTGATTGCAACAGTTATATTTTGTTATTCCAATGCAACGGTCATATATTTGACTAGAAATGGTTTTTGGTATGCAACGATCATTTCACTTTTTTGTAGACATGCATTGCAATGATTTTTCCTATTATAGACCCAACAATAATATTATTATATTATAAACTTGTCACATGCACAATACCTTATCCATTATAATCATATACTTATTATGAATACCAATATTTTTATGATTGGACAATCAAATTACTATGAAAATAACAGTTGGTTTATACTCAAACACAATTTTTAGAAAAATTATGTATTGTTTGCAATAGTAGTTATTATATCATGAACTTGTTTCATGTCAGATATATGAATATATTCATGTTATAAATAACATGAACCTGTTCATGTTGTTAAGCCACACTTTCATGTTAATTGCATTCTTAAACACATACCCAAAACTACATCGACATTTTCAATATCAGGGGTGTGTTCATCAAAGCTAAATAACAAGCGTACATATAATAACAACAATGCATATAAATCCATCAGTGCTTGCTGCATCAAAATATCAACCATGACATATTGTCCAACAACTACATATATATACTTACAAACCAAGTCAACAAAAACAAAATAAAATAAGTGGTGTTCCACACCTATACAAAATATCAGCCAATACAATATAAAACAACTTGTTCAAGTATGTGGCTAGAGCAAAAACATCCTTAAATTGTTAGCAACATATTAACAATCACAGACTTTCAGTTCAAGATAATGATTCTGATTCAAGGAACAATTCGACCATCTTTTTGTGATAACTACCAAAAATATTTTCATTGTAGACTTTCTTATGCATAAATCTTTTTAGTATTGCGTTTTCGATGTGGACGCACACTATAATCCCACAATCAAGTGAACTATCCGCCTGTTGAATAATGTCAACGTAAACAGGTGCAGTGAACTCATTGTCCAGGAATGGGTGATTTGGGCTTTTCCTTCGGTAAATTTCCCCCAGTTTCTCAATGTAATCCGCCTGCAATGTGATATACGTATAATAAGTGCTTATTTTCTGTGTATGGAAGATGTAATAAATTATGAAACAAAAATAAAAATAAATACTAACCACATAGGTGCATCTTTTAAAATGAACATCTGATGCACCACCCGCCGTTGGAGGCAGTGAGTTGAAAAACTGCCGCTCGAATTTTTTCATGTTAAGCTTCAATAATGTCCAATGAAAGCCATCCCCACGGGTTGGCCTCCCTTTGGATTTCTTGTTCAGTGGAAATAATAGAACATCATTTTTTAAACTCATCTCCAACCGATTATCATTCAAATGCGTCAATGCGCTAGTTGGTTTTGAATTAGGTCGGCAATAAGGTCCTACAGGCAAAGCCAATAAAATCAAAATTTACACTAATAATAGACAATGATAAACGGCTGAATGATGATTTTGAATCAGGTCGGGCAATAAGGTCCTACAGGCAAAGCCAATAATATATACTACCTTCTGCTTTCTTTTCTGGTTTATACCTCTTAGATTTCGAGCATTCAGGTTCTCCTTTGACCTTTCTTTTACCCATTGTGATTTATACCTTGCTAAAAAAAATAAAATAAATAAAGATCAAACTTACTGAAAAAGAGAAACTTAAATCCAAACACAGATATACGGCTAAATTACAGGAACTTGTTTAAGCACAAAGATTTATCAAGAAATCACACCTATTTTTTATTGTTTAAGCACACATAAATCACAAACTTGCCCTTTAAATCAAAGAAAGACACCAAAATACCTTTGTGTTGAATTCACGTCGATATTTCGATTTTTTAAACAACTGAAAAATTCATTCTCGTCGCCAGAATCCTTTTGGAGTGAAGAACTTTGAACCCTTCAAAATGGGAAAGCAAATGAATTGAAAAATTGAAATGGAGGAAATGGTAAAGTGATGTAACCGGTGAAAAGTATGAATTGCAGGCATGAGAAAAATGTTTGATTAGACGTTGGAGTGTGAAATTAATTTTGCTAGCCAGTTCTTGGGGAATGCGCGCCTTCCGTTTGCTCTTGTCCGAAAATAAGGGCAAAGTGGTCTTTTAGTAGTATGTTTTGGACCTAAGAGTAAAGTTTAGAAAGTGATGAACCTATTAGTATTTTAGAGGTGGGATATGGACCTAAGAATCATCTACTCAAAAAGTATTTTGGGTCGGCATTGGGCCACAATTACATTTCGCACTTTATATGGGAGAAAATTATATTAGTATTAAGGGTGGGGTGGAAACATGTGTATTGTTGGGCGGAAAAATGCGAGTGTCATTCATGTCATGTGGATAAGGCAAAATGGTTGTATTGTTTTTCTTTGAATATTATCCAATCTATTCAACAGGGCAGTTGTTTGGGTGGGTAGAACAAGTATTAGGTTGCCCACTCCACCGACTCCATTGTTTCATCATTCAGGCTAGGCTAGTATGATTTTTAAAATACGTAATGTATGTAGCCCGTAGAATTAAATTGATTTGATAGTGAGTAATGTGGAGTAATTTGACGCATCTTGGAATGGCGTCGAAAGCTTTCTTCATACGCACTAACTACAAACAAAACTCTTCTTCTTCTTCTTCTTCTCTCCATTGATTGAGATTCCAGTCCTCTGTTAGACTAGGCTACTTGCAGAAGAAGGAGGAGCCAATTTAAGATTGAGAAATTCAATGAATATTAATACTCCATTAGCAGATGCTCCAATTTTTGAAACTCTCTCTCCTCCAGGTACTACTCCCATTCTTAATTTTTTTCTCTTTGACTCATGCCTTTGTTAATTTCACCTACGTCTCTAATTTATTAGGGATTCAAAATCAAACTGGAAGTGGAGGAGTTGCCCCAAACCAGAAATTGTTGATACCTCTCATTGCTGCTTCCACTGCGCTGGGAGTAATCATTTTGCTTCTTTTCTATGTTTATAACCGCAAATACAGAAACAAGAAAAATTTCCATAGGTGACCTATTATTTATTCTCTAAATTAAATTCGATTATCAATTATGGCCTATGACTCACCAATGTATGTGATGATGGGTAAAAACAGTTGTAGAAAGCCATGTGTTAGTATAATGGAGTACAAGACGTTAGAATTAGCCACGGATTATTTTACAGAGACCAACATCTTGGGCCAGGGTGGATTTGGATGCGTATACCTAGGCAAATTGGAGGGCAACTCTTGCGTTGCTGTTAAGAAACTTTTTGGGGGAAATGTAGATTCTATTAGAGAATTTCAGGTGCCGCTTGCCTCTATCTAAGTTGCATATATATTGTGTGGCTTCATGATTTCATTCAGTTACTCTTGATCTTGATTATGCATTTGCAGACTGAAGTGGAGTTACTAAGTAAAATTCAGCATCCAAATATTATTAATTTGGTGGGCTATAGCATTCATGCCGAAACTAGGCTTCTTGTTTACCAACTGATGCAAAATGGATCTCTGGAAACTCAATTACATGGTTGAAATATTCCAGTTTCTTTGTTTTAATTATGGATTCTGCTAGGGAAACTAATAGTTCCTAATGCACGTTATCCTCCCTTTTGCACCTATGTTTTCAGGACCTTCAAGGGGTTCGGCGTTAACATGGCATTTACGGATGAAAATTGCCCTTGACATAGCAAGGTTTGTGAGCATAGCAGTATACAGCTTTATGTGGATATTATTATTATTATTATTATTCTTTCTTATTGTTACTGGATATTGACATATTGCAACTGTTAACCAGAGGATTAGAACATTTGCATGACCGCTGCCATCCACCAATTATTCATAGAGATCTGAAATCATCTAATATTCTTCTAGATTCCAATTTCAACGCCAAGGTAGTAATAATTCTGATCTATCCTCATTAAAAAATATTCGTGTCTATCTACTATATTACTGTATGCATCCGTTTTTCTGCATGGAAGTTCACCTTTTGTTTTTTCCTCAAATGAATTAATTCAGCTTTCAGATTTTGGCCTTGCTATACTGGATGGAACTCAGAACAAAAACCACATCAAGCTTTCAGGAACCCTGGGTTATGTAGCTCCTGAATATCTGTTAGATGGTTAGGACATTACTTTCTTTCTTTCCTTTTTTCTTTTTTCTAAAGAAAAGTCTTAGCCATTTTTGAGTGCTCATTTTCTGGATGTGGACATGTTATTCTGTTATTTTAATTATGAAAACAGCATGCCATGATGTTGAGCTCAGCTGTATATGCAGTCAGTAACTCACTTGTTAGAGATCAAGAACTGCTAGTTGAAAAAATTGAGGGCGTTCTACACTTGAGTTTGCTAATATTGATTTGTACAAATAATAGTGATTGTGGTATGAAGTTATTAGAAGACATGGAATTTAAGGTTGGAAGTGATTAGGTCACATCAAGATTATCACAATTCAGCAGCTACTGCCCTATACATCATAGTAACTAAGGCTCCATTTGGATGGATGGATTTAGAAAACCATAGATTTTACACATAAATCATGCTCTCCAATGGATTTACAAATACTTAGACGTGAGAGTTTAGGGAAGAGAGTGAAGGGGAAGAGGGGGGAGGAGTAGAGATGAAGGGATTTCACAAATGACTAGGTTTTGATGAGGATTTGAAATCTCTCCATTTTAAACTAGACTCTCAAATCTAAGTATTTGTAAATTCATTGGAGAGTGGTGATTTGTGTGTGAAATCCATGGATTCTATCCAAATGGAGCCTAAAAGTACATCTAGGTTTAAGTTACCATAACTTATATAATTATTTTGAATTTAGGGATGCGGATTAAGCACATAACGGTGTACTAAGTAGCTTCGTGCAAGTACATTTTCAACATAAAACAATCCTGTAAAGTGATTAATCACAGTAATGTTTTTAAATAATCCAATGGGCTAGCAACCACTGAAGAATTTTCAAATTTTATTTGTTCCTTATTCCTGATGCAAATTTTGGTTTCTATTAATGCTCCTTATATCTCCAAGTAGGTAAATTAACAGATAAAAGTGATGTTTATGCCTTTGGAGTTGTACTGCTGGAGCTTCTACTTGGAAGAAGGCCTGTGGAGAGATTGGCACCAGTTGAGTGCCAGTCTATGGTTACATGGGTAGGCCTCTTTACTATGGGTATTCAGTCCCAAAAGATTCTTGAATGGATGCTCATTTTTGTTCTCAATGTAATGTAGGCCATGCCTCAGCTCATGGATAGAATGAAGCTTCCCAACATTGTGGATCCTGTGATCAGAAACTCAATGGATATGAAGCACTTATACCAGGTTAGTGATCCAAGTTAAAGCATTTACTTATATTTGCTGCGTTTAGCTTTTCGTAACTTCAACTCAAACCTCCATTTGGTGAACAAGAAAACAGAGAGAAACCAAGAACAAAAGCAGCTAGATAGCTTATGTATATTTGAAGAGTTACACTTAGGAAGCTTCGTCCTATCCATGAAAGTAACTAATACTGTTCAGTGAAAAACAACTGATACTTGCTAATACCTTTCAGAAAAACAACTAACAGTATTTAATCTTGACTAGCTCGGTGCAACTGGTGTATAAAAGTATTTGCCATAACATCTCTCTTTTGAAGGTTGCTGCTGTGGCAGTTCTCTGTGTTCAACCAGAACCAAGCTATCGACCGTTGATTACAGATATACTGCATTCTCTTGTGCCTCTTGTGTCTGTAGACCTTGGTGGGACGCTCAGAGATATGGCTACAAAACCTCCGGAAACCTAATAACTAGTCATATTAATTACCTCTGTTTCCATCGACTACATTCTACATGTATATGACAATAACTAACATGTTTATCTACTTCCCAAATCTATACATAAAAATTGTAATATTAGCAACTCAAAAGAGACAATACTCAATCCGTCATTGCACATGCTTCTCCGTGAAGAGATGGACTTCATAGCACAAATGTTTTTGGTTGGCCCAAAATTTAGTATTTTTATATTTTATACTATTAATTGGACATGTGTGATGATACCTATTTCTAGGCGTATGAAAAATGACATTTAAAAAAATTCCTCATTTTTATAATTTTTTTAAAGTGTAATGTTACTCGTAACAAAATACATACGAAAAGAGTATTCAAATTGCACCGGCGCCGGTGTCTGCGGATTCTCCTCCACAGTATTCAGGAAGATTCTCGCTCCCTCCGTGATTTCCAACCCGTATGTCATTTGCTACGCTTTAAATATGTCAATTCCCCCAAATCATAATCTCTCTTAACTCTGTCGGTACCATCTTCATGGGTGCCTCACTTTCTCCTTTTTGGAGCTATTTATTCTCGAATTGAGTCTTGGATGAATTGGGACTTGGATAGATTACATTATTTCTTTGCTCTTGTCTCTTTTGCTATATACATCAATTTCCCAATTTCTGATATGGCTGATGAACTTTCTATTCTTTGGGAAAAAAATTTGCTCACTGAAGAGGAGAGTTTTGCTGTTGTCATTGACGATGCAGATTTGTCGGACCCAATTCATGCGCTGGTTGGACGGTTTGCAATTCGTAAGACAATCGGAGTTGCTGATCTTTCCACTTCTATGAAAAGGATTTGGCGTTTGTCATCCCCCTTAACTGTGAATGTGATTGGTGACAGACTGTTTATCTTCGAATTCATTGATATCAACGAATGTAATAAGATTTTCCACCTCTAACCTTGGAATTTCAACGGTTCTGTTATGCTGCTGAATCGCCTGTTTGGTGATGAGCGGCCGGGCGATGTTAAGCTTCAGATGGTGCTTTTTTGGGCTCAAGTTCATGGTCTTCAAATGCGTACAATGAACAGACAGGTGGGTTACCAGATTGGTCCAAAAATTGGTTCTGTTTTGGAGGTGGATGGTGATTCTAATGGTACCTGTTATGGCCGCTACCTTAGAATCCGTGCTATGGTTGATGTTTCAAAACTGCTTTGTCGGGGCACTTTGGTGACAATACGTGGTGAAAGTAATGTTGTTATTTTTTCGGTATGAACGTTTGATGGACTTTTGTTACTCCTGTGGGCGTCTTGATCATACTGAAAAAGACTGTCATCATCCTAATTTTGCTCATCAATTGGTGGATAAATCCGGATAGCAATTTGGCCCGTGGCTTCGGGCAGACGGACAACGTAACATTGATCTCGAGGAAATTTTGGCATTCATGAAGCGAACATTGCTCAAGAAAGTTGGTGGGGATAGTGTTGTTGATCAGACTCATTCCTCTCCCTTGTTGGAGCTATCGGAACTCGATGTGTTAGACCCACTCCGTGTGGACACCCCCATCAATTCTGATTAGGGGGGTCACTCTGTGTATGAATTTACGAGTGTCCGTACTAAGGAGAGTCTGTCTCCTTTCAGGTAAGGGGTTTAGTTTCGGACTCGCTTACATTTAACAGAGTTAGATAAGGGAAAGTTATTATGCCTATTTATGATAGATTCGTTGATGGGGCATTATCAGTTGAGGAGGGCTTCTCTTTGGGTTCTTCTGACCCGCCTTTGGGGGTTCGAAAAAAGGAGGGGATGCCTACTGCTGGAGGTAAAAAGAACAAGAGTACTCTACTTACCACCAAAACCTCCGCATACGAAAGTTGGCTTACTAGGCACGAAACTGCATGCATTGCTATCAACCAGAATCCCCCGTTGCATCTACTTTAAAAAATCACACATTTTTGTAGCCGATGCTCCACCGGCGCTCCGTCGGTGCTCCGCCCACATCCTCCGCACCCGGCCACACAGATGAGCTAGTCACCCGATCAAGGTTACTCGGCACGAAACCCGCAAGCATTGTGCAGGCGGAATGCACCGGAGGATTTTGCCCGGGGCACGCATGACTCGTTCACCCGTCTTGCACTCAGCGGATACAACCTATACCTAATGGCCTCAAGGCCTTCGAACTAGCCAACCCTCTCGGCTTACTAAGCACGAAACCGCTAAGTTACTGACGCTCCGTCGGTGCTCCGCCCGCATCGTCCGTACCCGGCCACACGGATAAGCTTATCAACCGATCGAGGCTACTCGACACGAAACCCACAAGCATTGCACAGGTAGAATGCACCGAGGATTTATCCCGGGGCGCTGCGTGACTCGTTCGCCTGTCCGGCACGCAGTGTGTTGGGATTATACTGGAAAGTATGCTTTTACTTTGTATAATCAAAACTGAATTTCTGAATTATTTACTGAAATAAATTATTTATCACTGATGCTTTAAATATCATCGAATGTTACATATATTTACCTTTGCATAATCGCTTCAATAAATCGTCACGTGTTACATTGTAGTTAATTTAGTGATACCGATCACGAAGATTAAATTAATGTCCCTTGTAACAAAAAAGTACACCATTCACGACCTAGAAGGAAATGAACAATCCATCGTGAAAGGTTGAAGTGTAAGGCTCGGATTGGCTTGTCTTGACCAAGAGATTACACTAGTGCATATGATCGATGCAATCGAATAGGACCTCATGAGGAGGACAAATTCTTGAGAATCGAACAAGGAAGAATTAGACCTCGGTTAGTTCATTATTTCTTAATCTTCGTTCCTTAAATAGGATCACGTGTGGTTGGTAACTATTGCTTTGACTTATCATGGGTAGAGAATCAACGAGATTCAATACTTTTTATCTTGGGCAATATTATTGGTCACATGTGATTGCTAAGATTTAATACGAGAATCGTGCGTAAAAGCACGCTTTGTTCGATTTGCCCCTCGGGAGGTTCATAAGCTTTATCATACCAAATCTTGCAAGTGGAACTAGTTTCCGGGTAGTGGAAAATGCACGAACGGTGCGAGGGTACCTCGTCGAGCACGAGAAGGGGGCATTTTTTGGTTCCCCATGATAACGGTAATTTTTTGCTGGGGAACTTTTCATCCCCATATAAAATCATCCACTGAATCCATTTTTAAAGTCCATTCAAGCATCCGGGTCTTGGAAAATGCACGAACGGGCGAGGGTATCCCGTCGAGGACGCAAAGGTGGCATTTATTGGTTCCCAATGATAACGGTTTTTTTTTGCTGGGGAACTTTGAATTCCCCCTAAAAATCATCCACTGAATCAATTTTTAAAGTCAATTAAAGCATCCAGGTCGTGGAAAATGCATGAACGGGGCGAGGGTACCCCATCGAGGACGCGAATGGGGCATTTTTTGGTTCCCCATGATAACGGTATTTTTTTATCACGGGCCATCATGGCGAAGCAGTGACCAATGTAGACAACATGAAGTCGTTTCCGAAATGGTATTATATTAAGAAAACTGACACCTGAGTCAAAATTTATGACCAAAACAGTTCTCACCGACATTTAACTAAAACCCTAATCGCTGTTTCCAGATCCTCCATACGACGTCGCCCATCCTTACGATCAAAATTACAACAAGAACAAGCAAAACCCTACTACAATGATCTATGAAAAATGCCTATACTACCCACACTTATTATATGATGGGAAAAACAATTACAACATCACACAAGGGTTGAGATAGAGAAAAATTCCAAACACCAAGAAAACGGAAACGTCGACATCGAGAAATTAAAACTTTCAGGCATAGCCAACAATCCACGAATCTAGGTTCTGATACCAATTGATGGAACGCGCTGGTGGAGGCGGTCCATCACCAGGATCATTGTCGGATACCTAACTTACATGTAACAAATATAAAACATAAATGTGCATCTAAAGCAAATGGGGCGTTTTTTGGTTCCCCATGATAGCGGTAATTTTTTGATGGGAAACTTTGCATCCCCCCAAAAAATCATCCACTGAATCCATTTTTAAAGTCAATTCAAGCATCCGGGTCGTGAAAAATGCACGAACGGAGCGAGGGTACCCCGCCGAGCACGCGAAGGGGCATTTTTTGGTTTCCCATGATAACGATAATTTTTTGCTGGGGAACTTTACATCCCCCCATAAAATCATCAAATGAATCCATTTTTAAAGTCAATTCAAGCATCTGGGTCGTGGAAAAGGCACGAACGGGGTGAGGGTACCCCGTCGAGGACGCGAAGGGGGCATTTTTTGGTTATCCATGATAACGGTAATTTTTTGCTGGGGAACTTTGCATTCCCCAAAAAAATCATCCACTGAATCTATTTTTAAAGTCAATTCATGCATCCGGGTTGTGAAAAATGCAAGAATGGGGCGAGGGTACCCCGTCGAGGATGCGAAGAGGGCATTTTTTTGGTTCCAATAATAACGGTAATTTTTTACCAGGGGCTGTCACGGAGAAGTTGTGAAAAATATAGATAACCTGAAGACGTTTCTGAAATGGTATTATAATTGGAAAATTGACACCTGAGTCAAAAGTTATGGCCAAAACAGTTCTCACCATCATTTAGCCAAAACTCTAATCGCCGTTTCCTGATCCTCCATACGACGTCGCCCATCCTTACGATCAAAATTACAATAAAAACAAGAAAAACCCTACTATAGTGATATATGAAAAATGCCTATACTACCCACACTTTTATCTGGTGGGAAAAATGATTACAACATCACACAAGGGTTGCGACAGAGAAAAAATCCAAACACCAAGAAAATGGAAACGTCGACATCGAGAAATTAAAACATTCAAGCAGAGCCAACAATCCATGAATCCAGACCCTGATACTAATTTATGGAAAATGCATGTGGAGGCGGTCCATCACCAGGATTGTTGTCGGATACATAACTTACACATAACAAATATAAAACATAAACGTGCATCTAAAGCGAAGGGGCGTTTTTTGGTTCCCCATGATAGCGGTAATTTTTTTTGCTAAGAAATTTTGCATCCCCCCCAAAAATCATCCACTGAATCCATTTTTAAGTCAATTCAAGTATCCGGGTCGTCAAAAATGCATGAACGGGGCGAGGGTACCCCGTCGAGCAATCAAAGGTGATTTTTGGTTTCCCATGATAACGGTAATATTTAGCTGGGGAACTTTGCATCCCCCCATAAAATCATCCACTGAATCCATTTTTAAAGTCAATTCAAGCATCCGGGCCATGGAAAATGGACGAACGGGGCGAGGGTACCTCGTCGAGCACGCGAAGGGGGCATTTTTTTGGTTCCCCATGATAACAGTAATTTTTTGCCACGGTATGTCTTGGGGAAGCATTGAAAAATGTAGACAACCTGAAGACGTTTCCGAAATGGTATTATAATTGGAAAACGGACACCTGAGTTAAAAGTTATGGCCAAAACAGTTCTCACCGACATTTAGCTAAAACCCTAATCGCCGTTTTCAGATTCTCCATACGACGTCGCCCATCCTTGTGATTAAAATTACAACAAAAACAAGAAAAACCCTACTACAGTGATCTATTAAAAATGCCTAAACTACCCACACTTATTATCGGTGGGAAAAATGATTACAACATCACACAAGGGTTGCGACAGAGAAAAAATCCAAACACCAAGAAAACGGAAACGTCGACATCTAGAAATTAAAACTTTCAGGCATAGCCAACAATCCATGAATCCAGGCTCTGATACCAATTGATGGAACACGTCGGTGGAGGCGGTTCATCACTAGAATCGTTGTCGGATACCTAACTTACACGTAACAAATATAAAACATAAACGTGCATCTAAAGTGAAGGGGCATTTTTGGTTCCCCATGATAATGGTAATTTTTTGCTGGGGAACTTTGCATCCCCCCCAAAAAATTCATCCACTAAATCCATTTTAAAAGTCAATTCAAGCATCCGGGTCGTGGAAAATACACAAACGGGGCGAGGGTACCCCGTCGAGGACACAAAGGGGGTATTTTTTGGTTCCCCATGATAACGGTAATTTTTTACCACGGGCTGTCACGACGAAGCAGTGACAAATGTAGACAACCTGAAGACGTTTTCCGAAATGATATTATAATAGGAAAACGGACACCTGAGTCAAAGGTTATGGCCAAAACAGTTCTCACCGTCATTTAGCTAAAACCCTAATCGCCTTTTCCAGATCCTCCATACGACGTTGCCCATCCATACGATCAAAATTACAACAAGAACAAGCAAAACCCTACTACAGTGAACTATGAAAAACGTCTATACTACCAACACTTGTTATCTGGTGGGAAAAACAATTACAACATCACACAAGGGTTGCGATAGAGAAAAAATCCAAACACCAAGAAAATGGAAACGTCGACATCGAGAAATTAAAACTTTTAGGCAGAGCCAAAAATCCATGAATCCAGGTTCTGATACCAATTGATGGAAACACGCCGGTGGAGGTGGTCCATCACCAGGATCGTTGTTGGATACCTAACTTATACGTAACAAATATAAAACATAAACGTGCATCGAAAGCGAGGGGGCGTTTTTTGATTCCCAATGATAACGGTAATTTTTTGCTGGGGAACTTTGCATCCCCCAAAAAATCATCCAATGATTCCATTTGTAAAGTCAATTTAAGCATCCTGATCGTTGAAAATGCACGAACGGGGCAAGGGTACCTCGTCGAGCACGCGAATGGGGCATTTTTTGGTTCCCCATGATAACGATAATTTTTCCTTGGGGAAATTTGCACCCCCCATAAAATCATCCAATGAATCAATTTTTAAAGTCATTCAAGTATCCTGGGTCGGGAAAAATGCTCGAACGGGGGAAGGGTACCCCGTCGAGGACACGAAGGGGGCATTTTTTTGGTCCCCATGATAACGATAATATTTTACCACGGGCTGTCTAGGCAAAGCTGTAATAAATGTAGACAACCTGAAGAAATTTGCGAAATGATATTATAATAGGAAAACGGACACCTGAGTCAAAAGTTATGGCTAAAACAGTTCTCACTGTCATTTAGCTAAAACCCTAATCGCCATTTCCAGATCCTCCATACGACGTCGCCCATCCTTATGATCAAAATTACAACAAGAACAAGGAAAACCCTACTACAGTGATCTATGAAAAATGCCTATACTACCCACACTTATTATCTGGTGGGAAAAACGATTACAACATCACACAAGGGTTGCGACAGAGAAAAAAATCCAAACACCAAGAAAACGATAACGGTAATTTTTTGCTGGGGAACTTTGCATCCCCCCATAAAATCATCCAATGTGTAGGTCTCGAAGGGTTTCGTGAGGGCGTGTTTTATAGGGGAGGGGTGAATAGACTTAAAAACTTTTTTCATGCAGATCAGGTGTGATTGCAGTTTGCCTGATCAGAGTGCAAGTGAATCAGTTTGGATTGATATCCAACTTACTGATCGCCTGAGGGTAGATCAGTTCGGTGTCTATCAGTTTAACGACAGCGGAAGCTAGTTTATACCCGTGAAAAAACGGTTTATAACAAATCGATTCCGGGTTATTTTCAATCGATGATGACTATGGAGTCAATGACCAGATCAGTAGCTTGGTGCTAACTGATCCTAACTCAGAATATGTATGCAGATTTAATCAAGTTGTGTGCAATAGTGTAAAAAGCGCTTTAATCAATCGTAAATGCACACAAGATTTATAGTGGTTCTATTAACCAAATTCCCCACGCCCACTCTTCCCTATCACAAGCGGCACCAACTTAACCAACTGAACTTAGATTATTGTGTTAGTCCAACACATTACACCAACAGATATTTATAGAGCTCTCACTCAACCGATCCCATAAATCAGAACTAGAAACCCTAGTCTGAAATCTTGCTAAACAAACTTAACCTAACTTTGGGTTTTGGGTAAGATTTGTTGTTTGTTCCAACTTTGAAATCTATCCTAGTATTTAAGTAGCCTAGCAGCTAGAGGATGAGATTTATGTGCTAAGAACTATGGGATGAACACTTAGAAAATTAATCTTCAAGGTTGTGTTCTTCGTGCGAAAATTTGGCTATAGTATAAGCTTCTTGATAATTTTCGTGTCTTCACTCTGAAGAGGAATCCCATATTTATAGACCCCGAAATCAAAGAGCCGTTGGAGAGCAATTTGAATTTCTGGCTATATTTGGTAGATATGTAGGATTTGATGTGACGTGCTTCAGGGACGGCATGGCCGAAAGCATGGATAGTTGTCTTTTATAGCCGTTTGACCAAGCAGCACCAAATCCCGTATTGTCAACTCCGTTCATACGTGTCTTGTTCTTATTGGTTAACAAGAACACTTTTCAGTGTTTGTTCTACCAACTAAAGTTGACATTCTTCTTGTTCAGATCAACAACGTATGACTTGGTGAAACATCAGTTACCACCTGGTGTGAGCTGACCTGATCAGTTACAACTGATCAGTCTACCTGATAGAGTCTTCTGGTGCCAGTTGTCTTAGCTCAACTAGCAGACTCGGCTGATGTAGGTCTTCTGGTCTAATCTTCTGGTAGTCATCTGATCTTCAGGTCTTCTGAATTTGAGCTTCATGATTTCACTCTGATCATCTGACTTTATCAGATCGTCTGATCTTTTGTCTTTCCCTTGCCTTCTGGCCTTCTGACTTCAGCTGGTCTTTTGTTTTCAGCTGGTCTTTAGATCTGACCTATACATATTGAGTTCCCCCTCAATATGTGACCTATCTTATACATCAGTTGTTTTATACAATAATTATCAACTGGTCATCTTAGCTGGTATTAAAAACATCAGTCAGCTAACAGGTCTGACTGGTCCTATTACATGTGTTTTGGAACTTTCATCAAAACTCTAAATTTCCCAACAATTTCCCAATTTTTGATGAAACCAAAACACTTGAGAAACCAACACAGTTGATAAATATAAAATATTAAAGAACACATAATCAGAAGACAATGAGATTTTGTCTTAGGATCAGAAAAATAATAAACTTTTCATTCATCGATTTATCGATTACAAAGTTACATCGAAAAAGTTTGAGTTTAAATTTTAATTGATCCTAAATGATCTTTCCGATTTTTAATCTCTTGGCTTATATCCTCCGGCATTTCTCGTTGATCCCGAGGAACGTTGGATATCCGGATAGCTTCCATTTGACATCATTGATCCGGCCGAGGATCGCTTATGCGAGCTTTGTTCGGATGTCAAAATAGAACCTTTGAAATGCCATCATGTCAAATGAGCCATCCGCTTTTCTTCGAGTAGTCCATCACGCCATACTCTTGACGAGATATTCTCACATTGATTATTCTCGCCTCATTTTCCGGATATTTCGTAAAAAATGGGTGCTTGTTCTCCAACCAGTTGAGAAATTCCGCATCTGGTGATTCTTCTTGTGGCACTAGGTCCAGAACAAATGCATCCAGAAGCCATTCACTTATATCTTATTCCATTCCTCGAACCTATCAACATAAGCGGCAGTTTTTCTAATGATTTCATCAACTCTTGTTTGGGTAACCGAGGTTCGCCCAGATTTTCCTTTGCCTTTCTTCGCCCTCGATCTAGATTTCTTTTTTCGGTCTTCCTCCTCTTTTTCTGCCCTTCTTTATTCTTCACTAATTCGAGCTTCTTCAGCAATCAGCTCCTTAGTCAGTTTCTCAGCCAGTTCCTTATCGGCTTGTATCTGGCTAGTTGTGTTTCTCGTGACTCTCTTAGTCCGAGCGGTCGGTACAGTTTTGATGTCCCAAAGACCCAGCCTAACTTTTCTTGCCTTTGACTTCTCCATCTTCCCAGAAACTTCATTAGCAAACAGATCCAGATGGTCTAGTCTCTGGCCATAGGATTCAACTGTCTGAATCAGTTCTTTTGTTGTTCTGATGAAGTCAGTTGGTTTCTCAACCTGTCCTTCCCCCTTTTTGGTTTGATCAAAAAGAGCATTGTGGTGGGAAGTCAGAGATCCAAAGCTGACTGATATGGCATTTTTAAGATCTTCAACAGATAAACCTTGAGCTTGAGTAGATAGATTTTGAATCTTTGAGATCATTTCGATCTTGACAGATTCAACGACAAGAGAGGGGTAAGAATGAGTTTATCAAGTTTTTCTTCACCATTTCAAGCTTTTTCAAAGGACCATCGGAGAAACTTGTTGTTGATCAACCCGACTAGCTTGTCGTCAACCGCCCTCTTAAATTCAAAGAAGTCGGGTTGGTCACGGTTTGAGAGAACTGATCTTTGATTGCTTCAATAACTGGGAAATAGCCAATTCTCGCTGATCAGTTATTTCTTTAAGGCCAATCTGCCTCTGATCAGCTATTGTGTTGCTAACTTCATTAGCCAACACTCCCTCAACTTCTTCTTTCAGAAGATCTTTAAAACAAGATCTGATTTCCTTAAGTTGATCAGTGGTGATGTGAGTTGCAGAATATTTTGCATCACCGATCATTTTCGATTGTTTGCGCCTCCGATGGGCTGGTCATGAACTACAACACCGGTTCCACTATCATCGCCAACTCCCACATCCTTCATAGATCATCTTCCTTAGATTATCTTCCTTAGGAGTTTCCAACCTCCGCTCAACTTGTTCAATTATTCCCAACTTTTATGTGGATCGAGCTTTGATCGCTTCAAAGAGCTATCGGTTCACCGGTGATCCTACCCCGAAGCGATTTCTTCATGTAGAAATCAAAATCTGCGAACGATCAAAGACCTCCCCATCTGCTCAATAATGATCATAAAATCGAGAAGTTCTTCAAACGGAGATCTTTCCGGTCGATCTCCATTACTTCTTCCCGAATAATAACGAGGATGGGCTTCCAACTCCGGGTACAACTCATCAATTTTATGTTCAATTCTCATCCCGACCATTTTTCCTGGTGGATGGTCTTGGATGATCTCGACTCGAGAATCAACTGCTCGGATCGACCCGTGTTCAAAGTTGATGAGATGTAGAGGGTTCCGTGGCGTCGAGTAGCCGGATGTTGGTCGATTAATTGAATCTGCAGAGGTTCCGCAAAGGGTTGGGTTGGGTTGTGTAGCAACTCTGCAAATCGGTTCTCGAAGGTGATCTTACTGGTTCGCGAACAGGTGAACTTTCAAGTTCGCGAGCAGGTGAAGGAGAAGGAGAGATATGCTGAGTAGCTAGAAGTCTGAGTGGTGAATTAGCACGAGAATGGGGTGATGGAGATCTTTCATCCCTTGCTCCTTCCTTTGATTGCTCCCGCGAGCTCTCAACTTGGGAAGCCCGTCTTATCTGATTTTTTCACCGATCTCGGTTCGGCGATCAGATCCGGCGCTCCTTCTTCATCTGACTCGTCTTCCATAAAAAGAGTCATGGCGGTCTGTTTTACCTTCTTTGGCCTCTTCTCCTGAGCCTTTACCAGTTTTCTCTTCTTCTTTTGAGGAGCATCAGTTGCAGACGTAGCTGCCTCCTTGTTCTTCCCTTTCTTAGTCTTAGGGAGTGGGCAAGATATCATCATTTGTTCGGCCCATAGATGGCAAATTGTGGTTGAGAGAAAAACCTTGTAGGACTTCAAATTGCTTCGATCCCATTCAAAGATTGGGCATCTTGTCCTTCAGAATGACTGCTACTTTGTTGAGATTGCTGATTCTCTTCTTCAGATAGACTTGTCTCTGTTCACTAACTCCAAATTTGTCATGTTCTTGGAGCATAATAGCCTTCAGAAAACCATGCCAATTAATATTTTTGGCTTCATCGATAGTAGCAGCCATACTATACATTTTGACAGCTGTTAATCCATCTGGGCTGAAAGAGATACCCATAATTGTTTTTGACAGAATGTCAAACAACAGACGGTATTTCCTTTTCAACATAGGCCTGACAAAGCCTACGGTCTGGTGTTTATCAGCCTCTCTGAAGAGTTCATTCTTGATCAGTTCGTCTTCATTCTCCTTGTCGTGAGCAGGAGAGGTTTTTCCTTTGGGCAGGTTGAACAATCGAGTTATATCAGCATTTGTAAGTCTGATATCCTCTCCATTTACTGAAGAAATCAGTTCTTCTCCAGGATTCTCCGTGTCCACCTTCAAATTCCTCAAGAATTCCAGTGCCTCATACTGCATTACTGGATTGCAGTGAGCAGCACAGTATTTTTCGAGACCGCACCTTCTCAGAATTTGTTCCACCTCCATTGATTCTGGATCCCGTGTAACACCAAACCTTACAAATTTGTCTTCAACAATTTTGGTTTCCAAATCCGCATAGTTACACATAATTTTGCCCAATCCGTGAGTAGCCATCTACAACAAGATAAACTCGATTAAAATTTGTGCATAACCATAAAGATATCACATATTGATTATCAGATCAATAAATCGATTGTTTTCTTCCTTGTCATAAACTCACAGTTATTAATAATGAAGAAGATAAAACACAGGATAAAGTACGCATTCGTAATCTATATGATCAATGGAAAGTGATTCATCAAATAACCAGAAATTACCAGATTCTGCTTTTCGATTTTGAAATAGGTTGAATCGCAAGACACACTTTGAAACACAGAAAGGTAATTGAGTTTGCAGAGAATAAATCACAAGAATTTTGAGAAAAGTACTCTGGTAGGGTCTTGATGAAGCTTATAAAAGGAAGGAGGAAAAATCGAGACTAGAAGATCAAACGTTTGAAAAGGATAAACGATCCAGATTGAGCGGTTTTTGATCGTGGTGGTCGATATGCACGCCGACATTACCTTTTTGGATTTAAAAACACATTTAGTAAAGATTTAATACATATACCCTACGTCCGCAAGATTAAATACTTTGCGGGTATGCGTCACAAAAGTATGTGTACAAAGAAAGGCAAATTTATCGATAATTTCAGATTTGTAAGCGAAAGAAACAAAGAAACAAAAATGCGATCTTGTTGACTCGATATTGTAATCATCAATACCACTTGAAGTCCTGTTTGTACCACTTGCTGATCTTAGTTTTCTCGCCTAATCCTTATAATTTCCCAACTGTCCCCGCTTAATCGATCCGCTCCACTTTTGTGGCCCGATATTGCCTTTTCGATCCTTTTTCCTGATCAGTTGAAGTTCCCCCTTCAACTGTTATTTTTGATTACTTATTGACTGATTTATCTGATTTGTTGAGGTATCATACTCAACTGATCTTCCTCATCTGATCAGTCTTTTAATTAATCAGATTTCAGTTGACTTAATCTGATTCTACTCAGACCAAGTCAATTCTTGGGATAAGTGTTACCGCCAAAACTTAGTCTTGGAAAATTGGAGAGTCATCTTGATTCCCTAAGTCGGCACGATTTGACATTCGTAATAATAGTCTGGATACTTTGGGATATCAATCGCCGTAAGCTTATCCAATCATCGATCGGCGTTTTCCTACGCTACGTCCCTTATGTGTCAATTTCTCTAAAAGGCTTTGAGAAATCACATTTGCACTTGCACCCCTGCTTGGCCTCTATAAAGAGGACCAATGATTTACACAACATAACCCATTCACCATACTTATCTTCTTTAAGTTTTGTAAACCATGTATTCCGGTGAACCCTTATTTCCGGTGAAACTTCCGGCAAAAACCTTCAACCCTTTTCAAATGATTTCACTTTTCTCAAATCAACCCTATCGTCGTTTATTTATTATCGCTTTCGCCGCCATCGAAGATTACACATACAATTATTGCCAAGCTTCTCTACCACCGAGGCGGCGGATCTGCTATAGCAAATGAGAAGACACTTTTCCCAACCGTATGCACCTTGTGTGCCTATCGAGATGACGAAATTAGCATCAACAGACTCAGTCTGATACAAAACATGAGTTTGGTATTCGATCTTGATCGTATAACAAAATGATCATTGTATATCAAACTCAATATTTGCATGTGACACTTGTGGCCATATGGTCTTTTGACCACATCTTTGCACTTGTGTCCCATTTAATAAATTTGAGAGCCCATTGATTTTAGGACTAGGGGCTCCTGACTTAGAAATCCTTCAATGCCGCTCTCGCTCCTCACTCCGAAGCTCTGAGGGTGGCTTTAGGATTATTTCAAAGCCTCTCACACCCCTTTTAGGGTTGGGGGAAAATGGGAGCATCAGACTCTAAAATCTTTAAAGCCTCTCTCCCCCCTTTCTAGGGTTAGGCTTAGGGTTTATGTTTTAGGGTTTATGTATCGACCTCCCGTCCTTTTTGTACTTGTAACTTGTAATGTAAATTCGACCTCCGGGTCTTTATTAATGAAAAGTTCTATTATTTCATTGTTGTGTATTTTTTGTATCCTTATGTGATTGAAGCTTTAATCTTATGTAACTTGCTTGTTGAACATTAGCTTAATCGACTTACAAAGTATGAAACAACCAAACTGATAAGTTCCTTTAATATGATATGCCTTAATCTGAACAGTTCCTTGTCTGAACTGATAAAGCCTTCTATTATCAGTTCCTTGACTGTTCTTCTGATCAATTGAGATACCTAACTCAACTGATTCCTCTTAACCTGGTTAGTCTCTTAACCAACTGGTTCTGGAGACCAGCCCACCAAACATTTCTGGTGCACTTTCTCCGAGATCCAGAAGCCCTAGCTCATTGCATAATTCTCTAAATCTGATCTCAGCTAGTGGCTTGATTAAGATATCAGCTTTCTATTTATCAGTATGGATCTTTTCCATTCTGATATTCTTCTTTTCAACATGATCTCTTATAAAATGATGTCTGACATCCACATGCTTGCATCTTGTATGTAAAACAGGATTCTGAGTGATTGCAATATCACTATTATTGTCACAGAATATAGGTACGTTCTTAGCTACAATGTTGTAATCCCTCAGCTGCTGACTTGGCCAGAGCAGTTGGGAACAACAAATTTCTTCGCAGCCCATATATTCTCGCTTCAAGAGAGTAGATGTCGCAATCGATGTCCGCTTTTTGAAAACCAAGAGATCGGGTTTTACTACCTAAAAATCGACATGTACCGAGGTTGACTTCCTCAGAAATTTCGCAACCTCCATAATCGAATCGTAATACCCACTAAGCTTTAGATTATCATCCGATGGGAAAATAAACCAAGGTTTATCGTCCCCTTCAGATACTTAAGAATCCGCTTAGTCGCTTTCCGTGTGTGGCTTTGCATTGATTTTCCTAAAAATCCGCACATACACCTACCGCAAAAAGTGATATCCTGTCTCGGCCGACAATCGGTATAGTAAAGATCCAATGAGAGCCCTATATTCTTTCTCGATTAGTTTTCCGACCATTCTCATCTCGATCCATCTTGAATCCAAATATCATAGGAATTCTCGCTTCCTTACGCTTTTGAACTCCAAACATAGCCAAAAACTCCTAGTGTATTTTCGCCGGCGTATGAATATCCCTTCAGATTTTTTGCTTAACTTGTAGACCCGTAAAAGTAATTCATCCGACCCATCATGGACATCTCGAACTTCCTCAGCATCGACCTTGTCAATTTATCACATAAACTCTTGTTGGGAGATCCAAGATGATGTCGCCCACATAAATTTGAACCATCGTAATATGTTCTCCATCTTCTATTCTCGAATAAGGTTCTGTCCCACTATTCCTTTAGTGAAACCCATCGCTATCAAGAATCGAGAGAGTGTATCATACCAAGCTCGAGGAGCTTGTTTCAGCCATAAAGAGCTTTTTTCTTAAAAGGTACACACCGGTCGCTTTTTTCAAAGCCCGAGGTTGTTCAACATAGACTTCCTCACTAGTTCCCCATTTAAGAATGCACTCTTAACATCCATCCGATACACAATAAACCCTCTCAGGGCAAAGAGATATGCCAAAAAAATGCCGAATGCTTCAGACGAGCGACTGGTGCAAAGGTCTCATCATAATCAATTCCTTCTGATTGTGAATACCCTTTAGCAACAAGTCTTGCCTTATTTCTGGTTATGACATTATTCTCATCTCTCTTGTTCTTGAATACCCACTTTGTTCCAATCACATCTTGATGGGTTGGTCTGTCCACCCGCCTTCCAAACTCGATTCCTCTCAAACTGCTCCAGCCTTCTTGCATGGCTAGAATCCAACCAGATCTTGTAGAGCTTCTTCTACTTCAGTTGGTTCCTTCAAAGATAGATAACAACAATACATGACACTTTCAACAATCTGATGTCTAGTTTTAACTCTATCAGATGGGTCTCCGATGATCAGATCAGTTGGATGACTGATTACCCAGGTCCTTCTTTTCTGATTTGCATCAGTTTGGAGAACATCATCCTCTTCTGATAGTAGTTCATTACTAGTGATTGGGAGTGGTGCAGAATTATGATCCACTTGACATGGACAAGTCTCAGCTGATGTTGGACTCATCATGTGCTGATGTCTGTCCGTAGGAACTTCAGGTGTTCCCCCGAACCGATGGTTCGATTGATATCGCCTCAAATTGTACCAAACTTCTTCATTGACAGTTGTACGTACCTTAGGGTCTGATTGACCTGGTGAATCAGCAAGATCAAGTTCTGGAATATACACTGTTACGTGTTCTGATCCTTTTTCCTTGATACTTAGCTGATCCATTTTCTCTGCATTAGGTACCGGTTGATCTGGTACTACTTGTTCTGAGGCAGATTTCTCTTGTTCAGAAGATGTCTCATCAAAGACCACATGAGGTATTTCTTCCACAACTAGGGTTCGCCTGTTGTAAACCCTGAAAGCCTTGTTGTATGAGGAATATCCTAATAATATACCCTCATCTGACTTGGCCTCAAAAGTCTTCAACTGACTCTTCCCATTGTTGTGTATGAAACACTTGCACCCAAAAACATGGAAGTAAGAAACACGAGGTTTTCTGCCCTTCCACAGTTCATAGGGTGTTTTGTAGTGAGCCTTAGTCAGAGAGCATCTGTTCTGAGTGTGGCATGCAGTATTGATGGCTTCTGCCCAGAAACGGCTTGGTGTTGCATGTTCAGCTAACATAGTGCGAGCAACTTCTTTGAGTGTTCTATTTCTCCGTTCTGCTACACCATTCTGTTGTGGCGTTCTTGCAAACCGATGTCTCATGTCAGATACCAAACTTAGTGCAAAAAAATCAAGAATAAAAGAATTCGTAAATTTCGTACCTTTTATCCGATCCGATTTTCACTATAATCGACACCCTTCTCATTCTCTAATTTCTTGAGCAGCTTGGGTATCTTTGTTGTTGTCTCATTCTTCTTATACAAGAATACAACCCAGGTAAACTTGGAATAATCATCCACGATTACCAGAGTATATTTGCGTCCGCTGAGACTAACTGGTGTAACTGGTCCAAATAAGTCCATATGGAGCAGTTGCAATACTCATTGATGTTTGGTCCAGGATTCCTTGAATGAGGCTTTTAACTCTTTTTTCCTCCGACATGAAACACATGTCTGATCCTTAGAGAATACCTCATTCGGAAGACCCTCAACCAAGGACATCCTTGCTATCTTGTTAAGAGTTTTAAAGTTCAGATGACTCATTCTCTTGTGCCAGAGCCAACTGCTACCTTTTGAACTCTTAACAATCAGGCATGCATTTCTTGGAGAACTGTTCCAATCAGCTGTATAAATCATACCTTTCCTTGAACCAGTTAACAAGATCTGTTGAGTAGCTCGATTCTTGATAGTACACTGATCAGTCGAGAACTCAACACTGAATCCGTTGTCGCAGAATTGTGAAACTGATAATAAATTATGCTTTAAACCTTCGACATACGAGACTCCAGTAACCTGTACATCATCATTTTATAAGGTTCCGAATCCTTTGGTAAAACCAAAGTTATCATCACCAAAGAGTACACGTGGGCCTTCTTGTTCTGTGTAAGAGCTAAGGAGATGTTTGCTTCCAGTCATGTGCCTTGAGCATCCACTATCGATGTACCAAATAGTTGCTTTTACACCTCCCTTGTTGGCCAAACCCACGCAAACCTGCAATCAAATCATGCTTTAGGTACCCCTTTTGGATTGGGTCCTGAGGGGTTAGAGTTGGTTTTAGGGATCCATACAAACATGGAACTTCTATTGTAATCAGATAGATCAGAAGGCCTGATTTGTCTCCCATAAACATCTACATAATCATACATCTCTTCATATGCATTCTGATCAGTATGATTATTTGTGCGAGCCTTGGGTGAATCAGAAGACTTGAGATTTTTCCTTGCTGGTTGTCTTCTTTTAACCCAGTGGGGCTCAGGTGCAGCAACCCTAGGTTTCTGATTTTAAGGGTAGGTACGACTGCTACCATTAAAAGATTCATATCTTATTGATATATCTGGTTTTCAAAGAAGCACCCTTGGCTTGCCTATTAGGCAAATTTTGACTTGATTAGGTTTCAGATCAGATTTTCCCTTGAGAGGTTGTCTTTTCTGATAACTAATCTGCTGATCAGGTTGAGGTCTCTTCAGAAGAACTGGGTTCTTCTGTTGATTCCTCGGCTGATGCTTGATCAGTTGAGGTTCATTTTTGTTCCCTTTCTGATTGGGCACTTGCCTTACTTGTTCAGCAGGTCTATTTCCCTTATTAGATACAAATTTTGCTTTCTGTGTATCTATATCAGAAACTCGTTTGATTACACCTTTTTGAAGTGAATCAGACGGGGATTTTGAGGATGTAGAAGGGTTTTCATACCCAATTCCCTTCTTATTAGTTGTCATTCAAAAATAGTTGTTCATATTCTGAACGGTTTTCGAAGATTTTGTGAAAACCTGTATTTTCTTACGTAAACTATCCTTAGT
Organism: Stenogyne calaminthoides; assembly: GCA_037126765.1. Taxonomy (NCBI): domain Eukaryota; kingdom Viridiplantae; phylum Streptophyta; class Magnoliopsida; order Lamiales; family Lamiaceae; genus Stenogyne; species Stenogyne calaminthoides. The sequence continues at coordinate 439,932 of JBBCBC010000002.1, forward strand.
TAATTTCAGACTCTCATGTAGTCGGAAGAGTTCATCAAACTTGGCTTGTAAGATTTTAAAATCATCAGCTTGTTGTTTATTGATAACTAACTGTTCCTTAATTTGCTTCTCCTGATCAGAAGAATTAACTTTCAGAACTTTTCTTCACTTTATGTTCGAAAGGCTTCAAATGATTTTAGTTTACCGCTTTCTCTTCGACAAAGATTTTCCTTAACAAGCTGAGTATTTTCAATCCTTAGCTTATCGTTTTCGGCTTCCACTATCGTATAAGTGTCTATTGCGTTAGAGAGATCATCAAGCAATTGCTCAGAATAGAGCTGCAAGTCAATCTCTCCAGCAGGTGTGCTAATCATAGCTGGTGTGGAAACTGAAAGAGCAGAAGGTTTAGAGGTTACCTCAGTTTGATCTTCCTCCTTAGCCATCAGACATATTTCATCATCAGAAGAGAATATCAGATCATCGTAGTGGTAGAAATCATTAGCGTTTCTTATCAAACAAAAATCTTCTACAAATGAGTAGCCTGAATCCTCAGAAGGCAGGTAAGAATCATCAATTTCAGATGTATCAACAACCATGGCTTTCCTGTCTCTATAGCGTTGCTCTCTTCTGTTCCGCTTCTCTTCTCTTTCTTTTGGTGTCAAGTCTGGGCAATCTGCGCTGTAATGACCTGGTTTCTCCACAGTTGAAACACGCTCCCACGATCCACTTTAACTTCTTCCGCCAGTGAGTCATTTTGTCTCAGAGAATCTATCGGGTGACTTTCTGTTTGCTCAGTCGAAATTTCTTCTCTCAGATCTGTTGTCTCTTCTTTCATCAGATCAATCATCTCTTTTCTTATCTTCTCTGCGATCCTCCCTGTGATCATCTCTTCGGTCATTTGATCTGGTCCTTTCTGGAGATCTGTCAGCTGACCTCCTATCTATTCCTCTGCTGTTTTGATAATCCCTATAAAATCTTGATACTTACCAAGTTGAATGTTAGATTTTTCAAGTTTTCTAGTTAGCAAAAGGTTCTGCTCCTCAAGAACTTATAATATTTCCAACCAGTTCCATAAGAGACTTTGAGTTCTTCTTTGGGTCGCTTTGAATGCAATTGATTTGATGTAGGTAGGTGTGGCTTCAAAGAAAGTTTCGTCTTCGTCTTCTTCTTCTTGCCCTCTTTCGATCAGATCGAACTCATGAGCTTTAAGATTCAGGAACAGGTTGCTTGGCTTCATCTTAGCAATATCTTGACAATCTTTTATTACAGTGACTTTCATATCCCACTTCTTAGTCAGTGATCTCAAGATCTTGTAATTGATGTCTTTATCTGACATTTCTCGTCCAAGTTCCCGTAACTTGTTGACCAACATGGTGATTCTTCCATCGAGCTCATTGATGATTTCATTTGGTAGCATCTTTAAGTTTCTCAAATTTCACCCTACGCCCACTTTGCCCTCGCTATCTTTAATCGATCATTTCCTACACACATTTAAATTAAGTGTATCCCACATCATTACACCAATCTTGAGATACTTTATATTTTTCTCCCGTTATCTTGTCCATGGTCTTCATGATTATGTGCCCCGACTATCATATCCAAAGTGTAAACTTTCTCTTTCTAAGATCCATCGTATGGACTTTTCTAACAAGACTTCCATTTGTTCCAGTCCGATCATCCTCAACAAATTGGTTGTCATGGTAGATGATGATGGGTCCTCGCTCAAGAACTTCCATCAACCCTTAGCTTATTGATCCCGGATGGTTGCTTATGTATATCGTCCAACTGATACTCATCAATGGAAAATTTAGGATAAATCATGATACATACCCAGAGTATTATCCATGCCGATCGTGAGTTTGAAAACAAATGAGATTTGAAAAGGTTTTTGAAGATCAATTCATATTTGGTACCATGTAGGTTCTTCCTCAAGAACCGATGATATTCAAAGCCGGGATCCATTGTCCGCTCGATACCATTTGTAGGTCCCAAATCCCATTTTATCGGGCGTAAGTCATACGGGGGTGAATAGATTGTTTTTTCGAACACTTTTCGTGTGATTGTTCTACCAATCTAAAGTGCAACATTCTTCTTGATCGATATCCAACTTACCGATGACTTGGTGAAACATCGATCACCGGTGTCTATCGGTTTAACTGACAGGCGGAAGCTAGTTTATACCCGTGTGAAAAACCAATTTATAACAAATCGATTCCAAAGTTTTTTCAATCGATGACTATGGAGTCAATCTGACGATCAAGAGTTTGGTGCTAACTTATCCTAACTTTGATCTTATGTATGCATTTATCAAGTTGTGCTCAAATAGTGTAAAGTAGTTAATCAATTAGGTAAATGCACACAAGATTTATAGTGGTTCGGACAACCAGTCCTACGTCCACTCTTCCCTATCACAAGGGGCACCAACTTAACCAACTGGACTTAGATTATTGTGTTAGTCCAACACATTACACCAACATATATTTTATAGAGCTCTTACTCAACCGATCCCGTAAATCGTAAACTAGAAACCCTATTAAAAAATCATGCTAAACAAACTTAACCTAACTTTGGGTTTTGGGTAAGATTTGTTATTTGTTCCAACTTTGAAATCTATCTTAATATTTAAGTAGCCTAGCAGAGGATGAGATTTATGTTTTTAAGAACTATGGGATGAACACTTAGAAAATTAATCTTCAAGGTTGTGTTCTTCGTATGAAAAATTTGGCTATAGTATAAAGCTTCTTGATAATTTCCGTGTCTTCACTCAAGAGGAATCCCATATTTATAGACCCCAAAATCAAAGAGCCGTTGGAGAGCAATTTGAATTTCCGCTATATTTGGTAGATATGTAGGATTTGGTGTGGCGTATTTAGGACGGCATGGAAAAGCATGGATAGTTGTCTTTTATAGCCGTTTGACCAAACAACACCAAATCCCATATTATCGGCTCCGCTTATAAATGCCTTGTTCTTATTGGTTAACAAGAACATCTTTTCAAAATTTCTACCAACTAAAGTTGACATTCTTCTTGTTCGGATCAACAAAACGTATGACTTGGTGAAACATCGCTTATTATCGGTGGGAAAAATGATTACAACATCGATTAGTCATGCCAGAAAAAAATCCAAACACCAAGAAAATCAAACGATAGAGTCTTTAAAACTTGTCTTAGCTCAACTAACGGACCGGTGATGTAGGTCTTCGATACGATCTTGAGGGAACATTTGATCTTGGTCCATCAATTTGAGCTTCATGATTTCACTCGATCATCCAACATACACGATCGTCCCAAATCTTTTTTCTTTCCGACATCTACGCCTTCCCGACTTCAAATTGGTCTTTTGTTCTCAGCTGGTCATTAGATCTGACCTATACATATTGAGTTCCCCCTCAATATGTGACCTATCTTATACATTTTTTGTTCTATACAATAATTATCAATGGAAAATCATCCGAGGGCAATGGTATTAAAAACATCGTGAGCTAATTTTTGGTTCGTCCTAATTACATGTGTTTTGGAACTTTCATCAAAACTCTAAATTTTCCAACACAATGAATCCATTTTTAAAGTCAATTCAAGCATCCGGGTCGGGGAAAATGCACGAACAGGGCGAGGATACCCCATCGAGGACGAAGGGGGCATTTTTTTTGGTCCCCATGATAACAGTAATTTTTTACCACAGGCTGTCACGACAAAGTTGTGAAAAATATAGACAACCTGAAGACGTTTCGAAATGGTATTATAATGGGAAAAGGACACGTGAGTCAAAATTTATGGCCAAAATAGTTCTCACCGTCATTTAGCTAAAACCCTAATCGCCATTTCCAGAACCTCCATATGACGTCGCACATCCTTACGATCAAAATTACAACAAGAACAAGCAAAACCCTACTACAGTGATCTATGTAAAACGCCTATACTACCCACACTTATTATCTGGTGGGAAAAATGATTACAACATAACACAAGAGTTGCGACAGAGAAAAAATCCAAACACCAAGAAAACTGAAACGTCGACATCGTTAAATTAAAACTTTCAGGCACAACCAACAATCCACGAATCCAGGCATCTGATACCAATTGAGGGAACACGCCGGTGGAGGTGGTCCATCACCAGAATTGTTGTCGGATACCTAACATACACGTAAAAATATAAAACATAAACGTACATCTAAAGCGAAGGGGGCGTATTTTGGTTCCCCGTGATAGCCGTAATTTTTTGCTAGGGAACTTTGCATCCCCCAAAAAATCATCCACTGAATCCATTTTTAAAGTCAATTCAAGCATCCGGGTCATGGAAAATGCACGAACAGGGCAAGGGTACCCCGTCGAGGACGCGAAGGGGGAATTTTTTGGTTCCCCATGATAACGGAAATTTTTTGCTGGGGAACTTTTCATTCCCCAGAAAATCATCCACTGAATCTATTTTTAAAGTCAATTAAAGCATCCGGGTCATGGAAAATTCATGAACGGGGCGAGGGTACCCCGTCGTGGACGCGAAGGGGGCATTTTTTGGTTCCCCATGATAACGGTAATTTTTTTACCATGGGATGTCACAACGAAGCTATGATAAATGTAGACAACCTGAATACGTTTCCGAAATGGTATTATAATAGAAAAATGGACACCTGAGTCAAAAGTTATGGCCAAAACAATTCTCACTGTCATTTAGCTAAAACCCTAATCGCCATTTCCAGATCCTCCATACGACGTCGCCCATCCTTACGATCAAAATTACAACAAGAACAAGCAAAACCCTACTACTGTGATCTATGAAAAATGCCTATACTACCCACACTTATTATCTGGTGGGAAAAACGATTACAACATCACACAAGAGTTGCGATAGAGAAAAAATCCAAACACCAAGAAAACGGAAATGTCAACATCGAGAAATTAAAACTTTCAGGCATAGCCAACAATCCACGAATCCAGGCTCTGATACCAATTTATGGAACATGCTGGTGGAGGCGGTCCATCACCAGAATCGTTGTCGGATACCTAACTTACACTTAACTAATATAAAACATAAACGTGCATCTAAAGCGAAGGGGGCGTTTCTTGGTTTCCCTTGATAGCGGTAATTTTTTGCTGGGGAACTTTGCATCCCCCCAAAAAATCATCCACTAAATCCATTTTTAAAGTCAATTCAAGCATTCTGGTCGTGGAAAATACACGAACTGGGCGAGGGTACCTCGTCGAGCAAGAGAAGGGGCATTTTTTGGTTCCCCATGATAACGGTAATTTTTAGCTGGGGAAATTTGCGTCCATCCATAAACTCATCCACTGAATCCATTTTTAATGTCAATTCAAGCATCCGGTCATGGAAAATGCACGAACGGGGCTAGGGTACCCCGTCGAGGACGCGAAGGGGGCATTTTTTGGTTCCCCATGATAACGGTAATTTTTTCCGCGGGCTGTCACGGCGAAGTGGTGAGAAATGTAGACAACCTGAAGACGTTTCCGAAATGGTATTATAATAGAAAAACGGACACCTGAGTCAAAAATTATGGCCAAAATAGTTCTCACCGTCATTTAGCTAAAACCCTAATCGCCGTTTCCAGATCCTCCATACGACGTTGCCCATCCTTACGATCAAGATTACAACAAGTACAAGCAAAACCCTACTACAGTGATCTATGAAAAATGCCTATACTACCCACACTTATTATCTGGTAGGAAAAATGATTACAACATCACACAAGAGTTGCGACAGAGAAAAAATCCAAACACCGAGAAAACGGAAACGTCGACATCGATAAATTAAAACTTTCAGGCACAACCAACAATCCACAAATCCAGGCTCTGATACCTAGTTGATGGAACACGCCGGTGGAGGTGGTCCATCACCATGATCGTTGTTGGATACCTAACTTACACGTAACAAATATAAAACATAAACGTGCATCTAAAGCGAAGGGGCGTTTTTGGTTCCCCATGATAGTGATAATTTTTTGCTGGGGAAATTTGCATCCCCAAAAAAATCATCCATTGAATCCATTTTTAAAGTCAATTCAAGCATCCGGGTCATGGAAAATGCACGAACGGGGCGAGGGTACCCCGTTGAGCACGCGAAGGGGGTATTTTTTGGTTTCCCATGATAACGGTAATTTTTAGCTGGGTATTTTGGCCTTGTCACGACGTGGCGATCACCCCAGGGCGACCAAGTTATAGCGAGCACCTCATGGATGACCACCCCTGTTTGGTCGCCCCAACCCAACGACTTTCCCGAATAGAATGGGTTGAATTATGGAATGAGATCGCGTCATATTTATGGAGACAAATATTCCGGGCATAAGAAGGGAAAGTCCAGCTATGGGCGAGATTTGCGTCGAAAAAGAAGCGATCGGTTATTTGGTGAGCGGGAAACCCTAAGAGCCCGAGATCACCCGGCCCATGAAGAGAAATAACCTACTTCGTAGTCTGTAAATACATGTTGTAATGCTCATTGTAATGGGATCAAAATCTTAGTTCTAAGCAGAGAGTATAATAGAATTCCTGGCTTGGTATTGCCCCCGGACGTAGCCACATTTGGCGAACCGGGTCACCAAATCGCATTCTCATTTTTGTGTGCTTTCACCATTATTGTCTTGTGAGTGATTGTTCATACGCTCGGATAATTCCAGCTGTAACAATTTGACGCCGTCTGTGGGAAAGATTAACACAATAGAATCCACTGATAAATAAAGAACTCACGAGGAACAATGATGCAAAATGATATCCCAATGACCGGCCTCGAAACCGATCCACGCGATGGGGTGGAGGCATCCCTATTCTCGGAGTCGAGGCCCCTGCAGGAGCAGGGCGCTGATGAGCAAAATAGGGCCCAAATTTTCAAAACCCCCGCAGAGATGAAGAATGCTTGGGTGTATTTGCGCAAGCGGAACCTGAACTTCTATGAGGACGATGATTAGCAACCCATCATCAAGGCCGCTCGCCCAGGGGGGGCGACGAAAGAGAAAACCCAACTGGGGGGACAACAAGACCTCAACCAAGCCATCTCGGCCGCAAAGGCCAACGCTCCACCAAGAGGGGGGGCGAACAGAGCCCGCCGTACGGACGGGCGAGACACCTCGGTCTTCGACCGGCTAGGAGACAACCAGGTGCACAACTCGGTCTTTAACCACCCTGGGAAATTTGGCACGTAAAAACCGCTCCTCGGGAAGACGAGGCCGATTCTCAATGATCAACCAACCCCAATGGAAATTCGGAACGAGCCACGATTTCCGCACTCGATTTTTGTCGCGATGCACGGCCACCAAGAAGAGGCGACTCATCGCCTAAGGCAAACAGTCAAGTTAAAAAGATGGACAATCAACCAACTCCCAATGGATAGGCGGTAACTGCACTTTTGGACACGCGACTATCAAGGATGCACCCCACAAATTAAATCAACACCGCCTCAATCGATAGGTACGACGGAGACTCTGACCCAAGGATGCACCTCGCCAAATATAACTCATACATGACGCCCGAGCATCCGACCCCATGTGGCTTAAACTCTTTCTCACATCAACGAGCAAGCACACAAGTGGTACACATCCATTGCCCCCTCGCTTTGTCAATTCCTTCAACAACCGGGCTCGCTTTCACGGGGGGCATTTCGCGCTATGGCGCCCATTCATGGGAAACAAGAATAGCTTGGCGAACATCGAAAGAAGGCAACGACGAGATAGACAGAGCCTACCTCGAAAGGTTTGACCGACTCATCTTGGACGGGGAATCTGTAGGCGATAAAGCCAAGCTGTTGGGCGTGATCGCCGGGCTGAAGAAGGGAACCAAGCTTTGGCAAAACATCATCGCTAACTACCCAGTGACTTATGCCGAGTTTAGAACCCGCGCAAGCGACATCATCAACACAATGGAACTCTTGATGGCCAGAATGGGGGAAGGAAAAAAGTCCACACCCCCAAAGGCAGGCAAGAAACCAGGGCAATACAAGGCCCCGCAACTTCAAACCATTTGAAGATCCAGTGGCAGTCAAACTGATGGATGCTTTCGGCGTATCTCCCGGATACATCTTCACTCAGATCAAGGACAAGCGACTACTTGGCGACCCCCGACCCATCAAGAAGAGTGACGGAAAATAGAGCCTGGGGAAATATTGCCACTATCACGAAATGGTCGGTCACAACACCGGTGAATGTCGCGACCTCCTGAAGCAACTCTGGAAGCTCTATGAGGACGGAATGCTACATGAACACGTTCAACGGCCACAAAACAAAGACAACCATGCCCGCAATGACGCACTGTCTCAGCAGCACGAGGTCGCCAAGAAATAGGGAGAGCAGAAGAATGGTCGACAGGTACCCCCCATACCAGAACACAGCAGCGAAAGGGTAATCCATACCTTATCGCCACTCGGGGAAGTAGGTGGTCTCTCCGCGTCCACCTCGTTATCAAAAAGACGCCAGAAAACCAAACTGAGGGAGATGGCAAACAAGGTATGATTGTGCCTACCAGTCAACGCCACAGCACAGGAAAGTCAGATCCAGTTCGGCGAACAGGATAAGGCAGGCATCGTATACCCGAATGCTGACCCCCTGGTCATATCAGCCAAAATCATGGGGGTGGCAGTTAAATGGCTTCTGGTCGACAGCGGGGATTTTTGCAACATACTGTTCAAGAAGATTTTTGACAAGCTCGGTGACTATCACAGCTATCTCGAGCCAAGCGAACATCTGGTAAGGGGATTTGGCGATGCCACCGTGAAGCCCCACGGGATCATACGACTGGCGGTAAAACTAATCTCCACCATAGATAGGACCATTAGGACCACAAAACTTTGTGATTTCCTTGTAATTGACCTGCCGTCGACCTTCAATGGTTACCTCGGCAGGCCTTTCGAGTACGAATTTGAGGCTGCGTCCTCCACTTACTATTTCTGTGTGAAATTCCCCAATTCAGATGGGGTGGTCGGCACCGTTAAGGGCGATTAGCTTGATGCAAGAGGGTGTTCTATTTATATTTGGTCTCATTTAAATTATAGCATACAAGAAATCGCAAATAATCAAACAATCCCAATGGAAATAGACCAAAATGAACATATAAACGAGGACCTGAATCAAGACTTGGACCCGAACTGCACGAGTTCATCGTCCAAGAAACAATCAATGACCCAGAGGATACCAACATCGAGCAATGCCGGACGAGGAGCTCAAAAAGGTCAACATGGATCCAACCCGACGAGATTTGGAAGTCATTATCGGCTCTAGAATCTCGCCGGAGCTAAGAGAACAGCTGATAGACTTTCTCAAAGGGAATCTAGATGTGTTCGCCTGGTCCCACAAGGACATGGTAGGGATCGACCCCGAGGTCGCCTGCCATCAGCTCAACATCGACCCCAGGAAGAAACCGGTCACACAAAAGAGGAGGAAATCCGGACCCGAAAAATATGCCGCGTTGGCCGAGGAGGTGAAGAAACTGCTCGACAACGAGTTAATCATGCAAGCCGATCAACCCCAGTGGGTGTCCAACGCTGTCCTAGTCAAGAAAGCTAACGGAACGTTGAGACTATGCATCGACTTCATCGATTTGAACGAAGCATGTCCCAAAGACTTCTTCCCCATGCCTCATATCAACCACTTGATCGATAACACAGCTGGGCACGAAATGATGTCCTTCATGGACGCATTCGCAGGATACCATCAAATATCCATGCATGCGGACGACCAACAACATACTTCTTTCCTCACCGAGAAAAATATGTACTGTTGGAAAAGAATGCCCTTCGGCCTCAAGAATGCCGGGGCTACGTACCAGCGATTAGTAAATTGAATGTTCGCAGAAGAAATTAGGAAATCCATGGAGGTATACGTAGACGACATAGTGGTTAAGAGCTTGAAAAAAGAAGATCATCTTGCCGACCTCGCCCGTGCATTCAGCATCTTGAGGAAGTTCAACATGAAGCTCAACCCGAAGAAATGTAAATTCGGCGTGGAATCAGGCAAATTCCTTGGCCACCTAGTCAGCAAGCGGGGAATAGAGACCAACCCAACAAAAATTAAGGCGATACTAGAGATGGGCAGCCCACGAAACCCAAAGGAAGTCCAAAAGCTCGCAGGAAGTCTGGCAGCCCTCAATAGATTCATATCCCGAATGGGGGACAAGTGCAAACCCTTCTTCGACATACTGAAGAAGGCCAAAAAAGATTTCCAATGGACAGAGGAGGCCCAGACAGCCTTGGACGGCATCAAGAAGTACTTGGCCGACCCAAAAATACTGGCCAAACCTATCCCCGGGGAAAAACTCTTCATGTACATGGCCGCCTCCGAAATAACCTTAAGTTCGGTCCTAGTATGAGCCGAAGGACAAGACTACCTTCCCATCTACTACGTAAGCCAGGCACTCAACGAGGCGGAACGAAGATACCCTCCCCCGAGAAGCTTGCCTACGCCCTCGTAATGAGCGTAAGAAAGCTACGGCCGTATTTTTTTGACCACGAGGTGGAAGTGTTGACATCATTGCCCCTAAGGAACGCGCCACATCGCCCCGACGCGGCGGGACGCTGCATGAAATGGGCAATTGAAGTCGGCCAATTCGGTGTCACATACGCCCCACGAACTGTCATCAAGGCACATGCCTTGGCCGATTTCATGGTGGAGCTCACTTTCCGATGGCCACGCAGGAGGCACCAACAGGGCCCCCATGGGAGCTCTACGTAGATGGGTCCGCCACCCAAACCCGAGCCGGGGCGGGAATAATCCTGACCAGCCCGAATGGTCATTCCTTCCAAACGACCATCATGTTTGACTTTCAGGCCACCAACAACGAAGCCGAGTATGAAGCCCTAATCGGAGGGCTGGAAATGGCAATGGCTATGGGAATAAGAAGGCTGAAAATACACACCGACTCGCAACTGGTCGCGTGTCAAGTTTCGAGGGAGTATGAGGTCCGATGCGAGCGAATGTCCGCATACCAAGAAGTCGTCCGCAGCCTACTCGAAAAATTCGAACAAGTTTATGTGGAACTAATACCTAGGAACGCGAATTCCCAAGCGGATGCCTTAGCCAGACTAGCAACATCAGAAGGGCCGGCGGATATGAGGGATGTCACCATCACGAAACTAACTTCCCCATCCACCACACACACCCTGGTCGCCCTCACCGACCAAATGGATGCCGACCACGAGGATTGGAGGACACCAATACTCAAATATCTAAAGACAGGTCTCCTACCCGACAATAGGGTCGAAGCCCGACGATTGCAAATGAGAGCGGAAAGGTATGTGATGGTCGATGATGGCTTGTACAAGCGAGGTTTCAACATCCCGCTACTCAAATGTGTGACAAGGGTCGAGGGACAAACCATCCTGAGAGAAATCCACGAGGGCATTTGCGGGAACCACATGGGAGGCCAATCCCTAGCCCACAAAACCATCCGACAAGGATACTTCTGGCCAACTCTAAAAAGGGACGCCCTCGAATACGCGAAGGCATGCCACCGGTGTCAAATATTAGCCCCCTCAATCAAGATATCCCCAGAGGAGTTAACCAGCATCCTAAGTCCATGACCTTTCGCAAAATGGGGGATCGACATCATCGGGCCCCTGCCCACTGCCCCAGGCACCGTACGTTTTGCCCTCGTTGCGGTCGATTATTTCACAAAATGGGTCGAGGCAGAAGCTCTCGTGATAATCAACCAGGATAACGTGATAAAATTCATATGGAGAAACATCATTTGTCGCTTCGGCCTCCCGCAAGCGATCGTAACGGACAACAAAAAGCAATTCGACGGCCTCAAGATCGACGAATTCTTCAGGAAATGGAAGATAACAAAGCTCTTCTCCACCCCGTATCACCCGCAATCCAACGGGCAAGTTGAGGTGATTAACAAAATAATCAAACATACGCTGAAAGCACGACTTGAAGGAGGTAAGGGCAAGTGGGCAAGCGAATTGCCCGAAGTATTATGGTCATACAGAACAACCTGCAGGACCTCCACAGAGGAAACGCCCTACTCTCTGGCATTCGGGGCAGAAGCAGTAATCCCAGCGAAAGTCGCCATACCTAGCCACCGAACAAGCAGCGGTACCTCAAACGGCAATGACATGGCAATGACGACCAGCCTAGACCTACTGGAAGAAAAGAGGATAGAAGCTAACCTAAAAAATGCCAGCTATAAACGACAAACAAAGAAATATTACAACTCAATGGTCAAACTCCGGCAGTTCAAGAAGGGTGACCTCATCCTAAAAAAGGTGCTCGGGGTACCCAAAGGAGCGTTCGGCCCCACCTGGGAAGGCCCGTTCAGAATATCCAAATGCTTGACAAATGGGGCATATGAAATCGAGGACCCGGATGGCACACCGGCACAATATCCGTGGAACGCGGCCAACCTAAAGAAATATTATCAGTAGAGTGTAGCTAATATCCCATCTGTCATAGGTCATTTCCTTTGTAATAGATTCCTCGACCCCAATAAACAATTCCTTTTGTAATTGATTGCGCTTTTGATAATATTATGTATAACATAAGCACGAAATCATGCATTACGTCTCTGAAAAATCGTGTATGCTTTAGAATAAGTCATCCAGAAGTCGCCCCAGTGGCGACTCCGGGGCAATAAAGGGTCAGGTCGGGGAAGAATGGTTGCCGAACACATAAGATGACCACCCACGACAGGAGGCGATCTCCGGAATCCACGTCGAAAAGGCCGCTCTGCGCTTTGGCTACACGCTAAACCCGACCGCACCATAACACGACTGAGCCAAAGTTTGGATACGCTGCATAAGATAAGATGGCTAAAACATAGTTCGGATACATCGTACCACAACGAAGGTGCGATCAGAACATAGGCAAAACTCACAAACGCCGGTGTATGTCCGGGATCGCACAACCAACAATTCAAAAGCAAAAACGATAAACTCACGCATAGATATACAACTCTTCGAAGAAGGTTTCACAACAGTCCCTTAGGCCTCTTTAGGGCATTTCTCTCATATCTCTTTCGATGCCTAGTGGTTTTGTTTTGGAACAAAGGCAAGAAAATGCAAAGATTCCATTCATTGAAAAGGGCATGGAGGCCGAAATACAAAGGCCCGTAGGCCATTTACATATTCGTACCCCGGAGGGCCGTGCAAACATAAAGGCAAAAAAAAAACAACATCTTCCATGCCCTCAGTCCCTAGACACCATCCCCAGTCCCATCCACCATAGCCTGGTCGTTCGTCTGATTCTCACCCCCAACCACCTCGCCATTCGGCGCGGCCACCATTGCACTATCACCGACAACTGTCTCCTCCGGAGGCACGGGCGATGGCTCGGGGTCGACACACACCTCCCCAGAGGATCCCTCTAGGTCGGAACCCCGGCCCGGCCGAACCTGCCTGCTCTCCGGGGCCAGAAATGATAGATCAATGCCGAAATTTGCCAAGTCCGCCACCACGTCGACATCAGGCGGGCAACCGGCGACGAAGGCCTTAAAATCCTCCATGAGCACGGAGTGGTCGGAGGAGGGATCGCGACGGTAGACGTCAGCATAGGCACTGATGTAGGAGAAGATCCCCATTGAGGCATCAGAGCGTACCGAGGGAAGCCCTTTTCGACATCCGAGCTCGAGCTCTCCGACCTTTGGTTTTCTTCATAGTCCACCGCCAAGGCATGAGACTCCGCCACCTGGGCTAGTAAGCTCGGCCGACCCTACCGCAATGTCACCAAATTTCGAGGTGATGCGAGTCTACTTCAGCGCGCCTTTTCGTGTTCACCTCGGCCACATGTAAGGCTAGCTCGGACGACCGCTCCTGCGCAGCCTTCAGGTCGACTTCCATTCGAGACATGGCCACGGCCGCCTCCTCCATCTTTTTCTTCTGCTCGTCGAGAGCCGAGCAGGAGGTCTCCAAGTCCTGATCGTTTAGCTCGATGACCCGCTCAAGGAATGTGGCCGCTTTCTGGGAATATACCAGAGCGGTGTACAGGTTGTTCTCCTTGCTGTTGGAGGAAGCGACATGATGGTCGTCCAGAGACCAACACCGGGGCAAGTCTCGCACGGAGTGTCGCATGTACCGAGGCTACCCGTGATACCCCTAACGATAGGGGCATCTTCGAAATAAGATAGTCGCCACGGTGGCGGAAATTGGCAAACTCAGAAAGACAAGAGCAAGTCAAGACATTTGTGGAAACGCGAAGGAGTTAGATGTTCGGAGGAAGACTTACGCCTGAAAGAACAACGTGAATCCCATTTAACGCAAGATCCCCGAGAGAACCGGGCGGCCAAAGGCGGAGGGGGAGTCGGCGGTGGGGGGCGGCGCCGAGGATGGGCTCTCACGGAAGTGCTCCCACCCCCCTGAGGCGCGAGGAGAATGGTCACTCGCGGCGCCACGCCAAGGCGGGAGCTCTCGAACCCGATTTCGGGCGAGCACCCTCTCGCCTCTTGGCCTTCCTTTTTGTCCTTCGGCGATCCGCCTTTGAGGACCCTCCTCGTTTCCATCGCCGCCACGGACGAAGACGCAGGTCGTCGCCACCGCGGTGTTGGGGAATTAATTGCTCGGATCTATTCGGGTTGAATATTAAATACAAATTTAATTCCAACAATTATTACTAGCATGAATTAATCTTATATTAATTCAAAATAATTCAACAACCAATCATGCATACAAATAGTTCACGTAAATCCTACGCATGTGGAATTACTATGAGTTTACGTAAACTAACCTCTTGTAGTGACAACCATTGAGAAGATGGATCCCGTTCACACGAACACACCAAAAGTCCTTCTCAAGTATTCCCTTGTCCTTGTTCAACAATCCGGTGGAAAGAACTCGCGAACAATTAACAAAAGAAAAATAAAAAATTATGTTGCACCACCTTTGTGGATTTGCTAATTTTTCCAACACATGGAATTGCACTTGGGGATGAAATAATCATCCCCTATTTATAAGAGGGTGGTGGTCGAAAATTATGTGCATGAATAAAATGGGAAAATCTTTTATTGGTCTCCAAGAAATCTTGAATATATCAAATATATTCTTTTCTCCATATTAAAATATTCCACAAAAATCCCACCTCCTCTTGTTATGGTATTTTCGAAAAAATAAGGATGAAGGAATCCAAGATTTGGATCTTCTTGAATTTATGAGATATTCTTGTATTCCAAGAATACATATCTTCCATAATGTCTTTTCAAGAAAATCAAGAAAATCTTTCATTCCCTTATTTAATCAAAATTTTCGAAAATTTCAAGATAAATAACCAAGTGGGAGATTTCTTGAATTTAATGAGATAATCTTGTATTCCAAGAATACTTATCTACATTCCATAACAAAATTCAAAGAAACACTTTCTCCCTCTTTTATTTATTATTTTCGAAAAATAGAAAAAATAGGCAACAACAATTTATTTTATTTTAAACACCTTTTTTAGTTATTGGACATTATCTTTGGGCTACTTGAGGGTAGGAGAATTAAGATTGGACCTTCTAATGAACTTTGAATATCTAATATTGAGCCACAATATTATTCAAGCCCATAAATATTAATTAATCCCACTACATAATTAATATTGCACTATCCATCTTAACCCATATCACTGTTAATATGGCTCCCGGTTATTATTTCTCGTGTTTAAGATTATCTAGCCCATTAATTAATTCAAGCCACTGAAATAGCTTTCCATTAATTAATATCTTTTGTCCTTGGTCAAGGAACGGTTCAACATTATTATTCATACCAGAAACAAATTCCACTTGCAAGATTTGGCATGATAAATCTTATGAACCTCCCAAGGGGGCAAATCAAACGAGCGTACTCGCACACGATTCTTCGTATTAAATCTTAGCAATCGCACGTGACCAGTAATATTGCCCAAGATATAAAGTATTGAATCTCATTGATTCTCTACCAGTCATAAGTCAAAGCAATAGTTACTAACCACAAACAATCCTATTTAAGGGACGAAGATTAAGAAATAACGAACCACTGAGGTCTAATTCTTCCTGGTTCAGTGCTGAAGAATTTATCCTCCTGTAGGTCCTATTCAGTGCATCAGTCATGCAATAGTGTAATCTCTTGGTCAAGACAAGCCAATCTGAGCCTTACACTTCAACCTTTCAAGATGAATTGTTCACTTCCATCTAGGTCGTGAACCGCGTACTTTTAGTTATAAGGGACTGTTAATTTAATCTTCTGTGATATGGTATCACTAAATTAACTACAATGTAACACGTACTATTTATTGAACAATTATGCAATAAATATATGTAACATTCAATGATATTTAAAGCATCAGTGATAAATAATTTATTTCAGTAAATAAGACAGAAAATTCAGTTTGGTTATACAAAGTAAAAGCATACTTTCCAGTATAACCCCAACACGCAGACCCAATCCGAGAGAAGTTGAGTGCGGGATTTCGACGGGAAGCCATTTGTGCTGCAGTCGGGGCAAGCGCTTGGACGGGTATACAAGGAGCTGCAAAAAGGCGCGGTTAGTGCTTGAAGGGGAGATCCTAAAGGAGTTTTAGAATTAATTTTATTCACAGAACAACATACTCACGTAGGCGGCCAGTCTCACGAGGGTACGTCTGTAGCCCTCCCCACAACCTCTCGGAGGAAGAGTTATAAAGCTCGACGTGTCGGTCCTCCCAGGGATGGTCGAAAGCGATTCGGCGAGCAGCCTCAAAGTCCTGGGGCTCAATTTGCTCTCACAAGAAATCGAATAAACCTTAAGGGAGACAAGGGAAATTAGACCAGTACGGAGATGCTCGACTCCAACGTAGGAATGGACCTTACGAGGAGCTCGCTCTTGGAAGTCGGAGGGTATTGAGATCTCTGAAACTGAACCCGGAGGGGCACTGTTGGGAAATCTGTATTTTAGTTTTGATGGAAGTTCCAAAACAGGTTGTAATAGGACCATCGGACACTGTTAGGTCGATCGATGACTTAGAATCGATTAAGATGACCAAATTAAATGTATAGGTAGTGATGTAAAGATAGGTCACATATTGAGGGGGAACTCAATATGTATAGGTCAGGTCGAAGTATCAGATGACCCAGATAAGGTCAGATGATCAGAAGACTAAGAACTAATCAAAAGACAAGAAGTCAGAAGATCAGGTGAAGACAGAAGACACTGAAGACTCAGATGAGCCCAAGACTCGATAAAGATCAAGACTCGATAAACTCAAGACTCGGGATGAACTCAAGACTCGATAAACCTCAAGACTCATTAATAAACCCAAGACTCAAGATGATCAAGACACCGAGGCTCGAGTCACCAAGATCTAAAGACTACCAAAGACCAAGACCTACAATCACCGAAGTCCGATATTGAGCTAAGACAATCTGCAACAGAAGACTCAACAAGGTAGACTGATCAGTTATCTGATCAAGTCAGCTCACACCTGGAGTCAATCAAAAGATACACCAGACAAGATGAATATTCTACAAAAGGAATATCAATCATCTAACGGACAAATTATCAAGTGTTGCCGCCAGGTTAGGAGAAAGCAACACGTGCACAAAAAGAGCCGACATTCACGGATTTGACGCTGCGGACAAAAACGCTTAATCATGCCTACGGCCACGCCGATAATCGAAGCACGTCACAATCATATCCTACAACCTACCTAATATAGCCCGAAATTCAAATTGCTCTCCAACGGCTCTTTGATTTCGAGGTCTATAAAATGGGATCGATCTTCAAAATGAAGAAAGAGATACGGGATCGAGCAGACTGAAAAAGAAGCAAAAACTACAGCAAAATCTCCGCTCGAAGAACACCATATTTGAAGATTATTCTTAGAGTGTTCATCCCATAGTTCTTAGCAAGAAATCCTATCCACTAGCATTTGGCTACCTAATACACCAGGATAGATTTCCAGTTGGAACCCTCAAACATTCTTTACCCAAACTCAAGTTAGGTTAAGTTTGTTACCTCAAGATTTCAGACTAGGGATTCTAGTTTTTTAATTTCTAGTTCGGTTGAGTGTGAACTCGATAAACATCTGTTGAGTGTGAACTCGGTAAACATCTATCGGCAATCCCGTGAGGGAGACAAGTCCCGCTGGTTAAGTTCAGTTAAGTTCGGTTAAGTTCGGTTAAGGTTGCCCCTGTGTTAAGGGAAGAGTGGACGTAAGACGGGTTTCGTCTGAACCACTATAAAAGTCTTGTGTGCATTTACTTGCTTTCCTTATTGCTTTACACTATTCACACAACTGAGTTTAAAATTGCATACATATTCTAAGTTAAGCTCGATGCACCAAGCAATCCGATCGATCGAAAATGACACCTTAGTCAGCTGATTGAAAACTGACTTAAGAATCTGATTTGATAAAACTAGTTTTTCCACAAGGGTAAAAACAAGCTTCCGCACTCTCAGTTAAACTGACAGATATCAAACTGATCTGCCCTCAGGCACTCAGTAAGATTGAACATCAGTCCAAACTGACTCACTAACACTCTGATCAGGCAATCTGCATATCACACCTGATCCACACGAAAAGTTTTAGAAGTCTATTCACCCCTCCCCTCTAGACTTCTACCCTCACAAAACCCGTTCGGGACCTACAAGTGGTATCAGAGCAATGGCTCTACAGACCACTGTCTTTGAGTATCATCGATTCTTGAGGAAGAATCTTTGTGGTCATTTGAACAGATCTTGAAAAACCGTTTTCAAAACTCATTCGTTTTCAAAATCACTCAGCATGGATAATACCTCTGGTATGTATCATGATTTGCCTAAGTTTTCAATTGATGAGTATGCAGATTGGATTATATATATGTGCAACCATCTGGGATCGATAAGCGGCAGAATGATGGAAGTCATTGAACGAGGACCCATCATCATATATCACGATAACCCAGCGGTTGGAGGAGATCCAGATCATGCACCGGGAAGTCTTGTACGAAAAAGTCCAGCCCTGATGGATGCAGAAGAAAGAAAGTTGTATACTCTAGATACAATCGCCAGGTATATAATCATGAAGACAATGGATAAAGTCACCAAAGAGAAAATAAAGTATCTCAAGACTGCAAAACAAATGTGGGATACTCTTGGTGAGATATGCGAAGGAAATGATCAGATCAAAGACATCCGACTACAAGCTGAACTGGTGAAGTTCGAAAAGCTCAAGATGTTGCCCAACGAGACCATCAACAAGCTCGATGGGAGGATCACCATGTCGGTAAATAAGCTGCAAGAACTTGGAAGAGAGATGTCAGACAAAGATATCAACTACAAGATCCTAAGATCTCTCACCAAGAAATGGGACATGAAAGTCACGGTAATCAAGGATTGCCAAGACATAGCCAAGATGAAGCCAAGTAGCTTGTTCCTAAGCCTTAAAGCCCACGAGTTCGACTTAATCGAAAGAGGACAAACAGATGAAGATGAGACGCCTGCTGAAGCCTCAACATCTAAATCAGTTGCATTCAAAGCAACCAGCAGCAGATCAAAGGCCACTGAACCTGTTGGAAACATAATGAGTCAAGCAGAACAGATCGCTCTGCTTACCAGGAAACTTGAAAGATCAAATACTCAACTTGGTAAGTATCGCAGATTCTACAGAGACTATCAAGACAACAGAAGAAACAGGAGGCCAACTGACAGATCACTAGATAGAACTAGATCTGATGATCGTAGGGATCACAGAGAAGAAAAGAAAAGAGATGATCGGTCAGATGAGAGAAGAGATAACCGATCTGACAGAAGGAGTTCAGATTACCATCAGAAAGGGAAGTCACCTGACAGATCCTACAGACGGAGTGACTCACCTGGCAGAGGAAGTTCCATAGATCAAGGATCATGCTTCAACTGCGAGAAACCAGGTCACTACATCACCGACTGCCCTGACCTGACTCCCAGAGAAAGAGAAGAGAAATGAAACAGAAGAGAGCAATGCGTCAGAGACGTAGAAAAACGGTTACCGGCTTAATATCCGAATTGATGATTCCTATCCGCTTTTCCGAGGATTCTCAGCTACTCATCCGTAGAAGACTTCGCCATAAGGCAAATTGACTTCAACGAACATGAAGATCTGATATTCTCTTCGATAACGATGAAATCACCCGATGGCGGGGAGGAAGACCAATGAGGTAACCTCCAAACCTTCTGCTTTCTCAATTTCCACACCTGCTATCATTAGCACACCTGCTGGAGAGATTGACTTGCAGCTTTACTCTGAGCAATTGCTTGATGATCTCTCTGAGGCAGTAGACACTTATACAATAGTGGAAGCTGAAAATGACAAGCTAAGGATTAGAAATAATCACCTTGTTAAAGAGAACGCTATCAAGAAAGCAAATTGACCGAAATCAATGAAACCGCTCGAAGGTAAATCGAGGAACTTAACGCTCGAAAGTTAAATCTTCTGATCAAGAGAAGCAGATCAAAGATCAGCTAGCAATCAACAAACAGCAAGCTGATGATTTCAAAATCCTTCAAGCTAAATTTGATGAGCTATTCCGACTACATGAGAGTCTAAAATCTACTGAGGATAGTTTGCGCAACAAAATAGAGGTTTTCACGAAGTCATCAAAAACCGTTCAAGATATGAACACCTATTTTTGAACGCCGACTAAAAAGAAGGGAATTGGGTATGAGAACCCTTCTACATCCTCAAAAGCCCCGTTTGATTCACTACAGAAGGGTGTAATCAAACGAGTCTCTGAGAAAGATACACAAAAAATTTAAACATGTATCTGATAAGGGAAAAAGACCTGCTGAGCAAGTAAGGCAAGTGCCTAATCAGAAAGGGAACAGAATGGACCCCAACTGATTAAGCATCAGCCGAGGAATCAACAAGAGAACCCGGTTCTTCAAAGAAACCTCAACTTCGATCAAGCAGATTAGGTATCATAAGAGACAACCTGTAAGATGGAAATCTAATCTGAGACCCAATCAAGGTCAGCTGCCTAATAAGCAAACTATTGGTAAACTGCAAAGACCATCTATGCCAAGAAGATATGAATCCTTTGATGGTAGCAGTCGTACCTACCCTTATAACCAGAGACCTAGGGCTACTGCACCTGAGCCACACTGGGTTAAAAGAAGACAAAATATAAAGAAAAATCCCAAGTCTTCTGAGTCACCCAAGGTTCACACAAGTAATCATACTAATCAGAAAGCATATAAAGAGACGTATGATTATGTTGATATGTATGGGAGACAAATCAGACCTTCTAATCTCTCTGATTTCCATAGAAGTGTTCTGTTTGTGTGGATCCCTAAATCCACCACTAACCCCCCAGGACCCAATTCCAAAGGGGTACCTAAAGCCCCGATTCGATTGACAGGTTTCGTGGGGGACCGCCAACAAAGGAGGTGTACAAGCAACTATCTGGTACATCGATAGTGGATGCTCAAGGCACATGATGAAGTAAACATCTCCTTAGCTCTTACAAAGAACAAGAAGGCCCACGGTACTCTTTTATGATGATAACTTTGGATTTACCAAAGGATTCGAACCTTAGAGAATGATGATGTACAAATAACGAGTCTCGTATGTCGAAGGATTGAAGCACAATCTACTCTCGAGATTCCAATTCCTGCGACAACAGATTCAAATTTTGAGTTCTCGGCGACAAGTGTACGATTAGGAATCGAGCCACTCAACAAATCTTGCTAACTGGTTCAAGGAAAGGCACGATCTACACAGCAGATTGGAACAGTTGCCCGAGGAATGCATGCTTAATTGTTAAGAGTTCGAAAAGTAGCAGTTGGCTCTGGCACAAAAGAATTAGTCATATGAACTTCAAGACTTTTAACAAGATAGCTAGGGTGCCTTTGGTTGAGGGACTTTCGAATGAGATATTCTCCAAAGATCAGACATGTGCCGCATGTCAGAAGGGAAAACAAGTTAAAGCCCCATTCAAGGAATACGGACCAACATCCAAGAAAGTATCAAGAATCGCTCCATATGGATCTATTCGGACCAGTTACACCAGTCAGTCTCAGTGGACGCAAATATACTCTGGTAATCGTGGATGATTATTCCAAGTTTACTTGGGTTGTATTCTTATACAAGAAGAACGAGACAACGACAAAGATACCCGAGCTGCTCAAGAAACTTCAAAACGAAAAGGGTGTCAGCATAGTAAAAATCAGATCAGATAGAGGTACAGAATTCCTGAATTCTTTTATTACTGATTTTTGCACTGAGTTTGGTATACAACATGAGACGTCAGCTGCAAGAACGCCACAACAAAATGGAGTAGCAGAACGGAGAAACAGAACTCTCAAGGAAGCTGCTCGCACTATGTTAGCTGAACATGCCACACCAAGCCGTTTCTGGGCAGAAGCAATCAACACTGCATGCCACACTCAGAACAGATGTTCTCTGACTAAGACTCACTTCAAAACACCCTATGAACTGTGGAAGGGCAGAAAACCTCGTGTTTCATACTTCCATGTTTTTGGGTGCAAGTGTTTCATACACAACAATGGGAAAAGTCAGTTGAAGACCTTTGAGGCCAAGTCAGATGAGGGCATATTCTTAGGATATTCCTCATCCAGCAAGGCTTTCAGGGTTTACAACAAACGAACCCTAGTTGTGGAAGAAACACCCCATGTGGTCTTTGATGAGACATCTTCCCAACAAGAAGAAGTTCCCGAAACAAGCCGTGCGGATCAACTGCTATTCCGACATACGTAAAATGGATCAGCTAAGTATCAAGGAGAAAGAATCTGAACACATAACTGTGTATATCCCAGAACTTGATCTTGCTGATTCAACGGGTCAATCAGACCATAAGGTACGCACAACCGCTCGCTGAAGAAGTTCGCATACCGTGAGATATAAGAATAACCGAACCATCCGTTTGGGGGAACTCCTGAAGTTCCTACGAACAGACATCAACACATGATGAGTCCAACATCAGCTGAGACATGTTCCTACCAAGTGGATCATAATTCCGCACCACTCCCAATCACTAGTAATGAACTACTATCAGAAATGGATGATGTTCTCCAAAAGACGCATCGAAAAAGAAGGACTGGATTACCACCATCCAACTGATCTGATTATCGGAGACCCATCTGATAGAGTCAAAACTAGACATCATATTGGTGAAAGTGTCATGTATTGTTGTTATCTGTCTTTGAAGGAACCATCTACAGTAGAAGAAGCTCTACAAGACGCAAGCTGGATTCTAGCCATGCAGGAGGAGCCGAAATCAGGTTTGAGAGGAATCAAGTTTGAAATTGGTGGATGCACCAACTCATCAAGACGTGATTGGTATGAAGTGGGTATTCAAGAACAAGAGAGATGAGAATAATGTCATAACGGGGAAATAAGGCAAGACTTGTTGCTAAGGGGTATTCACAATCGAAGAATTGATTATGATGAGACCTTTGCACCCGATCGCCGCTTTAGAAGCCATTCGGTTGTTTACGCATATGCTTCCCACGAGAGGGTTCATTGTGTATCGATGGATGTAAAGAGTGCATTCTTAAACGGGGTACTAGCGAGGAGGAAGTTTATGTCGAACAACCTCCGTGCTTTGAAAAGGGCAAACCAAGTGTACCGCTTAAGGAAAGCTCTTTATGGCTCAAAACAAGCTCCTCGAGCTTGGTATGATACACTCTCTCGCCGTTCTTGATAGACAATGGGTTCACTAAAGGAATAGTGGACATAACCTTATTCAGAATAGAAGATGGAGAAGATATTCTGATGGTTCAGATTTACGTGGTTGACATCATCTTTGGATCTCCCAACAAGAAGCTATGTGAGAAGTTCAGCAAATTGATGCAAGGGAAGTTCGAGATGTCCATGATGGGTCAGATGAATTACTTTATGGGTTTACAAGTCAAGCAGAGTACAGAAGGGATATTCATATGCCAGGCAAAGTACACAAGGAATCTACTGGTAAAGTTTGGAGTTCAACATTGCAAGGAAGCCAGAATTCCCATGATGACCGGGTTCAAGATGGATCCAGATGAAGATGGTCGAAAGTTAATCGAAAAGAATATAGAGCTCGATTGATCACTACTATACCGACCGCCAAACGGACCGGACATCACTTTTTGCGATGGAGGTGTATGTGCCAGATTTCAAGCACATCCAATGCAAAGTCACCTAGAAGCAGCTAAGCGGATTCTCAAGTATCTGAAGGGGACAGTAAACCTCGGCTTATTTTACCCATCAGATGATAATCTAGAGCTTAGTGGGTATTCTCGATTCGATTACGGAGGTTGCGTAATCGATAGGAAGTCAACCTCGTGTTCATGTCGGTTTACGAAATAAACCGATCTCTTGGTTTTCGAAGAAGCGTACATCGATTCGCATATCTACTACCGGGTTTAATATATGGTTGCGGAAGTCATTGTTCCCAAATCGCTTTCGCTAAGTCGGAAATGAGGATTACAACATCGTAGCTAAGAATGTACCTATATTCAATAGTAATAGTCTTCATGCAATCACTCGGATCCTGTTCTACATACAAGATGCAAGCATGTGGATGTCAGACACCATTTTATTAGAGATCACGTTGAAAAGAAGAATATCAGAATGGAAAAGATCCATACTGACAAGCAGAAAGCTGATATTTTAACTAAGCCGCTAGCTGAGATCAGATTCAGAGAGTTATGCAACGATCTAGGGCTTCTGGATCTCGGAGAAAGTGCACAAGAAATGGTTGGTGGACTAATCTCCAGAACCAGTTGGTTAAAAGACTAACCAGGTTAAGAGGAATCTCAACCGATCGGATTGACGATTTAGGAGCCAATCTGAGTTCGGATAAAGGCGAGCAGACGAATAATCGGACAAATAGCCTAATCAAGTTCAAATAAGGAGTCAATCAGAAAGTCAGATAAGGAGTCGATCAGAAAGACAGACAAGTTGCCAATCTGAAGTTCAGCTAAGGAGCGGATCGTAAAAGTCGATACAAGTAATTGATCCGGTTCGGACAAAGAGCAGATCGATTCAAGATATATCGACAAGGAACTGACCGAGATTGAAGATTACTTTATAAGTCGATTAAAG
The DNA here is from genome assembly GCA_037126765.1 of Stenogyne calaminthoides. Lineage (NCBI taxonomy): Eukaryota > Viridiplantae > Streptophyta > Magnoliopsida > Lamiales > Lamiaceae > Stenogyne > Stenogyne calaminthoides. The sequence continues at coordinate 464,826 of JBBCBC010000002.1, forward strand.
CTACAATCAACAAGCAAGTCAAGTTTAAAGCTACAAGATCGCATAAGTCAGAAGAGGGAACACAACAATGAAATAATAGAAATTTTCATTAATAAGGACCCGGAGGTCAGATTTACAAGTTACAAGCGATATCACAAGCTGCCTACAATCTATCTTCAAGTGGTATTACAAGCTACAAGTACAAGAAGACCCGGAGGTCGCTACATAAACCATAAAACACAAACCCTGAGACAACCCAAGGTAGGGAAGGAGAGAGAGAGATTTTAAGAACTTGACGCTCTCATTTTCTCCGACCCAAGGGGCGTAGAGAAGCTTCTAGAATCCTGAAAGCCACTCTTAGAGCTTCGGAGTGAGGAGCGAGAGCGGGCCTTGAAAGATCTTTAAGCTAGGAGCTCTTAGACCTGAAATCAATGGGCTTTCCAGCTGTTAAATGGGGCACAATGCCATAGGTTTGGTCACAAGGACCAAACGGACACTTGTGTCACATGCAAATATTGAGTTTGATATACTAGATCGTATACCAAACTCATGTTTTGTTTCAGACTGAGTCTGTTGATGCTAATTCCGTCATCTCGATAGGCGCACAAGGTGCATTCTCATTTGTCTTAGTAGATCCGCCTCCACGGTGGTAAAGAAGCTTAGCATTGATCGTATGTGTAATCTTAGATGACGACGAAAGCAATGTGAAGGAACACACAGGGTTGACTTGAGAAGCTGAATTCATGAAGTATATGTTAAAGAAGATGAATGGTTTATGTTGTGTTGTTTGCCTAAACACCCCAAGCTAATTTATAGAAGGAAATTAGGGGTATAAATGCAAATTTATTTTCTCAGAAGACTTTAAGAGAAATTTGCATCGACAACGCGTAAGGAACACACGGCTAATGGTTGGATGAGTTGACGGTGTGAGTAATCACAGCGTATCTATGCCATTATTACGAAATGTCAAATTGCGCCGATTTGGGAATCGAGGCAACTTTTGGACTCCCCGAAGTAAAAGTTTTGGCGGGAGTAGACTTAAGTGCATAGTAAATGCGGGCTAAATAGAAGAATATTGAAGGATGAAGTGAATCAGATAAGAGCATCAGACAAAAGTATCAGATAAGAGGATCAGATAAGTAACGAAGTGGTTCAACCAGGAATCTGATCAGATGAGTGAGATATTGTTGGGAAATGCTTAAAGCTACCATCAGTATGGTCAACAAGTACCAGATCAGATCACAGTGGTAACTGGTTGATTACAATATCAATCAGTCAGATACGTTTTCTTATTTATCCATTTCTGAATGTTTTATATGCATTATTTAAATAAATTATTTTTACTCTGTTTTCACTTTATGACGCATGCTCTGCAAAACTTTTAATGCGGACTTGGGAATGTGTATTTAATGCGTTTTATTGAGAATTTTTGAGTTTGAAATACGAGAAGACTTCTTTACTCAACCGTGCGATTAAAACGTTTTTCGGCTGACTAATCTCAGCCACCGATTTCAAAACACGGATACTTGAGTACTTTGGAAAGTTGTGCAAAAAGGTTTTCCCTCGCATACTATAAAATCCAAATCTTTCTCAGAAAACTTCTTTCCACTACTTCGTCTTCTCAAAACTCTTAAAAGATCAAAACTTTCAAAATCTTCAGAAAATTACTTTCGAGTTCAATTGATTCTATTCTTACGATTTCTCAAATCCTCGAATCAATTTCTGGTAATTTCTCGTTTTAATATTGCATGATTTCAATTCACTCTGGTACCTAGGTTTACAAGTCGTGATGATATGTTTCTGTAATTTTTATCAGATCTAAATGCTTACTTGCTAAATTGATGCTTATATTAATGGTTTGACTGAATTTATTGAAATATCTTACTCAAACTAAACATCATTTTGCATATCGTACAGAAATGGCATATCTTGTTCCACGACCGGGCCAAGGGAAAAAGTTCTGCAACTTTGCATCGATGAAGAAAGACATCATTGATGAGAAGTATGTAGTATTCACCATCACCTCAGATCCTGAATCATTTGAAATTGCAGAGTGCTTGCGAAATAGTGGGCTTGAAACGATCTTGCCCTACACATCAGAACATCGTCCACACACAGGAAGCCCTGGAGTTTCTATACAATCTACAGAGGGATGAAGACATTGATGCTGACCTGATTTCTTCCGTTGGTGGACTGGAAGTGCGAGTGTCGAACGACGATCTCTAGAGGATATTCGGCCTAACTCGAGGAAGCATCAATCCAGAGACCTACACAACTGATGTAGGAGAAAAGGAATTTCTTGAAGCCGAGCTGTTGAGACCAGCAAACAAGGAGAACACGACGAACGTCAAAGCCTCCTATCTGAAGAGAAAATATCGCCTTCTTCTTGAGATCGTTCAGAAGGTGATCATGTGCTCAACTTACAGTCTTGATGCTGTCACTTCCTATAAGATCAGTGTCATGGCTGCAATCATAAAGAAGGCTTTAGATATCAATTGGTTGGGTATGGTCAAGGCACGACTGAGGAAAGACTCCGGGAAGTTCGAACTGACCCTGAGTCAAAAGTTATGGCCAAAACAGTTCTCTCTGTCATTTAGCTAAAACCCTAATCGCCGTTTCCAGATCCTCCATACGACTTCGCCCATCCTTACGATCAAAATTACAACAAGAACAAGCAAAACCATACTACAGTGATCTATGAAAAATTCCTATACTACCCACACTTATTATCTGGTGGGAAAAACGATTACAACATCACACAAGGGTTGCGACAGAGAAAAAATCCAAACACCAAGAAAATGGAAACGTCGACATCGAGAAATTAAAACTTTCAGGCAGAGCCAAGAATCCACGAATCCAGGCTCTGAAACAAATTGATGGAACACGCCGATGGAGGCGGTCCATCACCAGGATCGTTGTTGGATACCTAATTTACACGTAACATATATAAAACATAGACGTGCATCTAAAGCGAAGGGGGCATTTTTTGGTTCCCCATGATAGCGGTAATTTTTTGCTGGGAAACTTTGCATCCCACCAAAAAATCATCCACTGAATCCATTTTTAAAGTCAATTCAAGCATCCGGGTCTTGGAAAATGCACGAACGGGGCGAGGGTATCAAGTCGAGCACGCGAAGGGCTCATTTTTTGGTTCCCCATGATAACGATAATTTTTTTGCTGGGTAACTTTGCATCCCCCCATAAAATCATCAACTGAATCTATTTTTAAAGTCAATTCAAGCATTCGGGTCATCGAAAATGCACGAACAGGGCGAGGGTACACCGTTGAGGACGCGAAGGGGCATTTTTTGGTTCCCCATGATAATGGTATTTTTTTACCACGGGCTGTCACGGCGAAGCTGTGACAAATTTAGACAAACTAAAGATGTTTTCGAAATGGTATTATAATAGGAAAACGGACACCTGAGTCAAAAGTTATGGCCAAAACAGTTCTCACCGTCATTTAGCTAAAATCCAAATCGCCGTTTCCGGATCCGCCATACGACGTCGCCCATCCTTACGATTAAAATTACAACAAGAACAAGCAAAACCCTACTACAGTGAACTATGAAAGATGCCTATACTACCCACACTTATTATCTGGTGAGAAAAACGATTACAACATCACACAAGGGTTGAGACAGAAAAAAAAATCCGAACACCAAGAAAACGGAAACGTCGACATCGAGAAATTAAAACTTTCAGGCAGAGCCAACAATCCACGAATCCAGGCCCTGATACCAATTGATGGAACACACCGATGGAGGCGGTCCATCACTAGGATCGTTGTTAGATACCTAACTTACACGTAACATATATAAAACATAAACGTGCATCTAAAGAGATATGGGCGTTTTTTGGTTCCCCATGATAGTGGTAATTTTTTGTTGGGGAACTTTGGATCCCCCCAAAAAATCATACACTGAATCCATTTTTAAAGTCAATTCAAGCATCCGGGTCGTGGAAAATGCACGAACGGGACTAGGGTACCCCGCCGAGCACACGAAGGGCTCATTTTTTATTTCCCCATGATAACGATAATTTTTTTGCTGGGTAACTTTGCATCCCCCCATAAAATCATCCACTGAATCCATTTTTAAAGTCAATTCAAGCATTCGGGTCGTAGGAAATGCACGAATAGGGCGAGGGAACACCGTCGAGGAAGCGAAGGGGGCATTTTTTGGTTCCCCATGATAACGGTAATTTTTTACCACGGGCTATCACGGTGAAGCTGTGACAAATGTAGACAAACTGAAGACGTTTCCGAAATGGTACTATAATAGGAAAATGGACACCTGAGTCAAAAGTTATGGCCAAAACAGTTCTCACCTTCATTTAGCTAAAACCCTAATCGCCGTTTCCGGATCCTCCATACGACGTCGCCAATCCTTACGATTAAAATTACAAAAAGTAAAAGCAAAACCCTACTACAGTGATCTATGGAAAACACCTATACTACCCACATTTATTATCTGGTGGGAAAAACGATTACAACATCACACAAGGGTTGGGACAGAGAAAAAATCCAAACACCAAGAAAACGGAAACGTCGACATCGAGAAATTAAAACTTTGAGGCAGAGCCAACAATCCATGAATCCAGGCTCTGATACCAATTGATGGAACACGCCGATGGAGGCGGTCCATCACCAGGATCGTTGTTGGATACCTAAGTTACACGTAACATATATAAAACATAAACGTGCATCTAAAGCGAAGGGGGCATTTTTTGGTTCCCCATGATAGCGGTAATTTTTTGCTAGGGAAATTTGTATCCCCCCAAAAAATCATCCACTGAATCCATTTTTAAAGTCAATTTAAGCATCCGGGTAGTGGAAAATGCATGAACGGGGCGAGGGTACCCCGTCGAGCACGCGAATGGCTCATTTTTTGGTTCCCCATGATAACGGTAATTTTTTTGCTGGGGAACTTTGCATCCCCCCATAAAATCATCCACTGAATCCATTTTTAAAGTCAATTCAAGCATTCGGGTCGTGGAAAATGCAGGAACTGGGCGAGGTACACCGTCGAGGACTCGAAGGGGGCATATTTTGGTTCCCCATGATAACGGTAATTTTTTACCACTGGCTGTCACAGAGAAGCTGTGAAAAATGTAGACAAACTGAAGACGTTTCCAAAAATGGTATTATAATAGAAAAACGGACACCTGAGTCAAAAGTTATGGCCAAAACAGTTCTCACAGTCATTTAGCTAAAACCCTAATCGTCGTTTCCGAATCCTCCATACGACGTCGCCAATCCTTAAGATTAAAATTACAACAAGAATAAGAAAAACCCTACTACAGTGATCTATGAAAAACGTCTATACTACCCACACTTATTATCTGGTGGGAAAAACGATTACAACATCACACAAGGTTTTCGACAGAAAAAAATCCAAACACCAAGAAAACGGAAACGTCGACATCGAGAAATTAAAACTTTCAGGCAGAGCCAACAATCCACAAATCTAGGCTCTGATACCAATTGATGGAACATGCTGGTGGAGGCGGTCCATCACCAGGATCGTTGTTGGATACCTAAGTTACACGTAACATATATAAAACATAAACGTGCATCTAAAGTGAAGGGGGCGTTTTTTGGTTCCCCATGATAGCGGTAATTTTTTACTGGGGAACTTTACATCCCCCCAAAAAATCATCCACTGAATCCATTTTTAAAGTCAATTCAAGAATCCGGGTCGTGAAAAATGCACGAACGGGGCGAGGGTACCAAGTTGAGCACGCGAAGGGCTCATTTTTTGTTTCCCCATGATAACAATAATTTTTTTGCTGGGTAACTTTGCTTCCCCCCATAAAATCATCCACTGAATCCATTTTTAAAGTCAATTCAAGCATTCGGGTCATAAAAAATTACATTTAACAGGGGTGACGGTACACCCGCCGAGGACGCCAAAAAAAGGCATTTTTTGTTCCCCATGATAACGGTAATTTTTACCTTTCCTGCTGTCACTGCGAGGTGGACAAATGTATACAAACTGAAGACGTTTCCGAAATGGTATTATTATAGGAAAACGGACACCTGAGTCAAAAGTTATGGCCAAAACAGTTCTCACCGTCATTTAGCTAAAACCCTAATCGCCGTTTCTGGATCCTCCATACGACGTCGCCAATCCTTACGATTAAAATTACAACAAGAACAAGCAAAACCCTACTACAGTGATCTATGAAAAATGCCTATACTACCCACACTTATTATCTGGTGGGAAAAATGATTACAACATCAGACAGAGAAAAAATCCAAACACCAAGAAAACGGAAACGTCGACATCGAGAAATTAAAATTTTCAGGCAGAGCCAACAATTCACGAATCCAGGCTCTGATACCAATTGATGGAACACGCCGGTGGAGATGGACCATCACCAGGATCGTTGTTGGATACCTAAGCTACACGTGACATACATAAAACATAAACGTGCATCTAAAGCGAAGGGGGCGTTTTTTGGTTCCCCATGATAGCGGTAATTTTTTGCTGGGGAAATTTGCATCCCCCCAAAAAAACATCCACTGAATCCATTTTTAAAGTCAAATCAAGCATCCGGGTCGTGGAAAATGCACGAACGGGGCGAGGGTACCAAGTCGAGCACGCGAAGGGCTCATTTTTTGTTTCCCCATGATAACGGTAATTTTTTTGTTGGGTAACTTTGCATCCCCCCATAAAAGCATCCACTGAATCCATTTTTAAAGTCAATTCAAGCATTCGGGTCGTAGAAAATGCACGAATAGGGCGAGGGTACACCGTCGAGGACGCGAAGGGTGCATTTTTTGGTTACCCATGATAACGGTAATTTTTTTACCACGGGCTGTCATGGCGAACCTGTGAAAAATGTAGACAAACTGAAGAAGTTTCCGAAATGGTATTATAATAGGAAAACAGACACCTGAGTCAAAAGTTATGACCAAAACAGTTCTCACCGTCATTTTGCTAAAACCCTAATCGCCGTTTCCGGATCCTCCATACGACGTCGCCAATCCTTAAGATTAAAATTACAACAAGAACAAAAAAAACCCTACTACAGTGATCTATGAAAAACACCTATACTACCCACACTTATTATCTGGTGGGAAAAACGATTACAATATCACACAAGGGTTGCGACAGAGAAAAAATCCAAACACCAAGAAAACGGAAACGTCGACATCGAGAAATTAAAACTTTAAGGCAGAGCCAACAATCCACGAACCCAGGCTTTGATACCAATTGATGGAACATGCCGATGGAGGCGGTCCATCACCAGGATCGTTGTTGGATACCTAAGTTACACGTAACATATATAAAACATAAACGTGCATCTAAAGCGAAGGGGGCGTTTTTTGGTTCCCCAAGATAGCGGTAATTTTTTGCTAGGGAAATTTGCATCCCCCATAAAAATCATCCATTGAATTCACTTTTAAAGTCAATTCAAGCATGCGGGTCATGGAAAATGCACGAACGGGGTGAGGGTACCCCGTCGAGCACTCGAATGGCTCATTTTTTTGGTTCCCCATGATAACAGTAATTTTTTTGCTGGGGAACTTTGCATACTCCCATAAAATTATCCACTGAATCCATTTTTAAAGTCAATTCAAGCATTCGGGTCGTGGAAAATGCAGGAACAGGGCGAGGTACACCGTCGAGGACGCGAAGAGGGCATATTTTGGTTCCCCATGATAACGGTAATTTTTACCACTGGCTGTCACGGCGAAGCTATGACAAATGTAGACAAACTGAAGACATTTTCGAAATGGTATTATAATAGGAAAACGGACACCTGAGTCAAAAGTTATGGCCAAAACAGTTCTCACCGTCATTTAGCTAAAACCCTAATCGCCGTTTCCGGATCCTCCGTACGACGTCGCCAATCCTTAAGATTAAAATTACAACAAGAACGAGCAAAACCCTACCACAGTTATCTATGAAAAATGCCTATACTACCCACACTTATTATCTGGTGGGAAAAACGATTACATCATCACACAAGGGTTGCGACAGAGAAAAAATCCAAACACCAAGAAAACGGAAACGTCGACATTGAGAAATTAAAACTTTCAGGCTGAGCCAACAATCCATGAATCCAGGCTCTGATACCAATTGATGGAACACGCCGGTGGAGGCGGTCCATCACCAGGATCGTTGTTGGATACCTAAGTTACACGTAACATATATAAAACATAAACGTGCATCTAAAGCGAAGGGGGCGTTTTTTGGTTCCCCATGATAGCGGTAATTTTTTGCCGGGGAACTTTGCATCCCCCCAAAAAATTATCCACTAAATCCATTTTTAAAGTCAATTCAAGCATCCGGGTCGTAGAAAATGCACGAACGGGGCGAGGGTACCAAGTCGAGCACGCGAAGGGCTCATTTTTTGTTTCCCCATGATAACGGTAATTTTTTTGCTGGTTAACTTTGCATCCCCCCATAAAATCATCCACTGAATCCATTTTTAAAGTCAATTCAAGCATTCGGGCCATAGAAAATGCACGAACAGGGCGAGGGGTACACCGCCGAGACGCCTTGAAGGGGGCATATTTTGGTTCTCCATGATAACGGTAATTTTTTACCACATCTTTCATTAAATAAGTGACAAAAATGTAGAAACTGAAGACGTTTCCGAAATGGTATTATAATAGAAAAATGCACACCTGAGTCAAAAGTTATGGCCAAAACAGTTCTCACAATCATTTAGCTAAAACCCTAATCGCCGTTTCCAGATCCTTCATACGACGTCGCCCATCCTTACGATTAAAATTACAACAAGAACAAGAAAAAATCTACTACAGTGATCTATAAAAAATGCCTATACTACCCATACTTATTATCTGGTGGGAAAAACGATTACAACATCACACAAGGGATGCGGCAAAGAAAAAAATCCAAACACCAAGAAAACGGAAACGTCGACATCGAGAAATAAAACTTTCAGGCAGAGCTAACAATCCACGAATCTAGGCTCTGATACTTATTGATGGAACACGCCGGTGGAGGCGGTCCATCACCAGGATCGTTGTTGGATACCTAAGTTACAAGTAACATATATAAAACATAAACGTGAATCTAAAGCGAAGGGGGCGTTTTTTGGTTCCCTATGATAGCGGTAATTTTTTACTGGGGAAATTTGCATCCACCCAAAAAATCATCCACTGAATCCATTTTTAAAGTCAATTCAAGCATCCGGGTCGTGGAAAATGTACGAACGGGGCGAGGGTACCCTGTCGAGCACGCGAAGGGCTCATTTTTTAGTTCCCCATGTTAACGGTTATTTTTTTACTCGAGAACTTTGCACCCCCCATAAAATCATCCACTGAATCCATTTTTAAATTCAATTCAAGCATTTGGGTCGTGGAAAATGCACGAATTGGGCGAGGGTACACCGTCGAGGACTCGTAGGGGGCATTTTTTGGTTCCCCATGATAATGGTAATTTTTTACCACGGGCTGTCACGGAGAAGCTGTGACAAATGTAGACAAACTGAAGTAGTTTCCGAAATGGTATTATAAAAGGAAAACGGACACCTGAGTCAAAAGTTATGGCCAAAACAGTTCTCACCGTCATTTAGCTAAAACCCTAATCGCCATTTCCGGATCCTCCATACGACGTCGCCCACCCTCACGATTAAAATTACAACAAGAACAAGCAAAACCCTATTACAATGATCTATGAAAAATGCCTATACTACCCACATTTATTATCTGGTGGGAAAAACGATTACAACATCACACAAGGGTTGTGACAGAGAAAAAATCCAAACACCAAGAAATCGGAAACGTTGACATCGAGAAATTAAAACGTTCAGGCAGAGCCAATAATTCACGAATCCAGGCTCTAATACCAATTGATTGAATACGCCGATGGAGGCGGTCCATCACCAGGATCATTGTTGGATACCTAAGTTACACGTAACATATATAAAACATAAACGTGCATCTAAAGCGAAGGGGGTGTTTTTTGGTTCCCCATGATAGCGGTAATTTTTTGCTATGGAAATTTGCATCCCCCAAAAAATCATCCACTGAATCCATTTTTAAAGTCAATTCAAGCATCCGGGTCGTGGAAAATGCACGAACGGGGCGAGGGTACCCAGTCGAGCACGCGAAGGGCTCATTTTTTGGTTCCCCATGATAACGGTAATTTTTTTGCAGGGGAACTTTGTATCCCCCCATAAAATCATCCACTGAATCCATTTTTAAAGTCAATTCAAGCATTCGGGTCATGGAAAATGCAGGAACAGGGCGAGGTACACCGTCGAGGACTCGAAGGGGGCATATTTTGGTTCCCCTTGATAACGGTAATTTTTACCACTGGCTGTCACGGCGAAGTTGTGACAAATGTAGCCAAACTGAAGATGTTTCCGAAATGGTATTATAATAGGAAAACGGACACCTGAGTCAAAAGTATGGCCAAAACAGTTCTCACCGTCATTTAGCTAAAACCCTAATCGCCGTTTCCAGATCCTTCATACGACGTCGCCAATCCTTAAGATTAAAATTACAACAAGAACAAGCAAAACCCTACTACAGTGATCAATGAAAAATGCCTATACTACCCACACTTATTATCTGGTGGGAAAAACGATTACAACATCTCACAAGGGTTGCGACAGAGAAAAAATCCAAACACCAAGAAAACGGAAACGTCGATATCGAGAAATTAAAACTTTCAGGCTGAGCCCACAATCCACGAATCCAGGCTCTGATACCACTTGATAGAACACGCCGGTGGAGGTGTTCCATCACCAGGATCGTTGTTGGATACCTATGTTACACGTAACATATATAAAACATAAACGTGGGCGTTTTTTGGTTCCCCATGATAGCGGTAATTTTTTGCTAGGGAACTTTCAAACCCCCAAAAAATCATCCACTGAATCCATTTTTAAAGTCAATTCAAGCATCCGGGTCATGGAAAATGCACGAACAGGACTAGGGTACCCCGTCGAGCACACGAAGGGCTCATTTTTTGGTTTCTCATGATAATGGTAATTTTTTTGCTGGGGAACTTTGCACCCCCCCATAAAATGATCCACTGAATATATTTTTAAAGTCAATTCAAGCATTCGGGTCATAGAAAATGCAGGAACAGGGCGAGGTACACCGTCGAGGATGCGAAGGGGGCATATTTTGGTTCCCCATGATAACGGTAATTTTTTATCACGGGCTGTCACGGCGAAGCTGTAACAAATGTAGACAAACTGAACACGTTTCTGAAATGGTATTATAATAGGAAAACGGACACCTGAGTCAAAAGTTATGGCCAAAACAGTACTCACTGTCATTTGGCTAAAACCTTAATCGCCGTTTCCGGATCCTCCATACGATGTCGCCAATCCTTAAGATTAAAATTACAACAAGAATAAGCAAAACCCTACCACAGTGATCTATGAAAAATGCCTATACTATCCACACTTATTATCTGGTGGGAAAAACGATTACAACATCACACAAGGGTTGCGACAGAGAAAAAATCCAAACACCAAGAAAACGGAAACGTCGACATCGAGAAATTAAAACTTTCAGGCAGAGCCAACAATCCATGAATCCAGGCTCTGATACCAATTGATGGAACATGCCGGTGGAGGCGGTCCATCACCAGGATCGTTGTTGGATACCTAAGTTAGACATAACATATATAAAACATAAACGTGCATCTAAAGCGAAGGGGGCGTTTTTTTGGTTCCCCATGATAGCGGAAATTTTTTGCCGGGGAACTTTGCATCCCCCCAAAAAATCATCCACTAAATCCATTTTTAAAGTCAATTCAAGCATCCGGGTCATAGAAAATGCACGAACGGGGCGAGGGTACCAAGTCGAGCACGCGAAGGGCTCATTTTTTGTTTCCCCATGATAACGGTAATTTTTTTGCTGGTTAACTTTGCATCCCCCCATAAAATCAACCACTGAATCCATTTTTAAAGTCAATTCAAGCATTCGGGTCATAGAAAATGCACGAACAGGGCGAGGGTACACCGTCGAGGACGCGAAGGTGGCATATTTTGGTTCTCCATGATAACGGTAATTTTTTTACCACATGCTGTTACAGTGAAGCTGTGAAAAATGTAGGCAAACTGAAGACGTTTCCGAATTGGTATTATAATAGGAAAATGGACACCTGAGTCAAAAGTTATTGCCAAAACAGTTCTCACCGTCATTTAGCTAAAACCCTAATCACCGTTTCCAGATCCTTCATACGAATCTAGGCTCTGATACTTATTGATGGAACACGCCGGTGGAGGCGGTCCATCACCAGGATTGTTGTTGGGAAAATGCACGAACGGGGCGAGGGTACCCCGTCGAGCACGCGAAGGGCTCATTTTTTGGTTCCCCATGTTAACGGTTATTTTTTTGCTCGGGAACTTTGCCCCCCCCCATAAAATCATCCACTGAATCCATTTTTAAATTCAATTCAAGCATTTGGGTCGTGGAAAATGCACGAACTGGGTGAGGGTACACCGTCGAGGACGCCATCCAAGGCATTTTTTGGTTCCCCATGATAACGGTAATTTTTACCACGGTGGTAAACAAGTCCGTGACAAATGTAGACAAGCTGAAGACGTTTTAGAAATTGTATTATAATAGGAAAACGGACACCTGAGTCAAAAGTTAATGCCAAAACAGTTCTCACCGTCATTTAGCTAAAACCCTAATCGCCGTTTCCGGATCCTCCCTACGATGTCGCCCATCCTTACGATTAAAATTAAAACAAGAACAAGAAAAACTCTACTACAGTGATCTATGAAAAATGCCTATACTACCCAAACTTATTATCTGGTGGGAAAAACGATTACAACATCACACAAGGGTTGCGACAGAGAAAAAATCCAAACACCAAGAAAACGGAAACGTCAACATCAAGAAATTAAAACATTCAGGCAGAGCCAACAATCCACGAATCCAGGCTCTGATACCAATTGGTGGAACGTACCGATGGAGGCGGTCCATCACCAGGATCATTGTTGGATACGTAAGTTACACGTAACATATATAAAACATAAACGTGCATCTAAAGAGAAGGGGCGTTTTTTGGTTTCCCATGATAGCGGTAATTTTTTGCTGGGGAACTTTGCATACCCCAAAAAAATCATCCACTGAATCCATTTTTAAAGTCAATTCAAGCATCCGGGTTGTGGAAAATCCACGAACGGTGCGAGGGTACTCCGTCGAGCACGCGAAGGGCTCATTTTTTGGTTCCCCATGATAACGGTAATTTTTTTGCTTGGGAACTTTGCAACCCCATATAAAATCATCCACTGAATCCATTTTTAAAGTCAATTCAAGCATTCGGGTCATGAAAAATGCACAAACAGGGCGAGGGTACACCATCGAGGACGCGAAGGGAAACGTTAGCATCGAGAAATTAAAACTTTCAGGCAGAGCCAACAATCCACGAATCCAGGCTCTGATACCAATTGATGGAACACGCCGATGGAGGTGGTCCATCACCAGGATCGTTGTTGGATACCTAACTTACACGTAACATATATAAAACATAAACGTGCATCTAAACCGAAGGGGGCATTTTTTGGTTCCCAATGCTAGTGGTAATTTTTTGCTGGGGAACTTTGCATCCCCCCAAAAAAATCATCCACTGAATCCATTTTTAAAGTCAATTCAAGCATCCGGGTCTTGGAAAATGCACGAATGGGACTAGGGTACCCCGTCGAGCACACGAAGGGCTCATTTTTTGGTTCCCCATGATAACGGTAATTTTTTTGCTGGGGAACTTTGCATTCCCCCATAAAATCATCCACTGAATCCATTTTTAAAGTTAATTCAAGCATTCGGGTCATGGAAAATGCACGAACAGGGCGAGGGTACACCGTCGAGGACGCGAAGGGGGCATTTTTTGGTTCCCCATGATAACGGTAATTTTTTACCACGGGCTGTCATGGCGAAGCTATGACAAATGTAGATAAACTGAAGATGTTTCCGAAATTGTATTATAATAGGAAAACGAACACCTGAGTCAAAATTTATGGCCAAAACAGTTCTCACCGTCATTTAGCTAAAACCCTAATCGCCATTTCCGGGTCCTCCATACGACGTCGCCCATCCTTACGATTAAAATTACAACAAGAACAAGCAAAACCCTACTACAGTGATCTATGAAAAAGGCTATACTACTCACACTTATTATCTTGTGGGAAAAATGATTACAACAACACACAAGGGTTGCGACAGAGAAAAAATCCAAACACCAAGAAAACAGAAATGTCGACATCGAGAAATTAAAATTTCAGGCAGATCCAACAATCCACGAATCTAGGCTCTGATACAAATGATGTAACGTGCCGGTGGAGGCGGTCCATCATCAGGATCGTTGTTGGATACCTAAGTTACATGTAACATATATAAAACATAAACGTCCATCTAAAGCGAAGGGGGCGTTTTTTGGTTCCCCATGATAGCGGTAATTTTTTGCTGGGGAACTTTGCATACCCCCAAAAACTCATCCACTAAATCCATTTTTAAATTTAATTCAAGCATTCAGATCGTGGAAAATGCACGAACAAGGCGAGGGTACACCGTCGAGGACGCCCCCCCATAAAAACATCCAATGAAAGGGGGCATTTTTTGGTTCCCCATGATACCGGTATTTTTACCCCCCATGGGCTTCCACGCGTCGTCAATTTGTGACAAATGTAGACAACTTGAAGACGTTTCTGAAATGGTATTATAATAGAAAAATGGACACCGTAGTCAAAAGTTATGGCCGAAACAGTTCTCACCGTCATTTAGCTAAAACCCTAATCGTTGTTTCCAGATCCTCCATACGACGTCGTCCATCCTTACGATCAAAATTACAACAAGAACAAGCAAAACCCTAATACAGTGATCTATGAAAAATGCCTATACTACCCACACTTATTATCTGGTGGGAAAAACGATTACAACATCACACAAGGGTTGCGACAGAGAAAAAATCCAAACACCAAGAAAATGGAACCATCGACATCGAGAAATTAAAACTTTCAAGCAGAGCCAACAATCCACAAATCCAGGCTCTGATACCAATTGATGTAACACGCCGATGGAGGCGGTCCATCACCAGGATCATTGTTGGATACTTAACTTACACATAACATATATAAAACATAAACGTGCATCTAAAGCGAAGGGGGCGTTTTTTGGTTCCCCATGATAGCGGTAATTTTTTGCTGGGGAACTTTGCATCCCCCCAAAAAATCATCCACTGAATCCATTTTTAAAGTCAATTCAAGCATTCGGGTCATGGAAAATACACGAACGGGGCGAGGGTACCCCGTCGAGCACACGAAGGGCTCATTTTTTGGTTCCCCATGGTAACGGTAATTTTTTTGCTGGGGAACTTTGCATCCCCCATAAAATCATCCATTGAATCCATTTTTAAAGTCAATTCAAGCACTCGGGTCGTGGAAAATGCAGGAACAGGGCGAGGGTACACCTTCGAGGATGCGAAGGGGGTATTTTTTGGTTTCCCATGATAACGGTAATTTTTTTACCATGGGCTGTCACGGGGAAGCTGTGAAAAATGTAGACAAACTGAAGATGTTTCCGAAATGGTATTATAATAGGAAAACGGACACCTGAGTCAAAAGTTATGGCCAAAACAGTTCTCACCGTCATTTAGCTAAAACCCTAATCGCCGTTTCCGGATCCTCCATACGACGTCGCCCATCCTTACGATTAAAATTACAACAAGAACAAGCAAAACCCTAATAAAGTGATCTATGAAAACTTCTTATACTACCCACACTTATTATCTAGTGGGAAAAACGATTACAACATCACACAAGGGTTGAGACAGAGAAAAAATCCAAACACCAAGAAAACGGAAACGTCGACATCGAGAAATTAAAATTTTCAGGCACAGCCAACAATCCAAAAATCCAGGCTCTGATACCAATTTATGGAACACGCCGGTGGAGACGGTCCATCACCAGGATCGTTGTTGGATACCTAAGTTACACGTAACATATATAAAATATAAACATGCATCTAAAGCGAAGGGGACGTTTTTTGGTTCCCCATGATAGCGGTAATTTTTTACTGGGGAACTTTGCATCCCCCCAAAAAATCATCCATTGAATCCATTTTTAAAGTCAATTCAAGCATCCGGGTCGTGGAAAATGCACGAACGGGGAGAGGGTACCCCGTCGAGCACGCGAAGGGCTTATTTTTTGGTTCCCCATGATAACGTTAATTTTTTTGCTGGGGAACTTTGCATCCCCCCATAAAATCATCCACTGAATCCATTTTTATCCACACTTATTATCTGGTGGGAAAAATGATTACAACATCACACAAGGGTTGCGACAGAGAAAAAATCCAAACACCAAGAAAACGGAAACATCGACATCGAGAAATTAAAACTTTCATGCCAAGCCAAAAATTCATGAATCCTTGCTCTGATACCAATTGATGGAACACGCCGGTGGAGGCGGTCCATCACCAGGATCGTTGTTGGATACCTAACTTACACGTAACATATATAAAACATAAACGTGCATCTAAAGCAAAGGGGGCGTTTTTGGTTCCCCATGATAGCGGTAAATTTTTGCTGGGGAACTTTGTATCCCCCCAAAAAATCATCCACTGAATCTATTTTTAAAGTCAATTCAAGCATCCGGGTCGTGGAAAATGCACGAACGGGGTGAGGGTACCTCGTCGAGCACGCGAAGGGCTCATTTTTTGGTTCCCCATGATAACGGTAATTTTTTTGCTGGGGAACTTTGCATCCCCCCATAAAATCATCCACTGAATCCATTTTAAAGTTAATTCAAGCATTCGGGTCATGGAAAATGCGAGAATGTATGCAGGTACACCGTCGAGGACGCGAAGGGCGCATTTTTTGGTTCCCCATGATAACGGTAATTTTTTACCACGGGCTGTCATGGCGAAGCTATGACAAATGTAGATAAACTGAAGATGTTTCCGAAATTGTATTATAATAGGAAAATGAACACCTGAGTCAAAATTTATGGCCAAAACAGTTCTCACCGTCATTTACCTAAAACCCTAATCGCCATTTCCGGGTCCTCCATACGACGTCGCCCATCCTTACGATCAAAATTACAACAAGAACAAGCAAAATCCTACTACAGTTGTTGGGAGATGAATTTAATAAAGAAGTTTTGATTAGATCCCAAAAACCTCTGAGTATGAAATGTTCAGGATAATCTTGATAGTCTGAGTCAGGTTTCAGCATAGATTGGTTCAGGAAGATATCTACACAATGTATAGTTAGCATATATAGATCAGGTTAGATCTTGAAGACACTGAAGACTTAGTAAGTTCTTTGAAAACACCGAAAACTCGAAGAAAGTTCTTTGAAGACACTTTGAATACTCATTAGTTCTTGAAGACTTCGATGAGATACTTAATACTCAAGATAACCTTGAATGTTCGGAGGCAATCGAATAATATCTATCTCAAGACTACAAAAACCGAGAAAACGCATGTTCGAAAAAGTAGATATTGCCCAAAACATTCTAGTCGTAACAAAAGGAACTATGTCTAAGTGTTGTTTAAGGTTGTCTCATTTAGAGAGATTGACCAAAAAGAGCCGTTTTGTTTTTCTACATTCACTGAAGACAAGAACCAATCAGAGGAAGATAACACCAGATTTCAATCGACAATCGAAAGCGATAGGACCTCAATTATAAATGATGAGTACTAAGTTCCGTGATCGCAAAAAATTGGTGATTGGCTACATGACCGCATATTTCCTAAAACATGCAAGGAGTGTTCAAACCCTAAAATAGCCGCTCATCAAACACCGGAAGAGGAAACTCATAAAGCTATCTCTTCCAAATCGGATAGTTTTCAAAGAGTTACCTTGGTGAAGTTGCTGTAAATACCAAAGGACCCTTTACATTGAGAGGTCACGGGAAATTTCAAAGCAACTCAAGAGCTCATTCAGATATTGCAAATTGAAGCACTCGAAAACCATAGAATTTTTCAAGTGTTTCACATTGGAGAGAGCTCAGTATTCTAAGCCTAGATTGATAGATATATCCAAAGATTCGAAGAGATATCCTAGCCTTTGCATTAGTTCTTATTGTAAAGAATATCTCACCCTAGTTGGAAACCAACCCAAAACCCAAACCCTTTGTTAAGGTAGTTTGTGTGTGTTTTGTTGGTGAGTTAGAGTTGTAAAGAGTGAGTAAGCTACAGTGAGTTAGCCAGAAAAATCTAGAGAAGAAGTTAGTAAGCTACTTGTGGTAGTCTGAACACTTGTGTGTGTTTGAGTTAGTAAGTCAGCGAGTGAGTCGGTACGAAAACTCAAGGTAGAAAAGTGAGTAAGCTACAGTGAGTTAGCCTGAAAGCTTTAGGAAGTGGTTAAGGAATTTCTCTGAAGATCAGAGAGAATGGACGTAGGAGCTTGAGTCTCTGAACCACTATATTTGATGTGTTGTTTGCTTTCTGTACTGCATTATTATCTGTTGCATGTTTTTTCACTGAAAGCATATTTCATTGATATTCAGTTGAAACCAATCCACTGAACTTGCATCAAATTGATCATAGCCTTAATCACTATTTTATTGAAGGGAAGATATTTCAGCAAAGCTAAAACGAGTATAAACTTAGGGCCAACCATTCCGCACACTTGAGTAGCTAAAACAAATAGTTACCAAATTGAACTAACTCTACTGAGTGTTCAGTAAGATAATTATCTGATACAAGCTCCTCAGGATCTCTGATAAATTCAGGATCAGTTGGGCTAATCTGAAGCTTCTGAAAGCAGCTCATGATCATTGTCTCTGTAGACTTTGACTCAGGGCAATCCGTGCTTCTCAGGGCAAAATTATCAGGATAACCTGACGCATCTGACCTCGGTGAAAGAAAAGTTTTAAAAATCACTGAACACGTGTATTCCTCCCCAATACACGTGTGAGACTCGTTAGCACAGGGACCAACAAGTGGTATCAGAGCAGTGGTTCATTTTGACCACTTGCTTTGGTAGCCATAGTCTATTTGCTGAAAGACTTTGGTGGTCTACTGAATAGATCTATTTGCTGATATCTTACAAGACTCAGTCATAATTTCTTCTAAGAAACTTCCTATGTTCTCTGTTGAGAGCTATGACCTATGGAGACTGAGAATGCAGGCTCATCTGTATTCAAAACATGAAAGAATGTGGAGAGTGGTTTTACGAAGGACCATTCAAATTTATCATTGTAAATCCCGGAATCACTGACATCGAGAGAAATGATCCTGTGGATGAATTTCCTAAACCTCGATGACCAACCCGACTCGATGAGAGAAAGTTAGTCAACTGGACTACATTGCTAAAGATACTTTGTATAGCACTATTGATGATGGTGTTATGGGAATGATTTCTCACTGTGAAACTGCAAAAGAAATATGGGACACACTTGCTGTTATGTGTCAAGGCACAGATCATATTAAGGAAAACAAACTTTCTGTTGCTATTGGAATGTTTGATGGCTTTGAAATGGAAGATGGTGAGTCCATTGACAAACTTGAGGTCAGATTCACTAGTATCATGAATGATCTAAGTGCTCTTGGGAAAAGATACCCACAGAGAGAAGTGGCACTGAAAATTCTTAGAGGATTGTATAAGAAATGGGATATACATGTTGTGGTGATTGAAAACACCAAAAATATTGATTCCATGCCATACCAACAAGTTTTCTCTGAACTGAAAGCTTATGAGTTTGTTATTGACAAGAAAACTAAGAAATCTGATAGCAAAGATGATTCTTCATCTAGCAAGAATGTGGCTTTTAAAGCCAAAGAGAAACCCTGTAAAACTAGAGAGTCTGAAAACTCACTTGCCAGAAATCAGGATGAGCAAGAGGATAAGCTAGTACTGATGGCAAGGAGGTTTGAAAGACTCAATAGCAGATATGGAAAATATAAGAAATACTATAGGAATCACAGGTACAAGAGAGACTCAGAAGCTGAGGAAAGATACACTGAGAAAAGGAAGGACCACAAAGCTGAAGGATCCTCATCCAAGAAGAAGGACTCCAAGACCAAGGAGGAAAGTGATCAGGTTGATGATATCAACAGATGCTACAAACTGGCCGGAAGAAAGGTCACTTTCAATATGATTATCCCGAAATGAAAAGCTAAGAAAGAAAGGAGAGACAAGCCAAGAGAGACAGGAAGATCTCCAAAGAAAAAGCTATGATTGCGTAAGAGGAAGAACATTCTCAAGAAGGTTCCAGCTTCCTCGAGATGAGATTTTCTCATAAAGGATGTGATGATGTGTCCGCCTTTTATGGCCGGAGGAGGTAAATTCTCTATCTCTTGTTGTTGCTCCTACACAAGCACATGAGTTCTCAAGTTCAACTTAAAATGATAATTTTGACTGATGGATTCGTTTGAGAATCTTATGAAGGACTATTCGTGGTTACAAGAACTACTCATCAAACTCAAGAGCGTAACAAGGAACCGATCACGAGAATCAAGTGGAAAGACTCTAAAATGCCGAGATCACTTCTCAATTGATGGGAACTCTTGATGAACCGGATGTTCTCGAAGTACAACTCTCATAAAAAGAGAAGGTGATAGAGATCCCGAATGGAAAATTAGAGAAATCCACTAAAGAGATTCAACTTTATCGAACCGAGTTCAATGACCTCTTTGAGAAGCATGAAACTCTAAAGAAATGTGAGGATAGTCTTGTGAGAAACTTAACTCTATCAGATTCTCATTTAAAGTAATAGATGAAATTCAGAGTTATCAAAGACTGCAAGAACTATAAAAAGCCGGATTGGGATACATTCCAGGGAACCTCACAAGGTCTTACGAATCTTTGCTTCTAGTAGCACCAAGATTGTCTTTGTTAAACCAAATGGCATCTAATCTTCTTCAAGAACAACCCGAGTTTTAGACAAGGGGTAAAGGACCTATGGTTTCAGAAAAAATGAAGGTTCAGGGAGAAAGCCCAAACCTCGGGAAAAGGCTAGAAAAACTCCGAACACTCAAGAGGAAATTTTCAGGCCAAGATTTCAAAGCCTCGGGCTAAGAATACCAACTCAAGAGATCTCAGAGACTGAACCATTAGAGAAATTTTCGGAAGAGAAACACTTTCAAAGCAGAGATATTCTCAACTGAAAAGACCAAAGTCCTCGACACGAAAAGACCCCGATTTCGGTCAAAGACAAACCTAAATCCCACTTGTCTAAGGGTAAAGGTTTCACGAACCCAAGTCACAGAGACAGAGACCAATTTGCATTGTGCTAAGGCACTTGAACAAAAAATCCCGAACCCAAGAAGAACTCTAAGGCTCATGTTCATGCTAAAATCGACACTCATACACAAGGTAATCGCCAAGGCACCTAGGGTAGTGAATGTGTATGTAGATGTTTATGGGAGACAAATCAACCACTCTAAAGTAATTAGAGTTATCGTGCAGATTTGGTTCCAAAAGGTATAAATTAACTGGTAGGACCCTACACCAATTGGGTACCTAAAAACGATCTATTTTCCGTAAAGGAAAAGGGGCAATCGAAATAATGAATACAACATAACATAGCGACGAGTGGAAATGAATTGGCACTGCTTGTATGGTATCTGGACAAAGGATGTTCAAGACATATGACAGAGATATAAGCAACTACTCACCGACTATGTTGAGCAAAAAGGCCCTCGGATCACATTTGGAGACAACTCCAAAGGACAAACCAAGGATATGGAACTCTTGAAGTTGACTCTGCTCATATCCATGGTGTTTCATATGTATGCGGTCTAAAGCATAATCGACTTTTCTATCACCAATTCTGTGACAAAGGATTCAAAGAGGTTGAGTTCTCAAAGAACTTATGTTATGTGAAAGATAATACTTCACAGAAAATTTTACTGACTGGTACTAGAAAAGGAAATGTGTATCTTGCTGATTGGAAATTATCTCCTAAAGATACATGTTTGGTTGCAAAAAGTTTCACTGATACCAATTGGTTGTGGCACAAAAGACTGAATCACTTAAACTTTAAAACCCTGAACAAACTTGCAAGATTAGCACTCTTGAGGGGGTTACCAAATGAAGTGTTCAATAAAGATCATGTTTGTGATGCTTGTCAGAAAGGAAAACAAATCAGAGCATCTTTCAAAAGCAAAGTAGATGTTTCTACTGATAGAATACTACAACTGTTACATATGAATCTCTTTGGTCCAGTAACACCTGTGAGCACTAATGGCATGAAATACACACTTGTGGTATTTGATGACTACTCTGGATACACATGGGTCATATTCTTTTCCAAGAAGAAAGAGACTCGCATAAAAAACCGCTGAACTCTTTGAAAAGGCTCAATACTGAAAAGAATCTGAGTGTGGTCAAAATCAGATCAGATAAAGGAACTGAGTTTTTCAATCATATCATATCTGATTATTGTGCAGCAAATGAAATAACCCATGAAACATCAGCTGCAAGGACCCCACAACAGAATGGTGTTGCTGAAAGAAGAAATAGGTCTCTGAAAGAAGTCGCAAAAAACAATGAATCTTTGAAGGTGATATTCCTAAGAGATTTTGGGCTTACAAGCTATCAACACCGCATGCTACTCTCGAAACAAATCCATCTTGACCAAGAATCAAGAAAAAAACTCCATATGAGCCGGGAATGAAAGGAAGCCTCTTGTTTTTTTTTTTTCGTGTGTTTTAGTTGCAAGTGTTTCATACACAATAATGGTAAAGATCAGGTTGAAAACTTTTGATAGCAAAAAGTCGATGAAGGATATTCTTAGGATATTCTCAAGTCAAGAAAAGCCTTCAAGAGTTTACAAATCAGAGAACTCTTATTGTGGAAGAAACACCTCATGTTGTTTTTAATAAATATACTTGTGTTCAGAAGAAACAGGAACATGACTCAGTAGAACTGACCAAGAGAATCACCAGACTTAGCCTGAAAAAGAAATCCTCCGAACTCGAAAAAGAAGAAGTCACCACTTTCTATGAATGGAGTGAATCAGACTCAGACAAAGAAGTTCAGGATGGAAAAACTCAGGATGGTGAGACGCAGGATGGAAATTCTCCACTGAAGGAAAACCAACACACTGAAGCTGACC
The DNA here is from genome assembly GCA_037126765.1 of Stenogyne calaminthoides. Taxonomy (NCBI): domain Eukaryota; kingdom Viridiplantae; phylum Streptophyta; class Magnoliopsida; order Lamiales; family Lamiaceae; genus Stenogyne; species Stenogyne calaminthoides. The sequence continues at coordinate 487,818 of JBBCBC010000002.1, forward strand.
AATCTGAACATACACCAGTTCAGACTCAGGTATGTAATGCCGATGAAGATGTGGTCACAAATTGAGGCAAACTCAAATCTATCAACCAAGGGGGAACAAATGTCTCTGACAATGTTCTGAATGGAATTTCCTCTGAGGAAGATGATTCCCTTTCTCCTTTTCTGTTGTTCCCTGAATTTGATGAACTGCCTGAACCTAACATTTATGATGTTGAGGACACTACTGGAGGGTGAACATCCAGGAGAAAATGGTTGGATAACCATCCTACAAATCAGATTGTGGGTGATCTATCAGAAGGAGTAAAGACAAGACGTTCCATAGAGAAAGTTCTTTGTTCTCCTCAGCTCTTATCCTAAAAAAGAACCCATGAGATTGAAAGAAGCTCTACAAGACTCATTCTCGATTGTTGCTATGCAAGAAGAATTGAATCGATTCAAAAGGAATGAAGTTTGGGAGCTAGTGGACAGACCTAAAAGGCACAATATGATTGGAACTAAGTGGGTGTTCAAGAATAAGAGAGATGAAAACAACAACATTGTGAGAAACAAGGCAAGGCTAGTTGCACAAGGTTATTACCAAGAAGAAGGCTTGGATTATGATGAAACCTTTGCACCCTTGCAAAGACTAGAAGCCATCGATTGTTTCTTGCATATCTTTGCCCACATGAAATTCACGACCATCGATGGATGTGAAAAGTGCATTTCTGAATGGTGTGCTTAAGGAGGAAGTATATGTGGAACAACCTCCGGGATTTTGTCAAGATGACCAAGTTTACTGTGCTCGTAAAAAGCCTTGTATGGTCTTAAGCAAGCACCCCGAGCATGGTTTGATACCCTTTTCTCGCTTTCATCGACCATGGTTTTATCAAAGGAACTGTGATAGGACTTTGTTCAGGATATAAGATGGAAAGGATATTTTACTAGTTCAGATCTATGTGGATGACATCATATTTAGATCTCCAAATCATCAGTTGTGTGAAAAGTTTTCTACTCTGATGAAAGGAAAGTTTGAGATGTCAATGATGGGGAGATGAATTTCTTTCTTGGACTTGAAACAAACTAATGAAGGAATATTCATCAATCAAGCAAAAATACACCGTAGATCCGATTGCAAAGTATGGAGTATGACTTGCAATGCGCTTAGAATTCTCATGAATATTAACTACAAGATGGATCCTGATCCTGAAGGCAAATCAGTAAATCACACTGATTATAGAGGGACCATTGGATCACTGCTATATCTCACAGCAAGTAGGTCTGATATAACATTTGCTGTTGGGATATGTGCAAGATACCAAGCTAATACTAAGGCTAGTCACATGGAGGCTGCCAAAAAGATTCTGAAATATCTTAAAGACACTGTGAATAGAGGATTATGGTATCCAGCTGATGATAACCTTGAATTAACTGGTTATTCAGATGCAGATTATGGAGGATGTAGAATTGACAGGAAGTCTACCACAGGAACTTGTCAATTTCTTAGAAGTAAATGGATATCATGGTTTTCAAAGAAACAAACCTCATTAGCAACCAATCTTACTTGAAGTTTGAATACATGGTCATAGAAGTCAGTTGGTACAAATTCTTTGGCTCAGACAACAATTGAGGGATTATAAGATTATAGCCAATGAAGTACCTATATATTGTGATAATAATAGTACAATTGCTATTACACAAAATCTTGTATTGCACACCAGATGTAAGCATGTTGATATCATACATCACTTCATCAGAGATCATGTTGAGAAGAAAGACATCAGAATGGAGAAAATTCATACCGATAAGCAGAGAGCGATATCTTGACTAAACCTTTAGGTCAATCAAGATTTCGTGAACTATCGGTTGAATTAGGTATGTTGATCCGGTGAATAAAGCAAAATCTGAACAATTGAAGGTTTTCAGATGCATGAAGTTTTCTCAGATTTTTACTAAAAAACTCAGGATAAAATTGAGAGTCCTGAACACTGAGTCTTGGGAAACTCAGTTATCCTGAAGTTCAGTACTCAATATTATACTGACATTTTATCAAGGTCAAAACTTCGAAGAAGACCGATGGAGAAAATTAGTCCGAAGAAGTATTTACTCATGCACCACATTTATTGTCTATCCGAATCTCAAGAATCATTGGCAATAAATGACAAAACACCAAGAAATAATTAAGACCTTTGAAATCCACGAGAAAGTCAATGGTCCGCAGGAATGATAATTAAATGCACCGCTCATTAATCACTAGTAAAGGATAAATTAAGCGGCTTAGTATTTGCGAAATCGTCCTTTCAAATACCCATTTTAGTCGGTTTTTAATCTTGACCGTCAAAACCTTCATCTACGCCATTTTCCATAAATCAAAATCCTATATCCATTGAAAAATTTCATTCAAGCCCTATTCCAAAAAAACCCTTCATCTTCACAAACACTCTGCTTCGAAACCCTCGATTGCCCAGAAATTTTTACCTATCTCAAAACCCTTCACCAGAAATTCTCCAAAAATGACACTCTCTATATACGACAAACTCACCATTTCTAACAAACCATGGTACGAATATGTCGTTTCTCTAGAAAGCACGTCCAATACAACTCACGAGGAGGAGGCGTTGCATATGATTCGTTTTGCAAAGCTTACATGCCTGGTCGCGAATCAACCAGAGGCCGAATATGCGAAAGAGTTAATTGAGTTTGTTTCTAATATGCAGTTAGATGATGAGAATTGCATAGAGTCTCGGTTATATCTACAAGATTTGGAGCATGGTTCAAAATATGTGGATTTTGTTAGGGAATTTTATATTATTCCTAGGAATCTGAATGCCATATATGAGTTAAGTGATAGAGGTAAAGACCCTACGGTATACATGATGGGTAGGGAACAAGAGTATTTGGATAAAATTCATCGAGCATCCAAAAGAAAGTTTGAAGTTACTCTGAATAAGAGGCATTTGAAGCCTAAATATCGAGTATTGTTGGATATTGTAAGCAAATGCATCATGAGTTGATCTGGTAGTTTCGAACAGATAAGCATGCCTAAGTTAAGGCTAATGGCGGCAATTGAAGATTCACCTACTACGGCATTCAATTGGTTGCACTATTTGATCAAGATGGTGAGTGATCAAGCCAAACAAATTCAGAAGGTGAATGGCTCTGTAGTTATCAAAGGAAAGATTCTACATGCAACCAAGATTGCATTTATCTTGGAAACGTGCAGAGAAGAGGAGGACATTTTTGCCGATTCCACTTCCTTTACAAAGTTAAAAATCATGTTCAAACCAACAAAGAAGACTTTGAGAGGAAAGAAAGAGAAAAACTCTTGAGTCTCAGGAGGAGACTGCTGAAGAGGAAACTGAGAAAGATACAACAGTGGTGGAGCAGGTCAGGGAAACAAGACAATCCACTCAGAAATCCACTGAGGAAACTGATGAAGAAGCCAAACAAGCTAGGGGGAAAGCCCTGATGGAAATTAAAAGAGAGAAAGGATAGAAACTGAAGAAGAAAGCACTGGCTCCTCAGAAACGAAGAAGGCTTCAAACTATTGCTTAGAAGGAGGCCAGTGAAACTGAAGAATCTCAACCTAAAGGCCAGCAAGGGTTTAAATCTCCACTTCAGGTTCTTGCTCAGGTAGTGACAAATGTGCAGGAGCAAGAAACTGAGGAGCAGGTTTTCTCTGATAAAATCTCTCAGGAAATCTTCAAGGGACCTCAGATCCCTACTGAAGAAAGACCTGTTCAGACGTCAGATCAATCTGAACCTCAGGAATTGCTGAACTTGGATGCACTTCTGAATGAAAAATTTCTTGATCCATCAGCTTTGGAACTCATACACTCTGAACCTACTGCTCCTGAAAGCCCAAGATTGAAGAAGTGAGAAGCCTAAGAGACTGAATGGCGAAGCAAGGGGAAGCGATTCATCTTGGACAGATATCCTGAGCTGAATGCCTATCCTGACCTTCAGGATATGTTCTTCAGGCTTAGAACGATAGTGTATATTCTGAATCAAACACTCCCGGAGATGCTGAACATTGCTTCATACAGAGGAGAAGAGTGGTGGAATGCTGAGACAGCTGCCCTGACTGAATTCTCAGGCTTCAGAAAGACAAAGCTCAGGATGAAAGCTGCTGATTTTGATGAATTGGTGAAAAGAAGCTAGCTGAAAAGAAAGCTTTTGAAGGAGTAGATATTTCCAGCTCTCATGATCAAAACAAAGATAAGGATAAGGGAGATGATGCAGAAAAGAAATCTGAGAAGGAGAAGGAACCTCAGACAGATACTGAGAAAGAGAAGGAAACTGAGAGTCAGATGGGGACAAATACTGATGCTGAACCAACTGATATCAGACAACCTCAGACTGAAGTTAGCATTCTTCAGGTACCTTTTGGCACTGTTATACATTATGCCGAAGTTACTGAAGTACCTAGCTTTAAATCTGATGTTTATGATATGCAAACTGAGGCTCAGTTGGAGCACCCAGTTCAGTTGGAAAATGTTATACAAACTCCAGTGGTTGATCTCACACCAATCCTGGATGAGTTAAAGAAGATAGAGCCAAGGATGGAAGAGATACTGGCAAGTCAATCTCAAAATCTTGAGAATCTAAGCTCTTCATCAGGCATGCTGCAAACAATTCTCACAGACAAGATGACTCAGATGGAGTTAGTCCTGGCTGCTCAAAATCAGAAAATGGAGAACCTGAGTTCATCATTTGATACGCTTCAAACAACTCTATCAGGTAAATTAACTACATTAGATGGAAAGATTGATGGAGTACATACAGAGCTTAATGCCAACATGAAGCAGATGTATCAACAAAGAACTGCCTATCTTGAAGCCAAGCTGATTGAGAAGAATGATCTGATGATCAAAACAGCTGTTGAGGAAATGGGCTCTCTATGCTCATGACCAAGATGACAGAGATGATGCATGATGTCTTCTCAAAGCAGTTTGCTCCTCTTTCGGATGAGTTCTCAATGGCCAAAAACTACATGATGAGGCTAGAAGATGAGCATGATTAGTTGGCAGGGGCAGTGCGCAGTATGAGCAAGGAACAATACTATATGGATACTGCACTGACTCAACTACTCCCAAGGTATGGTGCCAAAAAGGGGGAAAGGTCTGGTGGCAAATTAAGTGAGTTGTTGGCACAAACCTTGGAGAGAAATGCTCAAAAAGAAGCTGAAGGAAAGAAAATTGTTGATGCCTTGAGTGAGATTGAAGCCACTGAGAAACTGAAGTTCAAAGAAGCTGAAAAACCTATCTTCACTCAAGCATCTGAGCAAACCATTCAGGAAGTAATTACTGAGAAAATGAGTGATAGAAGGATGGTTGAAACAAGCAAGGCAGAAGAAGAGCAAGCCAGACCAGAAAAGAGAAAAACAGTTGCCTTTGTTGAAACTGAAAAGAAGAAAAGAGCAAAGGTAGTTAAACCTACTCAAAGGAAGCTGATTATGGATTTTGAAGAATCAGATGAAGGACCATAAAAGGAAACTGAAACTCAACCAGAGACTTTTGATACCAAGAAGACTCTGAAGGCCCTGCAGGTTGAAAAGGAGAAAAGAACTGCTGCTTCAGTATCTGGTGCTCCTCTATTCAGAAAGAAGAAAGAAGAAGAACAGAAGAGAAGAGGTGGATTCAAAAAGTTTCTAAGCAAAAGGAGAGGCACAGAAAAGACTCAGAAGTGGCAACACATTGACAAGTGGATGCCTATACAGTTCAATGATGCATGAGAAGAGATCAAGAGAACCTTCTAGTTCTATTATGAGATTATGAGAGAATGGAGGGGGAGCAGCTCGGATAAGAATGAAGCCTTCATTGAGTACTTACTGACATTCTATCCTAAATACCTGCAAAGTTGGATCAACATGGCAGATGAAGGAAACACACAGATAGTAGCCCCCCCCATACATGTACCCACTCCCCAGTTTTGAGAATGGCTATGTGAATGAAGCGGCCATTTCTCGTAAAATAGCCCAAGATGCCATCCAATAGGCCCTAACAGAAACAACCCCGATATCATCAAGGCGCAGGGATGAAATCAAGAAGAGATACTATGGGATGTTCAACCTGGAAGTGCCAGAGGATGAAGTGGAAGAAGACTGAAGACTTTGTTCTTCTGATTTATTTTTTTGATTTTCATTGTAATATGTAACTCTTATCCTATATCAATTAAAATTTTATATTTATGCTCAAAAGATAATATCTCATTATCTTTTTACAAGTCTTTTATTACTTGATATGCCAGAAAATTGTTGGGTGAAATACCATTTTGGATTGAAATAGATAAACTGAAACCTAAGGATAGGGTAGGTTTTCTTAAATGTAACAAGATGGTTTTAGCATCATCAAAAAGGAGGAAATTTTTGGAGATGAATTTAATAAAGAAGTTTTGATTAGATCCCAAAAACCCCTGAGTATGACATGTTCAGGATAATATTGATAGTCTGAGTTAGGTTTCAGCATAGATTGGTTCAGGAAGATATCTACACGATGTATAGTTAGCAGATATAGATCAGGTTAGATCTTGAAGACATTTGAAGACTCAATGTTGTTCTTTGAAAACACCGAAGACTTCGATGAAGTTCTTCAAGACTTCGATTAGTTCTCAAGACTCAAGAAGATACTTAATACTCAGTATAACCTGAATGTTCAGAGGCACTGAATAATATCTATCAGAAGACTATAAAACTGAGAAAAACGCACATGTTCAGAAAAGTAGATATTGCCCAAAACATTCTAGTGCAGAACAAAAGGGACTAAGTCTAAGTGTTGTTTAAGGTTGTCTAATTCAGAGAGATTGACCAAAAAGAGCCGTTTTGTTTGTCTACATTCATCAAGACAAGAAGAACCAATCGAGAGGAAGACAACACTGCTTCCATCATTACCTTTGAAAGCGACATGACCTGAATTATGTCGGTAGTACTAAGTTCCGCATCGCAAAAATGGTGATTGGCTACATGATCAAGATATTTCCTAAAACATGCAAGGAGTGTTCAAACCCCAAAATAGCCGCTCATCAAACACCGCGAGAGGAAACTCATAAAGCTATCTCTTCCAACGGATAGTTTTCAAAGAGTGACCTTGGTGAAGTTGCCTATAAATACCAGTGACCCTTTACATTGAGAGGTCACGGGAAATTTCTAAGCAACTCAAGAGCTCATTCTTATTATTGCAAATTGAAGCACTCGAAAACCCTAGAATTTCCCAAGTGTTTCACATTAGAGAGAGCTCAGTATTCTAAGCCTATATTGATAGATATATCTAAAGCTTAGAAGAGATATCCTAGCCTTTGCATTAGTTCTTATTGTAAAGGATATCTCACCCTAGTTGGAAACCAACCCAAAACCCAAACCCTTTGTTAAGGTAGTTTGTGTGTGTTTTGTTGGTGAGTTAGAGTTGTAAAGAGTGAGTAAGCTACAGTGAGTTAGCCAGAAAACTCTAGAGAAGAAGTTAGTAAGCTACTTGTGGTAGTCTGAACACTTGTGTGTGTTTGAGTTAGTAAAGTCGCAAAGAGTCACCCGAGAAAACTCAAGGTAGAAAAAGTGAGTAAGCTACTGATTGAGTTAGCCCGAAAGCTTTAGGAAGTTGTTAAGGAATTTCTCTGAAGATCAGAGAGAGTGGACGTAGGAGCTTGAGTCTCTGAACCACTATATTTGCTGTGTTGTTTGCTTTATGTACTGCATTATTATCTGTTGCATGTATTTTCACTAAAAACATATTTCACTGATATTCAGTTGGAACCAATCCACTGAACTTGCATCAAATTGATCACAGCCTTAATCACTGTTTTATTGAAGGGAAGATATTTCAGCAAAGCCAAAACGAGTATAAACTTAGGGCCAACCATTCTGCACACTTGAGTAGCTAAAACAGATAGTTACCAAATTGAACTAACTCTACTGAGTGTTCAGTAAGAAAATTATCTGATCCAAGCTCCTCAGGATCTCTGATAAATTCAGGACCAGTTGGGCTAATCTGAAGCTTCTGAAAGCAACCCAGGATCATTGTCTCAAAGAGACTTTGACTCGTAAATCCGTGTTTTCTCGTGGCAAAATTATCGTGGATAACTCACCCATCCCACCTCGATGAAAGAAAAGTTTTAAAAATCACTGAACACGTGTATTCCCCCCATACACGTGTGAGACTCGTTAGCACCGGGACCAACAACAGTGATCTATGAAAAATGCCTATACTACCCACACTTATTATCTGGGGGGAAAAACAATTACAACATCACACAAGGGTTGCGACAGAGAAAAAATCCAAACACTAAGAAAACGGAAATGTCGACATCGAGAAATTAAAACATTCTGGCAGAGCCAACAATCCATTTAATCCAAAGCTCGATACAATTGATGGAACACGCCGGTGGAGGCGGTCCATCACCAGGATCATTGTTGGATACCTAACTTACACGTAACATACATAAAATATAAACGTGTATCTAAAGCGAAGGGGGCGTTTTTTGGTTCCCCATGATAGCGGTAATTTTTTGCTGGGGAACTTTACATCCCCTCAAAAAATCATCCACTGAATCCATTTTTAAAGTCAATTCAAGCATCCGGGTCTTGAAAAATACACGAACGGGGCGAGGGTACCCCGTCGAGCACGCGAAGGGCTCATTTTTTGGTTCCCCATGATAACGGTAATTTTTTTGCTGGGGAACTTTGCACCCCCCAATAAAATCATCCACTAAATCTATTTTTAAAGTCAATTCAAGCATTCGGGTCGTGGAAAATTCAAGAACAGGGTGAGGGTACACCGTCGAGGACGCGAATGGGGCATTTTTTTGGTTCCCCATGATAACGGTATTTTTTTACTACGGGCTGTCACGGCTTCAACTTGACAAATGTAGACAACCTGAAGACTTTTTCGAAATGGTATTATAATAGGAAAACGTACACCTGAGTCAAAAGTTATGGCCAAAAGAGTTCTCACCGTCATTTGTCTAAAACCCTTATCGACGTTTCCAGATCCTCCATACGACGTCGCCCATTCTTACGATCAAAATTACAACAAGAACAAGGAAAACCCTACTATAGTGATCTATGAAAAAGGCCTATACTACCCACGCTTATTATCTGGTGGGAAAAGCGATTACAACATCACACAAGGGTTGCGACAGAGAAAAAATCCAAACACCAAGAAAATGGAAATGTCGACATCGAGAAATTAAAAATTTCATGCCAAGCCAACAATCCACGAATCCTGGCTCTGATACCAATTGATGGAACACACCGGTGGAGGTGGTCCATCACCAGGATCGTTGTTGGATACCTAACTTACACGTAACATATATAAAACATAAATGTGCATCTAAAGCGATGGGGGCGTTTTTTGGTTCCCCATGATAGCGGTAATTTTTTGTTGGGGAACTTTGCATCCCACCAAAAAATCATCCACTGAATCCATTTTTAAAGTAAATTCAAGCATCCGGGTCATGAAAAATGCACGAACGGGGCAAGGGTACCCCATCGAGCACGCGAAGGGCTCATTTTTTGGTTCCCCATGATAACGGTAATTTTTTTGCTGGGGAACTTTGCATCCCCCCATAAAATCATCCACTGAATCCATTTTTAAAGTCAATTCAAGCAATCAGGTCGTGGAAAATGCACGAACAGGGTGAGGGTACACCGTCGAGGAAGCGAAGGGGGCATTTTTTGGTTCCCCATGATAACGATAATTTTTTACCACGGGCTACCACGGTGAAGCTGTGACAAATGTAGGCAACCTGAAGACGTTTCCGAAATGGTATTATAATAGGAAAACGTACACCTGAGTCAAAAGGTATGTCCAAAACAGTTCTCACCTTCATTTAGCAAAAACCCTAATCGCCGATTCCAGATCCTCCATACGACATCGTCCATCCTTACGATCAAAATTATAACAAGAACAAGCAAAACCCTACTACAGTGATCTATGAAAAATGCCTATACTACCCAAACTTATTGTTGGTCCCGATTAGGAAACCCCATGTGCGCGGAAATACCATGTAATGCATATAAAACAGGGGTGAGGGCAGAGTGATTCCAATTACTCTTTTTTTTTTTTACTTTTAAGAACGATGTGTGTTTTTCTTAATCGAATGCATATGGAAAGTAAGAACATAAAGCAGTAAAGAACACACGATTTTATAGTGGTCCGGAGTCCAACTCCTACATCCACTCTTCCCTATCACAAAGGGCACCTACTTAACCAACTAGACTTAGTTTAACGTGTTAGTCCAACACCCAACAGATGTTTACCAAGTTCACACTCAAACGGGACATATCACCCTCACGGGATCGCCTATAGATGTTTATCGAGTTCACACTCAAACGGGACTTATCTCCCTCATGGGATTGCCTACCCTCCCTTTCGGGATTGCTAGATGTTTACCGAGTTCTCACTCAACCTACAAACTTATCCTACCAAACTGATTTGGGTAAGGTTTGTTTGGTTTCCAACTAGGTTGAGATTTTCCCTTACATTTGTTTAGCCTCAATGCTAAGGATGAGAAAATCTCTCTAAGCTTAGGATATTACATTTGTGCTTAGATCTAAGATAGAACACTCTGAATATATGCGTGTATTTCTTGCTCAGTGTTCTATGGTGGGAATGCTGGATGACTTGACTTTTAGCTTGATGGATCTCGCATTTTTCCACACTCTCCACACGAATAATGAAGGAAGAACTTGTATTTATAGTGTGGATTTGAATGTTACCGTTGGATGGAGTCTCATTCAAATCCATACTATTCTGTAGCTTCTGCAGCTTTTTCAGGCTGGTTGTCTTCCTCTCATTGGTCCACGTCAGCTGAATCTAACGGCTATAATCTTCAGGATCAATCTGAGTCTTCAGGTTCCTTCTGAGTCTTCAGGATTCTTCTGAGCCTCAGGTTTCTTGATTCAATGGAGACTTCTCTTGTGGGACCTTAATGCATCCGGGCATCTTGACACTCGGGCTAAGTTGAGTTAAACTTCTTCGACTTGAACAATCGACCCTCGAGTCCCTATTGCTTTTCGAATAGCCCGATCATCGGTAAGCGTTATGATTCTCGATGAACATGACTTGAATGACTTCTCTTGATTTCTTCTCGCTTGATCTAAGTATCAGATTACGGTTTTTCGATATATGATTTCTTCTCTTTGATCGATCATTTCACGTGATCGGTCGATTATAACTATCAGTCGACATATCGGGTCATCGGTCATCGATCTTACGATCGGTGGCTTTTTTTTCTTCTCTCTGATTTTGCTCATCATCGGTTAACCGGAACTCATCTTACTCATCGATCTCGATTAGTCTAAATCCTCACGACCTTATCGATCTCGTCATCTTAAATGCGATTTTCAATGAGTTCCCCCTCAACTTGTTCTCTCGTTCCCCCTCAACTTGTTATCTGTAGATTAGCTTTAAAAACACAAGTTGATAATATTTTGGCATAATACATCAAAACTAAAGTATCCCAACACTTTTTATCTGGTGGAAAAAATGATTACAACATCACACAAGGGTTGCAACAGAGAAAAAATCCAAACACTAAGAAAACAGAAACGTCGACATCGAGAAATTAAAACATTCTGGCAGAGCCAACAATCCACGAATCCAGGCTCTGATGCCAATTGATGGAACACGCCGGTGGAGGCGGTCCATCACCAGGATCGTTGTTGGATACCTAACTTACACGTAACATACATAAAACCTGAAGACGATTCCGAAATGGTATTATAATAGGAAAACGGACACCTGAGTCAAAAGTTATGGCCAAAACAGTTCTCACCGTCATTTAACTAAAACCCTAATCGCCGTTTCCAGATCCTCCATACGACGTCGCCCATCCTTACCATCAAAATTACAACAAGAACAAGAAAAACCCTACTACAGTGATCTGTGAAAAAAGCCTATACTAACCACACTTATTATCTGGTGGGAAAAAAGATTACAACATAACACAAGAGTTGCGACAGAGAAAAAATCTAAACACTAAGAAAACGGAAACGTCGACATCGAAAAATTAAAAATTTTAGGCACAGTCAACAATCCACGAATCCAAGCTCTGATACCAATTGATGGAACACACCAGTGGAGGTGGTCCATCACCAGGATCGTTGTTGGATACCTAACTTACACATAACATATATAAAACATAAATGTGCATCTAAAGCGATGGGGGCGTTTTTTGGTTCCCCATGATAGCGGTAATTTTTTGTTGGGGAACTTTGCATCCCACCAAAAAATCATCCACTGAATCCATTTTTAAAGTAAATTCAAGCATCCGGGTCATGAAAAATGCACGAACGGGGCGAGGGTACCCCATCGAGCACGCGAAGGGCTCATTTTTTGGTTCCCCATGATAACGGTATTTTTTTTGCTGGGGAACTTTGCATCCACCAATAAAATCATCCAATGAATTAAATTTTAAAGTCAATTCAAGCATTCGGGTTGTGGAAAATGCACGAACAAGGTGAGGGTACACCGTCGAGGACGCGAAGGGGGCATTTTTTGGTTCCCCATGATAACGGTAATTTTTTACCACGGGCTGTCACAGCTTCGGCGTGACAAATGTAGAAAACCTGAAGACGTTTCCAAAATGGTATTATAACAGGAAAATGGACACCTGAGTCAAAAGTTATGACCAAAAGAGTTCTCACCATCATTTGTCTAAAACCCTTATCGCCGTTTCCAGATCCTCCATACGACGTTGCCCATCCTTACGATCAAAATTACAACAAGAACAAGCAAAACCCTACTACATTGATCTATGAAAAAGGCCTATACTACCCACACATATTATCTAGTGGGAAAAGCGATTACAACATCACACAAGGGTTGCGACTGAGAAAAAATCCAAACACCAAGAAAACGGAAATGTCGACATCGAGAAATTAAAACTTTCATGCCAAGCCAACAATCCACGAATCCTGGCTCTGATACCAATTGATGGAACACGCCGGTGTAGGCGGTCCATCACCAGGATCGTTGTTGGATACCTAACTTACACGTAACATATATAAAACATAAATGTGCATCTAAAGCGAAGGGGGCGTTTTTTGGTTCCCCATGATAGCGGTAATTTTTTGCTTGGAAACTTTGCATCCCCCCAAAAAATCATCCACTGAATCCATTTTTAAAGTCAATTCAAGCATCTGGGTCGTGGAAAATGCACGAACGCGGCGAGGGTACCCCGTCGAGCACACGAAGGGCTCATTTTTTTGTTCCCCATGATAACGGTAATTTTTTTGCTGGGGAACTTTGCGTTCCCCCATAAAATCATCCACTGAATCCATTTTTAAATTCAATTCAAGCATTTAAGTTGTGGAAAATGCACTAACAGGGTGAGGGTACACCGTCGAGGATGCGAATGGGGCATTTTTTGGTTCCCTGTGATAACAGTAATTTTTTACCACGGGCTATCACGGCGAAGCTGTGACAAATGTAGGCAACCTGAAGACATTTCCGAAATGGTATTATAATAGGAAAACGGACACCTGAGTCAAAAGTTATGGCCAAAACAGTTCTCACCGTCATTTAGCTAAAACCCTAATCGCCAATTCCAGATCCTCCATACGACGTCGCCCATCCTTACGATTAAAGTTACAACAAGAACAAGCAAAACCCTACTACAGTGATCTATGAAAAATGCCTATACTACCCAAACTTATTGTTGGTCCCGATTAGGAAAACCCATGTGGGCAGAAATACCATGTAATGCATATAAAACAGAGGTGAGGGCAGAGTGATTCCAATTACTCTTTTTTTTTTGCTTTTAAGAACGATGTGTGTTTTGCTTAATCGAATGCATATGGCAAGTAAGAACACAAAGAAGTAAAGAACACACGATTTTATAGTGGTTCGGAGTCCAACTCCTACATCCACTCTTCCCTATCACAAGGGGCACCTACTTAACCAACTGGACTTAGTTTAACGTGTTAGTCCAACACCCAATAAATGTTTACCGAGTTCACACTCAAACGGGACTTATCACCCTCACGAGATCGCCTATAGATGTTTACAGAGTTCACACTCAAACGGGACTTATCTCCCTCACGGGATTGCCTACCCTCCCTTTCGGGATTGCTAGATGTTTACCGAGTTCTCACTCAACCTACAAACTTATCCTACCAAACTGATTTGGGTAAGGTTTGTTTGGTTTTCAACTAGGTTGAGATTTTCCCTTACATTTGTTTAGCCTCAATGCTAAGGATGGGAAAATCTCTCTAAGCTTAGGATATTACATTTGTGTTTAGATCTAGGATAGAATACTCTGAATATATGCGTGTATTTCTTGCTCAGTGTTCTATGGTGGGAATGATGGATGACTTGACTTTTAGCTTGATGGATCTCCCATTTGTCCACACTTTCAAACGAATAATGAAGGAAGAACTTGTATTTATAGTGTGGATTTGAATGTTACCGTTGGATGGAGTCTCATTCAAATCCATACTATTACTATGAAACCTGCGACTTTTTTCAGGTTGGTTGTCTTCCTCTCATTTGTCCAAGTCGGTGAATCTACTTGGTATGATCTTGAGGATCAATCCCCGAGTCTTGAGGTTCATACGAGTCTTGAGATTCTTGAGCCTCGGGTTTCTTGATTCAATGGACTTCTCTTGGCGGACCTTGTCTGTCGGGCATCTTGACACTCGGGCTAAGCGAGTTCGACTTCTTCGACTTCGACAATCGACCCTCGGTCACTAAAGACTTCGAGCTAAGCGATCATCGATGGCGTTCGATTCTCAATGAACATGACTTGGATGACTTCTCTTACGAATTCTTCTCACTTTGATCTGGTATCTTGATTCTGGTTTCGATATCGATTTCTTCTGCTTTGATCTGATCGACTTACATGATCGGATCGATTATAGCATCAGTCGACATATATCGGTTTATCTGCATCGATTAGTACATCGGGTTAAACAATTAGGTTAGCATATCGGGTTAGCTTATCGATCTCGATCACGTCGATCTCGATCGATCTCATCCGCTTCATCTTGATCCGGTCATCTGATCTTCGATCACCGGGTTTAGCTTTTTCTTCTCTTCGATTTTCCTCGGCTCATCAGTTAACTCCGGAACTCATCTTACTCATCTGATCTCGATCAGTCTCGTCTGCAGCCTCGTCTAATCTCGATCATCTTCGTCTAATTTCGTGAGTTCTCCCTCAACTTGTTCTCTCGTTCCCCCTCAACTTGTTATCTGTAGATTAACTTCAAAAACACAAGTTGATAATGTTTTGGCATAATTCATCAAAACTAAAATATCCCAACACTTATTATCTGGTGGAAAAACGATTACAACATCACACAAGGGTTGCAACAGAGAAAAAATCCAAACACTAAGAAAATGGAAACGTCGACATCGAGAAATTAAAACGTACAAGCGAGAGCCAACAATCCATTTAATCCAGTTCGATTGATGGAACACGCCGGTGGAGGTGGTCCATCACCAGGATCATTTTTGGATACCTAACTTACACGTAACATACAGAAAACATAAACGTGTATCTAAAGCGAAGGGGGCGTTTTTTGGTTCCCCATGATAGCAGTAATTTTTTGCCGGGGAACTTTGCATCCCCTCAAAAAATCATCCACTGAATCTATTTTTAAAGTCAATTCAAGCATCCGAGTCATGAAAAATGCACGAACGGGGCGAGGGTACCCCGTCGAGCACGCGAAGGGCTCATTTTTTGGTTCCCCATGATAACGGTAATTTTTTTGCTAGGGAACTTTGCATCCCCCCATAAAATCATCCACTGAATCCATTTTTAAAATGAATTCAAGCATTCGGATCGTGGAAAATGCACTAACAGGGTGAGGGTACACCGTCGAGGACGTGAAGGTGACATTTTTTGGTTCCCCATGATAACGGTAATTTTATACCACGGGCTGTCACGGAGATGCTGTGACAAATGTAGTAAAACCTGAAGACGTTTCCGAAATGGTATTATAATGTGAAAACTGACACCCGAGTCAAAAGTTATGGCCAAAATAGTTCTCACCGTCATTTAGCTAAAACCCTAATCGTCGTTTCCATATCCTCCATACGACGTCGCCCATCCTTACGATCGAAATTACAACAAGAACAAGCAAAAACCTACTACAGTGATCTATGAAAAATGCCTATACTACCCACACTTATTATCTGGTGGTAAAAACGATTACAACATCACACAAGGGTTGCGACAGAGAAAAAATTCAAACACCAAGAAAACGGAAACGTCGACATCGAGAATTAAAACTTTCAGGCAGAGCCAACAATCCATGAATCCAGGCTCTGATACTAATTGATGGAACACGCCGGTGGAGGCAGTCCATCACTAGGATCGTTTTGGATACCTAACTTACACGTAACATATATAAAACATAAACGTGCATCTAAATCGAAGGGGGCGTTTTTTTTGTTCCCCATGATAGCGGTAATTTTTTGCTCGGGAACTTTGCATCCCCCCAAAAAATCATCCACTGAATCCATTTTTAAAGTCAATTCAGGCATTACGGGTCATGGAAAATGCACGAACTGGGCGAGGGTACCTCGTCGACCACGCGAAGGGCTCATTTTTTGGTTCCCGATTATAACGGTAATTTTTTTGCTGGGGAACGTTGCATTCCCACATAAAATCATCCACTGAATCTATTTTTAAAGTCAATTCAAGCATTCGGATCGTGTAAAATGCACGAACAGGGCGAGAGTACACCGTCGAGGACGCGAAGGGGGCATTTTTTGGTTCCCCATGATAACGGTAATTTTTTACCACAGCCTTGTTGGGAATAAGTTGCACAGATCTATTCGAGGTGAATATTTAAATACAAATTTAATTCTTATAATTATTACTAGCATGAATTAATCCTATATTAATTCAAATAATAATCCAACAACATATCATGCATATAATAAGTCACGTAAAACCTACGCATGCGGAATTCTACGAGTTTACTTGAACGTACCTCTTGGGATGGCAACAGTGTGGCTGATTAGACTCACCAAAAGAACTTCCCAAGTATTTCCTAAATCCTTGCTCGACAATCCGGTGGAAGGATACTCGTGAACAATTAACAAAAGGAAAAAATAAACTTTGTTGCACCACTTTCGTGGATTTGCTAATTTTTCTAGCACATGGAATTGTACTTGGGAATGAAAGAATCATCCCCTATTTATAGAGACTGGGGTGGTCGAAATTTTGTGATAAAAACAATGTGGAAAAATCTTTTCTTGATCTCCAAGAAATCTTGAATATATCTCCTATATTATTTTTCCCATAATTATAATATTTCACAAAATCCCACCTTCTCTATTATTATGGTAATTTTTGAAATTTAATGTGCAAGATTCCAAGATTTGGATCTTCTTGAATTTATGAGATATTCTTGTATTTCAAGAAATACATATCTTCCATAATATCTTTTCAAGAAAATCAAGAAAAACTTTCTTGCCCACTATATTTCATGTTTTTCGAAAATATCACTATGAATTAACCAAGTGGGAGATTTCTTGAATTTAATGAGATAATCTTGTATTCCAAGAATACATATCTTCATTCCATAACAAAATTCAAAGAAAATCTTTCTCCTAACTTTATCCATAATTTTCGAAATATTATTGGAAAAATAAGCAACATTATTTATTTTATTTTAATCACATTTTCAGTTAATGGACTATATGTTGGGCTACTTAGGGGGCCTTTAGGAGAATTAAGATTGAACCTTCTAATGGACCTTGAATATCTAATATTGAGCCACAATATAATTCAAGTCCATAAATATTAATTAATCCCACTACATAATTAATATTGCACTATCCATCTTAACCCATATTACAGTCAATATGGCTCCCGGTCATTATTTCCCGTGTTTAAGATTATCTAGCCCATTAATTAATTCAAGCCACTGAAATAGCTTTCCGTTAATTAATATCTTTTGTCCTTGGTCAAGGAACGGTTCAACATTATTATCCATATCGGAAACTAATTCCACTTGCAAGATTTGGTATGATAAAATTTATGAACCTCCCAAGGGGGCAAATCAAACAAGCTTACTTGCACACGATTCTTCGTATTAAATCTTAGCAATCACATGTGACTAATAATATTGCCCAAGATAAAAAGTATTGAATCTCACTGATTCGCTACCCATGATAAGTCAAAGCAATAGTTACCAATCCCACGTGATCCTATTTATGGAACGAAGATTAAGAATAACGAACCACTGAGGTCTAATTCTTCCTTGTTCAGTTCTGAAGAATTTATCCTCCTCTAGGTCCTATTCATTGCATCATCACCATGCACTAGTGTAATCTCTTGGTCAAGACAAGCCAATCCGAGCCTTACACTTCAACCTTTCACGATGGGTTGTTCATTTCCATCTATGTCGTGAATGGCGTACTTTTTTAGTTACAAAAAGGACTTTAATTTAATCTTCCGTGATCCGGTATCACTAAATTAACTACAATGTAACATGTACAATTATTGAAACAGTTATCGCAAGAAATATATGTAACATTCAATGATATTTAAAGCATCGATGATAAATAATTTATTTCAGCAAATAAGTCCGAAAATTCAGTTTTTGATTATACAAAGTAAAAAGCATACTTTCCAAATAATCCCAACAATCTCCCACTTATACTCAAAGTCCGGTTTTAAGTATACTACAACATGTCTCGTGTAGTCCGTGACATCTAATGTCACCTACGAACCCAATAATTTCTCCCACTTATACTCAAAGTAGATTGGCAAATCTTGACACCCATTCCTTCCACATGTCTCTCGAATGTATTGAGAGGCGCACTCATTGTGAATGGATCTGCGCTGGGTTGTCCTCGGACGCTATCTTTGCCACATCTATATCTCCTCTCTTAACGATATCTCGTATAAGATGGTATTTTTCTATGTGTTTGTTTGGCTTTGTGGGCTCTTAGTTCCCTTGAATTTGCAAAATCGCTGCTCGATTGTCACAATAAACAGTGATTCTGCTGGGCAAATTCGGAACCACATCTAAGTCCACTAGGAAGTGCTTGAGCCAAACCGCTTCTTTCGCTGCCTCGCTAGCAGCTACATATTCGGCTTCCATGGTAGAATCTGCGACGCATTTCTGCTTGACGCTTCTCCATGTCACGGCTCCTCCCCCCATGCAAAACACACTACCGGAGGTAGATTTTCTGGAGTCTATGTCTGATTGGAAATCCGAGTCCGTGTATCCGATGGGGATTGGATCATCTGGCTGATAAACCAACATTCTATCCCGAGTTCTTTTCAGATACTTCAGAATGTTTTTAACTACCGTCCAATGCTCTTTCCCGGGGTTACTTTGATATCTTGCCACCATGCCTACGGCAAAGCAAATATTCGGTCTCGTACACAGCATTGCATACATAAGGCTTCCGACAACCGAAGCATAAGGAATGCCTTTCATGTCATCTATCTCCTTTTTTCGTCTTAGGGACATTTTCTTGGATAGATGGATTCCATGCCCGAAAAGGTACGAATCCTTTCTTGGAATCTTGCATCTTTGAAGCGTTTCAAGACGATGTCATGTATGAAGCTTTGATAAGCCTATCATCATTTTCTTGCGATCTCGAAAGTGATCTTGATCCCAAGGATGTGTCCCGCTTCCCTAAGTCCTTCATATCAAACTGTTTTGAAAGCCATGCCCTTACGTTTGATAACACCTTCACATCGTTCCCGATGATCAGAATGTCGTCTACGTATAGTACTAAGAATACCAATGCAGTTCCGACATGCTTCTTATACACACAACTTTCAAACTCATTTTGATCAAACCCATAAGACTTTATAACATGATTAAAACATTGGTTCCAAGCTCGGATGCTGTTTGAGTCCGTAAATGGACTTCTACAAACTAGGTGTTCTTGGCGATTTCAATGAAACCTTGGGGTTGTTGCATATAGATCTCTTCATCAAGACTTGATTAAGGAAAGTCGTCTTGACATCCATTTGCCGATTTCAAAGTCGAAATGCGCAAAGAATCGATAAGAGAATACTGGATGGACTTAAGATGGCTACGGCTAAAAAGTTTCCTCATAATCGATCCCTTCTTTCCGAGTATAACCATTCGCCACTAGTCTTGCTTTAAAGGTTTCAACCTTCCCCGGTCCTCTTTTCCTCTTATATACCCACTTGCATCCAATGGGTTTGACCCCCATTAAGTGGTTCACTAGCTCCCACACTCTATTATGAAACATAGAACCCATTTTAAACTTTCATTCTTTGTTTGCAAGAATCAGATCCTTATCTTGGAGTGCCTCGTCATATGTCCATGGGTCTCGATTAAATCTTGTCAGGAATCAAGTCCAAGGACTCTCCTATTCCCATGAATCTCTGGGTCATCTAACAACCCTCCCATTCTGACGAGGGCAGGTTGTGAAAAACGTATCGTTTGGTATATCATCTAGTATGTTAGCACCGAGGTTTGCCCTCTAAGCTCATTTAAGGTAATCTCACTACAGGTTTTCTTTGGTTCATATAGTCTTCTTCCAAAAATCTAAAGTGGGTGCTTATGACCACCTTTTGATCTTGGGACCATAGAACATACACCCTTTTGTTCCCTCGGGGTATCCTACAAACAACCTTAATTACGATAGAGGATCCAATTCTGGCTTCCTTGTCCAACACGTAGGCGGACACCCCCAAATTCTCATGTGTCTCATACTAGGCTTGGCCGTCCACAATTCTTTGGGAGTTTTGGGAACCGATTTGGATGGCACCAAGTTCGAGAATGTAAGCCATTTTTTCCAAGGCATGACCCTAGAACGACTTGGGAAGATCCATAACTCATCATAGATCTAACCATTTCCAAAAGAGTTCTTTTTCTTCGCTCTGCAACCCCGTTTTTGTTGAGGGTTCCGGTTCGATGGTTGGATACAATCCCTTCATCGATAAGTAGTTCAAAAACTCATCGGCTGAGGTATTCGCCTCCACGATCGGATCGTAGAGACTTGATACATTTTCCCTATGATTCTCTCGCTTGAGCCTTAAATTCTTTGAATTTCTCAAGGTCTCGATTTATGCTTCATAAGGAAAATGTAACATACTTTGAGTAATCATCAATAAAAGTGACAAAATACTCATAACCTCCTCTTGCTTTGGTTGACATTGGACCACATACATCTGTGTGAACGATCTCTAACACTTCTTTGGCCATATTCCCCTTGGCTCCAAATGCCCTCTTGGTCATTTTACCCTCCAAACATGATTCGTAGGTTAGAAACGTTCAACTTGGAGAAGCTCCAGTGAACCGTCTTTCACCAACCTTTGGATCCTCTTTGGATTTATATGACCTAATCTTAGATGCCAAAGAAGTGTCTCGTTCATGTCGGATGAACGTTTTCTTTTCTCGAAAATAGTTGATGTGTTATAGGATGCATTTCGTGAGTGGTGTGCACAATTAATTGTATAGAGATTATTCGCCAACGTTCCATGACAGATAAATTTATCAAAAAGAGAAATGGTAACAAATTTATTAAAAGTAACTGAATATCCATCATGAAAAAGTTTAGAAACTGAAATCAAATTCTTTCTAAAACTCGGAACGTCTGAACATCTCTTAAAATTAAAACTACGTCTTCAAAAGACAGGTGCACTTCTCCCACTTGTTCACCATACTCTCGTAGCAGACGCCCAACAGTGATGGGATCTCACTTCCACTTAGTTCTTAGGGTCCGCTGAAACCCCCAGAATGTGAAACAAACATGATCGATGGATCCCAGTATCCACCACCCATAAATGGGAGGCATACGCCGCTAAACAAGTTTCAACAACTAGTGAGTGAGGATTACCTTTCTTTTCTTTCCTTTTGGGATTGGAACAGGCTGACCTCCAATGTCCTTTCTCCCCGCAATTAAAACATATTCCTTTTGGTCCTTTCTTGACACCCAACCAGCTAACCGTCTTTTTCTCGCTTTTCTTAGTGATGAGTTTGCTTTGGTTCTGACCACTTTCCTTTTCTTGAGACTTGCCTTCCATTGGCCTAGATCTCGAGAAAAGACTTTTGGTCTCCAATGCTTCGTCTTTCTTTCCTAAATGCTTCTCTACTTTCTCCAAGGCTTCTTGTAGATTATCCATAGTAAACATGTGATCACTCATCACAAAACCACAATAAAATCCATCGAAGCTCCTTGGCAGAGTAAGCAACAGAAATTCTATTTGCGCCTCATCACAATACTTAGTTCCGAGATAAGCCAGTTTTTGAAAATGGTGTTTAACTCTGAGAACATGCTCCCTCACAGGTGTTCCCTCAGCCATTTTTAGCCTAGCCACGTCGTCATTTTTAAACTGATCGATCATGCGGTCTTTTAGTGAAAACATTTCTTCAAGACTTTGCATAATTTCCGCAGCGGACTCAACACCTTCATGAATGTGTCTCAAATCATCAGACAGTGAAGTAAAGATTACAAGTTTCATGGGTTCATTGGCCTGCTCCCAAATATCATACTCATGTCTTGCCGCATTAGGTGATTCATCAGTAGGCTTACGTGGCTTGGGTACATCAAGAAACCAAAAATGTTTTTGTGCAGGTAGGACAAAGCTCATATTTCGTTTCCAAATATTATAGTTTTCTCCAGTTAATTGGTGTTCTTTGAGTGTATACAACAGTGGATTAAAAGGTTGCGACATGATGAACTGAAATAAATAATAATATGCATAAGCACAAATATATCACAAGGTTCGATCACATGCATCATATTAAAATCTCAAAAGAATATGAACATGCATCAGCCAACATCTTAAAACAGTCTAAATAAGCCACGTGGGGTGGGTCATTATTTAAACAAATTCAAGCAAGTTACAAACAAATACGATTAAAACCTTTAATATCCAGATTAATAGTTGGCTCCACTTGACCAATATAAAATTAGCCAGACAGGACTTGGGGAAGTATATGCATATCAATTTTATACCTAAAGTAATAACCATGATTAAATACTGATTATTATTTCGCTTTGAACGAGCCTCGTGGGGAGGTCATCGCGCCACTAGTAATAACCCACAATCATCCACTTGGAATTCATTCATGTGAAAGCTATCTTTTGACCGTCCGTAGGGGAATTTCTCCAAAAGAATTCACAAATAAATAAATCATGGAGGTCAAAATTAATTCAATTTTATTATCCTGAATAAAATTGTCAATTAATTATTTAAACATACTTAGTAATATTGAAGTTGAGATTTTTCATTTGGCAACTCTCATGCAAACACATTTAAACAAATTAAATAAAGCATAAGATAGCACAAATAAATCAAGCAAAAGCAAAAAATAAACATATTGGGCACAAATTATCCAATTGTCATGGTTTGATTTTTCTTGGCTTGATCTTGAAGAAACACCGTCTCGAATTTCTCCCGCTCGATTGTCTCGAAAAATACTTCGTCTCGAACGCCACGCCAAGCGGCTAATGGGATGCACGCCATTATCTGCCGCCGGTTTAGACCACGGCAGCCTGGTACGGGCGGGTTACGCCGCTGTTGTTTTCGGCAGTGACGCAGCCTTGCAGAGACGCGGTTACAGATTCGATACAAGGTGACTGTCATTTCGCCGCGATTTCGCCGCTTCCGCCGCCGGCCTACCGCTCGCTTCGCCGCTTCGCTTCGCTACCAGTTTACGCCGCTTACCTTCCGCCGCTTCCGCTGCTTCGCTTCGCCTGCCGAATGCAACATATTCATTCGCTTCGCTTCGAGTACAGACGGTGTTGCCAGGTAATTTTGCGCCGCTTGTGAACGCGCTGTTTTCACGCGAAGTTTGCTGCTTTTGGCTTTGCCGCGCCAGATAAAAGGCCTCAAGGCCATTTACGCTCGATTTCGTTCCTTAATTCTTCCGTCTCGTCCTCCTCGTTTCGATCCGGTTTACAATTTATTTACAAAAAATAAATAAACCTAGATCTAGATTAGTCTATTACATTGATCAAATCAAACAAATTCTAATCTACTCATGGATTTTCTCACGAGGCAAAACGAATCTGAACGAATCGAATTAAAAAATCACAGTTTATATGCATGCATAAACAAACACATTAAATTCCATGACAATTGGATACCTGCAAAATAGATCCAGCAATTCTACTATCCAATTTCAAATTTAATGTCCGCAAATTAAATTACAATTTAAAATTCAGAGCCCGAAACCGTGGCTCTGATACCAGTTGTTGGGAATAAGTTGCACAGATCTATTCGGGGTGAATATTTAAATACAAATTTAATTCTTATAATTATTACTAGCATGAATTAATCCTATATTAATTCAAATAATAATCCAACAACATATCATGCATATAATAAGTCACGTAAAACCTATGCATGCGGAATTCTACGAGTTTACGTGAACGTACCTCTTGGGATGGCAACGGTGTGGCTGATTAGACTCACCAAAAGAACTTCCCAAGTATTCCCTTAATCCTTGCTCGACAATCCGGTGGAAGGATACTCGCGAACAATTAACAAAAGGAAAAAATAAACTTTGTTGCACCACTTTCGTGGATTTGCTAATTTTTCCAGCACATGGAATTGTACTTGGGAATGAAAGAATCATCCCATATTTATAGAGACTGGGGTGGTCGAAATTTTGTGATAAAAACAATGTGGGAAAATCTTTTCTTGATCTCCAAGAAATCTTGAATATATCTCCTATATTCTTTTTCCCATAATTATAATATTCCACAAAATCCCACCTTCTCTATTATTATGGTAATTTTTGAAATTTAATGTGCAAGATTCCAAGATTTGGATCTTCTTGAATTTATGAGATATTCTTGTATTTCAAGAAATACATATCTTCCATAATATCTTTTCAAGAAAATCAAGAAAATCTTTCTTGCCCACTATATTTCATGTTTTTCGAAACTATCACTATGAATTAACCAAGTGGGAGATTTCTTGAATTTAATGAGATAATCTTGTATTCCAAGAATACATATCTTCATTCCATAACAAAATTCAAAGAAAATCTTTCTCCCAACTTTATCCATAATTTTCGAAATATTATTGAAAAAATAAGCAACATTATTTATTTTATTTTAATCACCTTTTCAGTTAATGGACTATATGTTGGGCTACTTAGGGGGCCTTTAGGAGAATTAAGATTGGACCTTCTAATGGACCTTGAATATCTAATATTGAGCCACAATATAATTCAAGTCCATAAATATTAATTAATCCCACTACATAATTAATATTGCATTATCCATCTTAACCCATATTACAAATCAATATGGCTCCCTATCATTATTTCCGTGTTTAAGATTATCTAGCCCATTAATTAATTCAAGCCACTGAAATAGCTTTCCGTTAATTAATATCTTTTATCCTTGGTCAAGGAACGGTTCAACATTATTATCCATACCGGAAACTAATTCCACTTGCAAGATTTGGTATGATAAAACTTATGAACCTCCCAAGGGGGCAAATCAAACAAGCTTACTTGCACAACGATTCCTAATTATTAAATCTTAGCAACCACATGTGACTAATAATATTGCCCAAGATAAAAAGTATTGAATCTCATTGATTATTTCCATGATAAGTCAAAGCAATAGTTACCAATCCCACGTGATCCTATTTAAGAACGAAGATTAAGAAATAACGAACCACTTTGAGGTCTAATTCTTCCTTGTTCGATTCAAGAAGAATTTATCCTCCTCTAGGTCCTATTCAGTGCATCAGTCATGCACTAGTGTAATCTCTTGGTCAAGACAAGCCAATCTGAGCCTTACACTTCAACCTTTCACGATGGGTTGTTCATTTCCATCTAGGTCGTGAATGGCTTACTTTTAGTTACAAGGGACTATTAATTTAATCTTCTGTGATCTGGTATCACTAAATTAACTACAATGTAACATGTACAAATTATTGAACATTTATGCAGTAAATATATGTAACATTCAATGATATTTAAAGCATCAGTGATAAACAATTTATTTCAGCAAATAAGTCCGAAATTCAGTTTTTGATTATACAAAGTAAAAAGTATACTTTCCAGTATAATCCCAACAGGCCTGTCACGGCGAAGCTATGCGAAATGTAGATAACCTGAATACGTTTCCGAAATGGTATTATAATGGGAAAACGGACACCTGAGTCAAAAGTTATGGCCAAAACAGTTCTCATCGTCATTTAGCTAAAACCCTAATCGCCGTTTCCAGATCCTCCATACGACGTCGCCCATCCTTACGATCAAAATTACAACAAGAACAAGCAAAACCCTATTACAGTTATCTATGAAAAACGCCTATTCTACCCACATATATTATGTAGGCCCCGAATGGGTTTTGAGGGTAGAAGTCTAGAGGGGAGGGGTGAATAGACTTCTAAAACTTTTCGTGCGGATCAGGTGTGATTGCAGATTTCCTTATCAGAGTGCTAGTGTATCAGTTTGGACTGATGTTCAATCTTACTGAGTGCCTGAGGGCAGATCAATTTGATATCTGTCAGTTTAACTGAGAGTGCGGAAGCTTGTAAATACCCGTGTGAAAAACCAGTTTTATCAATTCAGATTCTTAAGTCAGTTTTCAACCAGCTGACTAAGGTGTCAACCTGATCAGATCAGTTGCTTGGTTTAGACTGAGCTTAACATAGAATATGCATGCGCTTTTAAACTCAGTTGTGTGAATAGTGTAAAGCAATAAAGAAAACAAGTAAATGCACACAAGACTTTTTATAGTGGTTCAGACGAAACCCATCTTACATCCACTCTTCCCTTAACACAGGGAAACCTTAACCGAACTTAACCGATCTTAACCTGCTTGGACTTAGTTTACCGTGTTAGTCCAACACTCAACAGATGTTTATCGAGTTCACACTCAACCGAACTAGAAATCAGAAAACTAGAATCCCTAGTCTGAAATCTTGCGGTAACAAACTTAACCTAACTTGTGTTTGGGTAAAGAATGTTTGAGGTTCCAACTGAAATCTATCCTTGGTGTTTTAGGTAGCGAATGCTTTAGTGGATAGGATTTCTTGAAAAGAACTATGGGATGAACACTCTAAGAATAATCTTCAAATATGGTGTTCTTGACGGAGATTTTCTTTGTAGTTTTTGTTTCTTTTTTTTATATCTCCGTGTTCGTTCTTTTTTTTTTGTGTCCTTTCTCTTCAATTGAAGAAGCAATCCCATTTTATAGACCTCGAATTCAAAAGAGCCGTTGGAGAGCAATTTGAATTTTGTCTTATATTAGGTAGGTTGTAGGATATGATTGTGGCGTGCTTTCGATTATCGGCGTGGCCGTAGGCATGATTAAGCGTTGTTTATGTCCATAGCGTTGAATCCGTAATGTCGACTCTTTTGTGTGCGTGTTGCTTTCTCCTTAGCCCAGGCGGCACTTGATAATTTGTCCATTAGGCGATTGATATTCTTTTTGTAGAAGATTAAATCTTATGCGGTATATCTTTTTTGATTGGCGCCAGGTGTGGTGACTTGATCAAGTAATTGGTCGATCTACCTTATTGAGTCTTCTAATGCATATTGTCTTAGCTCAATATCACGGATTTCGTTGATATAGGTCTTGAGTCTTACGGTAGTCTTTTCGATCTTTAGGTGACTCTGAGCCTCGGTGTCTTCGATCGTCTTAAGTCTTGAGGTTTGTTCTTGAGTCTTGAGTTCATCTGAGTCTTGAGTCCATCCGCGAGTCTTGAGTCCATCCCCAGAGTCTTGAGTTTATCGAGTCTTGAGTTCATCTGAGTCTTGAGTTCATCCGAGTCTTGATGTCTTCTGTCTTCACGATCTTGACTTCTTGTCTTGATTTATTCTTAGTCTTGATCATCGACCTTATCTGGGTCATCGATACTTGGACGACCTATACATATTGAGTTCCCCCTCAATATGTGACCTATCTTTACATCATCTATCTATACATTTCAATTTGGTCATCTTAATCGATTCTAAGTCATCGGTCGATTAACTTGGTCCGATGGTCTATTACTACTGTTTTGGAACTTCCATCAAAACTAAAATCTGATTTCCCAACAATTTCCCCCTTTTGATGGAACCAAAACACTTAATAAGAAAAAAGCAGATACCACGAATAGAAATGCAGATAATGAAATCAGTACATACCTTAGAAGACAATGAGATGTTGTCTTAGAATCAGAGAGATGGAATATTTCATTCAGATAGGTGTGTGCATTAGAGAATACATGAAAAGCGTACCTATCATCTGATTCCAAGTTGTCTTCCTCAGGTGTACTTGAACATTTGCAGCTCTTTGGGGATGCCAAACATCTTGTACATCCTTTGCATCGGCTTGTCCGGATCTTCTCTTCTATGGATCCCTCCTTTTTCAAAGAAATCCATAGTAGGCATTCTTGAACTTTACAACATCTAGCTTTTTATGCGGGCCTTGAAAGGTGGAAGGAGTAGTTCAAACAGTGGAGCTTCTGGTATCAGTGACATGATCTTTACTTCTTTCATCACTGTCTGGTAGAAGTCAGGATACATCGTTTCTAACCAGTTCCGGAATTCATCATCATTTTCAATCTGATCTTGATGAATCGAAATCTTCTCCAGGATGTATACGTCACACAACCATTCTCCTCTGATCTGATCCCATTATGGAAAGCGGATCTAGCCATCTGCCGAAGGATGTCTTTAACGGTGTTGGAAGGGCATTCTTCTCCCAAGCAATCTCCTCTGCAGCAGCTTCGTTCTTCCTCTTCCTTCGGATGTAAGCGATGTTCAGTCCCTTAGCCTCTGCTAACTTCTGCGTTTTGATGGTGGCCTCTCTTATTCTCTGTCTTGTTTGCTCTTGAATTTGTTTAGGAGTCATCTGGCTTTTGGTAGAAATAGGCGGCCTTGTCTCGATCTTCATGATTGCTTTCATCATCATGCCTTTGCCTTTCTTTCTCCTCGAGTCACGCTTTCGAGGTTCATCTTGTTAAATTTCTTCCACTAATTTCTTAGCGAGTTCAAGGCTCTTGGCCGATCATCGATTTCCATTCTTTTTACATGCGAATGAAGAAAAGTCTTCAATCTTAATCGACTCGGCAATAACCTCTGAAAAAGCAATTTTACGCTTTCGATGATCTCTTTGCTATATTTGCTCCACGATTTCTTTCACTTTAGCAACGAGATCGTGCCGATGGAGTGGGCGGCAAGTCGGAATCTGATGGTCTCTGGTAGAGATGTAATTGTTACCAACTGTGTCTGTTTTTCTTTCTTCTCTTTATTCACATGTCCTTCCCCCTTTTTGGTTTCATCAAAGAGGTTGGACATCTTGCGGTTCAGAGCATTGAATTGCCGTGTGATCTCCTCTCTGAGTTCCTCGACAACAAGAGGGGTGATCTGAGCGTGGCGAAAAATCTTGAGTTTCAAGAAGCGTCCGAGAGAAACTTCGATGTCCTGTCTTGCTCGTTCTGCAGAAGCTACAAAGTATTTCCAACCCATATCCATGTGGTTGCTAGTTTTCTCCAAAGATGCCCAGACATTCTCCAATAGTACATATGTCTGATTGAGCATATCTGTCTGAATTCTGAGTTTGTCAGACTGGAGATTGAGCTTCTCGGTAAGAGGATTGACTAGTTGCATTACTTCAGAAAGGATGGCATTATGCATCCCAACTGTGTAACTTCTTTCTCTGTCAACTAGTTTTGCTTGCTCTTCTTTAAATCTCTTCATCAGATCTGCTGTGAGCGCTGCGAATTTGTCTTCAATAGCAGCCTTGATCCCATCCTGAATCTTCTCAGCATAAAGATCTAGGGTATCTGAGCTCATCGTAGCAGTCTGGTCAGATGTTGAAGCCTTGCCAAGTCGGGTCTCATCTGCAGCACCCATTCTTGGTTCATCGGAAGCTCCCTCATGATCTCAGGAGGGTTGAGCAGTTTTTCTCCACATTATCGGCAATTCCGAACCTTTAAGTGAATCAACCATCTGATATCATCGTCAGATGCCAATTCAACAGCACTTTCAATCCCAGCATTGTTTAGGCATTTCAACTCCAAGTCTACAAAGAAATCTGATCCCAGAGTTGTCATGAGAATCAGAAATTATTCAATGCTTTTCAGTCTGATATCCCTCCAGAACACAATCTCTTCTATTTGTTCTTTGGATGCGGGATGTTGATCGATTCAAGGCATAGATCCGGCCACTACTCCTTGATTTGTTGCTTCATTATCCTTATGATGGGGCTTTACGGGCGAGTGAAACAAACCGCGGTTACGGTGTTGAAGGGATTATGAGAGATGGACACTTTCGCTTGCGGATCTCTTAGGTTCTTGTGACTTGATTGGAGATTGGGATATTTGTGGTTCAGGTTCGTTTTCAGCGTGTTGAGGGTGTTCAGTTTCCTGTACAGGTTCATTGATTGGTGGTGTGGGAGATGTTGGTGATCTGATAGGTGAGGGTGAGGGTGAGAAGATTTTGTGGGGAGAGGGTGGTAGTGATGATGTTTTAGGAGAGGGTGATGGTGATTTGGAAGTGGGCGTTGGCGATCTTGCTCTCTGGAAGATCTTGGTTAGAGGCAGATAATCAGATGGTGATTCTTCCTCAGATTGCTCCACTGCTGTCCCTCTGACAGATTTCTCTCCTTCTTCTGCGATCATCTGCTCTTCCTTTACTTCCCTGATAGTGGGCTCAGAGCGGACTGCTATCTCTTTTTCTGATCCTACTTGCATCAGATCCTTCATTCTGCTAACTTACTGGGCAGAACTTGGAGCAGTCTTCAGAGGAGATGTGACTCTCTTCTGACGTTTCCGCTGAGCATCTGGTTTCTTGGCCAGATCCTTCCTCTTCATCCTCTTCTCTGGAACGGCCTTTTCCTGCACTTCAGACGATGCAGTTGCCTTATCTTTTCCCTTCTTTTCTCCCTTGGGTTTGGGCACATAAGGAGTTGGATCTTAATCAGCTTGTCCAGGTAGGGACTCATCCTTGCCCAATATGGCCTTGTGCTTTGCTTGATATATCTTCGCTCCATTCTCGTTCCATTCATAATTCTGTGGCAGCTTATCTGACAGAATGATAGAGATTTTGTGTATGAAGGAGCACTTGGAAGATAAGCACACTTCATTGCTCTGGGTCAGTTCGAACTTCCCCGAGTCTTTCCTCAGTCATGTCTTGACCATACCCAACCAATCGATATCTGAAGCCTTCTTGATTATTGCAGCCATGACACTGATCTTATACGAAGTGACTGCATCAAGACTGTAGGCTGAGCACATGATCACCTTCTGAACGATCTCAAGAAGAAGGTGATATTTTCTCTTCAGATAGGAGGCTTTGACGTTTGTCGTGTTCTCCTTGTTTGCTGGTCTCAACAACTCGGCTTCAAGAATTTCTTTCTCTCCTAAATCAGTCGTGAAGGTCTCTGGATTGATGATTCCTCGAGTTAGGCCGAAGATCCTCTGGAGATCCTCATTCGTCACTCGCATTTCCAGTCCACCAACAGAAGAAATCAGGTCTGCATCAATATCTTCATCCCTCTGTAGATTGTATAAAAATTCCAGAGCTTCATGTGTGTGGACAATGTTCAGGTGTGTAGAGCAATATCGTTCCAGTCCACACGCTCGCAAGCATTCCAGAATTTCCAGCGATTCAGGATCTGAGGTGATGGTGAAGACTACATACTTTTCATCAATGATGTCTTTCTTCATCGATGCAAAGTTGCAGAACTTTTTCCCTTGACCTGGTCGTGGAACAAGATATGCCATTTCTGTACGATATGCAAATTGATGTTTAGTTTGAGTAAGATGTTTCAATAAATTCAGTCAAACCAGTAATTTTAGCATCAATTTAGCAAGTAAGCGTTTAGATCTAATAAATTACAGAAACATAGCATCACAACTTGTAAACCTAGGTACCAGAGAGAAATTGAAATCATGCAACAAGAAATTAAAGAAGAAATTACCAGAAATTGATTCGAATGATTTAGAAATCGAAAGAGTAGAATCAATTGATTTCGAAAGTAATTTTCTGAAGATTTTGAAAGTTTTGATCTTTTAAGAACTTTGAGAAGACGCAAGTAGTGGAAAAGAAGTTTTACGAGAAAGATTTGGATTTTATAGTATCTTGAGGAGACCTTTTTTTTTTAACTTTCCAAAGTACTCAAGTATTCGTGTTTTTGAAATCGATGGTTAGAGATTAATCGGCCAAAAGGTATTTTGATTGCACGGTTGAGAAAAGTAGTCTTCTCGTATTTCGGACTCGAAAATTCACAATAAAATGCATTAAAAACACATTCCCAAGTCCGCATTAAAAGTTTTGCAAAGCATGCGTCATAAAGTGAAAACAGAGTAAAAACATTTTATTTAAATAACGCATATAAGGTACTCAGAAAGGGATAAATAAGAGAACGTATCTGACTGATTGATATTGTAATCAACCCGGTTTCCCTTTGTGATCGATCGGTATTTGTTGACCTTCTTGATGGTTGCCTTAAGCATTTCCCAACAATATCTTACTCATCGATCGATTCTTGCTTGAAACACTTAAATCCTTATCGATCCACTTATCTGATACACTTCATCCTTCAATCTTCTTCTAATCAGCCCGCATTTACTAAAGTCAACTCCCGCCAAAACATTTACTTCGGGGAGTCAAAAGGTCGCCTCGATTCCCATATCGGCGCGATTTGACATTCCGTAATAATGGCATAGATACGCTGTGATTACTCACACCATCAACTCATCCAACCATTAGCCGCGTGTTCCTTACGCGTTGTTGATGCAAATTTCTCTTAAGGTCTTCTGAGAAAATAAATTTGCATTTACACCCCTAATTTCCTTCTATAAATTAGCCTGGGGTGTTTAGGGAAACAACACAACATAAACCATTCATCTTCTTTAGCATATACTTCATGCTTTTCCGATGAGTTCCTTATTTCCGGTGAAACTTCCGGTGAGAACCTTTAGCCTTTTTCCAATGAATTCAGCTTCTCAAATCAACCCTGTGTGTTCCTTCACACCTTTGCTTTAAGTCGTCATCTAAGATTTCACATACGATCAATGCAAAGCTTCTTTACCACCCATGGAAGCGGATCGGCTAAAGGAATGAGAAGGCACTTCTCCTAACCGTATGCACCTTGTGCGCCTATCGAGATGACAGAATTAACATCAACAGACTCAGTCTGAAACAAAACATGGGTTTGATATACGATCTTGTGTATCAAACTCAATATTTGCATGAGACACTCATGGCCATATGGTCTTTGTGACCAAACACATGTGTCTTGTGTCCCATTTAACAATTTGGAGAGCCCATTGATCTTTACGTCTAAGGGCTCTGGCTTGGACATCCTTCAAAGCCTCTCTCGCTCCTCACTCCGAAGCTTTTGAGATTGGCTCAGGATTCTAGAAGACTCTCTGATGCCCCTTCTAGGATCGAGGGAAAATGAGAGCATCATACCTTGAACTCTCTCTCTCCTTCCCTGCCTAGGGTTGGCTTAGGGCTTATGGTTTATGTATTGACCTCCGGGTCTTCTTGTACTTGTAGCTTGTAATACCACTTGAAGGTAGCTTGTGATACCACTTGTAACTTGTAAATCTGACCTCCGGTCTTTATCAATGAAAAATTATGTTATTTCATTGTTGTTGTTTCTTCCGACTTATACGTCTGTAGCTTTAAACTTGACTTGCTTGTTGGATTGCGGCTTTAATCGACTTATAAAGTAATCTTCCAATCTGATTAGTTCCCCATAATCGATATATCTTGAACTCGATCTCTCATTATGCGAACTTGGGATCGGCTACTTATCGACTTTTACGATCTGCTCCTTATCTGAACTTCGATCGACTCCTCGTCAGTCGTCGATCGGTTGAGATTCTAACTCAACTGATTCCTCTTAACTGATTAGTCTTTTAACCAACCGGTTACGAAATCATTCCACCAATCATTTACGGTGCACTTTCTCTGAGATCCGAAGCCCTGGCTGGTTGCATAACTCTCTGAATCGATCTCGGCTAAGCGGCTTGGTTAGAATATCGACTTTACGCTTGTCGTTATGGATCTTTTCCATCACGATATTCTTCTTTTCAATGTGATCTCTGATAAAATGGTGTCGACATCCACATGCTTGCATCTTGTATGTAGAACGAGATTCGAGTGATTGCAATAGCACTATTATTGTCCAAAAAATATAGATGCGTTCTTTCTACGATGTTATAATCCCTCAATTCTTGAGCTTAGCAGTAGTTGGGAACAACATGACTTCTGCGACCATATATTACCTTGATAGTAGATGTCAATCGATGTCTCTTCAGCTTCGAAAACCAAGAGATCGGTTTATTTCCCGGCCCGACATGAACACGAGGTTGACTTTACGTCGATTACGCAACCTCCGTGTCGAGAATCGAAATACCCACTAAGCTCTAGATTATCATCGATGGGTAAAATAAACCGGGGTTTACGGTCCCCTTCAGATACTTGAGAATCCGCTTACCGCTTCTAGGTGACTTTGCATTGGATTTGCTTGAAATGCGGCACATACACCCTCTTTGCAAAAGTAATGTCTCAGTCTGTTTGGCGATCGGGTATAGTAGTGATCAATCGAGCCCTATATTCTTTACGATTAACTTTCGACCATCTTCATACGGATCCATCTTGAACCGGTCATCATGGGAATTCTGGCTTCCTTGCAATGTTGAACTCAAAATTTGCGATGAGATTCCTTGTGTGCCGCTTTGGCGTATGAATATCCCTCCGTACTCTGCTTGACTTGTAAACCCGAAAAGTAATTCATCGACCCATCATGGACATCTCGGACTTCCCTTGCATCAATTTCTTTGAACTTCTCACATAACTTCTTGTTGGGAGATCCGAAGATGATGTCGTCCACGTAAATTTGAACCATCGAATATCTTCTCCATCTTCTATTGCGAATAAGGTTACGTCCCACTATTCCTTTAGTGAACCCGTTGTCTATCAAGAAGCGAGAGAGTGTATCATACCAAGCTCGAGGAGCTTGTTTGAACCATAAAGAGCTTTCCTTAAATCTACACTTGGTTTGCCTTTTTCAAAGCACGGAGGTTGTTCGACATAAACTTCCTCTGCTTAGTACCCGGATTTAAGAATGCACTCTTTACATCCATCGATACCTGATGAACCCTCTGTAGGCGACATATGTCGAAAACAACCGAATGGCTTCTAGCGGCGGCTGGTCTGCAAAGGTCTCATCATAATCAATTCCTTTTTGTGAATACCCCTTAGCAACAAGTCTTGCCTTATTCACGGTTATGACATTATTCTCATCTCTCTTGTTCTTGAATACCCACTTCGTGCCAATCACGTCTTGATGAGTTGGTTACATCACCAATTTCCAAACTTGATTCCTCTCAAATTGTTCCGATTCCTCTTGCATGGCTAGAATCCGACTTGCATCTTGTAGAGCTTCCTCTCATGGTTGGTTCCTTCAAAAGGCAGATAACAACGATACATGGCACTTTCACCAATCGATATCTAGTTTTGACTCTGTCGGATGGGTCTCCGAATGTCGATCGATTGGATGGTAGGTAATCCGTCCTTCTTTTTTACGATGTGAGTCTGTTTGGAGAACATCATCCATTTATGATAGTAGTTCATTACTAGTGATTGGGAGTGGTGCGAATTATGATCCACTTGATAAGAACATGTCTCGGTGATGTTGGACTTATCATGTGTTGATGTCTGTTTGTAGGAACTTCGGAGTTCCCCCGAACGGATGGTTCGATTGATCTTTCTCTCGATTATATCGGCTTCTTCAATGGCGGTTGTGAGTACCTTGTAATTCCGATTGACTGGTGAATCGGCAAGATCAAGTTACAGGATATACATTGCTTCGTGTTTAGATTCTTTCTCCTTGATGCTTAGGTGATCCATTTTTGCGTATCATCGTGGCGGTTGATCTGATGCGGCTTGTTACGGCGACTTTCTCTTGTTTAGAGGATGTCTCATCAAAGACCACATAAATTGTTTCTTCCCCAACTAGGGTTCGTTTGTTCTAAACCCCGAAAGCCTTCTTTGGATGAGGAATATCTAAGAATATACCCTCATCGACTTGGCCTCAAAAGTCTTCAAGCCTTTTTCCCATTGTTGTGAATGAAACACTTGCACCCAAAAACATGAAAGTATGAAACCACGGGTTTTACCCTTCCACAATTCATAGGGTGTTTTGAAGTGAGTCTTAGTCGGAGAACATACTGTTACGAGTATGACATCACGATTGATTATTATGCTTTCGAAAGCGGCTTGGTGTCGCATGTTAAATTAACATAGTCTGAGCAACTTCCTTGAGATTCTTTTTCTCCGATTCTTTCTCCCATTTTGTTGTGGCGTTCTTCTTGGTGATCTTTGTATACCAAACTCGCTCTGTCTAATTATCCTTTATCGATCTTTTTACTATCTTTGACACCGCTTCTCGTTTTGAAGCTTCTTGAGCAGCTCGGGTATCTTGTTGTTATCTCGTTCTTCTTGTATAAGAATACAACCCAAGTAAACTTGGAATAATCATTCACGATTACTAGAGTATATTTAAAATCCCTTTGAGGTATTTATGGCGGTCCGAATAGATCCATATGGGCGCGATTCTGCGATTACTCTCTTTGAATCTTTGGTCGGTATTCCCTTGAATGAGGCTTTGACTTGTTTTCCCTTCTGACATGCGGCACATGTCTGATCTTTAGAGAATACCTCATTCGGAAGTCCCTCAACCAAAGGCACCCTAGCTATCTTGTTAAGAGTCTTGAAGTTCAGATGACTCATTCTTTTGTGCCAGAGCCAACTCCTACTTTTGGAACTCTTAATAATTAAGCATGCATTTCTTGGGCAACTGTTCCAATCTGCTGTGTAGATCGTGCCTTTCCTTGAACTAGTTAGCAGGATTTGTTGAGTAGCTCGATTCCTTATCGTACACTTGTCGCTCGAGAACTCAAAGTTGAATCCGTTGTCCATGAGGTGTCTTGATAGTACATTGTGCTTTAATCCTTCCGACATCTGAGACTCCGATTACTTGTACATCATCATTCTCTAAGTTTCCGAATCCTTTGGTAAAACCAAAGTTATCATCACCGAAAGAGTACCGTGGGCCTTCTTGTTCTTTGTAAAGAGCTAAGGAGATGTTTGCTTCTGTCATATGCCTTGAGCATCCACTATCGATGTACGAGATAGTTGCTTGTACACACCTCTTTTGTTGGCGATCCCACGCGAACACCAAATCAATTAGGCTTTAGGTACCCTTTGGAATTGGGTCTGGGGGTTAGTGGTGGATTTAGGGATCACACAAGCGAGAAACACTTCTATGATAATCGGATAGATTAGAAGGTGCGATTTGTCTCCCATACATATCAACATAATCATCGTCTCTTTATATCTTTTCGATTAGTATGATTATTAAATGTGAGCTTTGGGTGACTTAGAAGACTTGGGATTTTTCTTTATATTTTGTCTTCTTTTAACCCGGTGTGGCTCGGTCTCTGATAGCCCTAGGTCTCTGGTTATAAGGGTAGTCTGTTGCTACCATAGAAAGATTCATATCTTCTTGGCATAGATGGTCTTTTGCGGTTTACCTATAGCTTGCTTATTAGGCGGTGACCTTGATTGGGTCTCAGATTAGATTTTTCTTTTTTGAGTTGTCTCTTACGATACCTAATCTGCTTTGTCGAGTTTCTTGAGGTTTTCTTGAAAAGAACTGGATTCTTCTGTTGATTCCTCGGTGATGTTAATCGATTGGGGGTCCATTTGTTCCCTTTACGATTAGGCACTTGCCTTACTTGCTCGTAGTCTTTTTCCCTTATCGGATACATGTTTAGCTTTTTTGTGTATCTTTATGAAACTTCGTTTGATTACACCGCTTAAAGTGAATCAAAGCGGGGCTTTTGAGATGTAGAAGGTTCTCATACCCAATTCCGCTTCTTGTTAGTCGGCATTCGAAAATAGGTGTTCATATCTTGAGCGGTTTTGATGACTTCGTGAAAACCTCTATTTTCTAAATATGAACTATCCTCGATAGATTTTAGACTCTCATGTAGTAAGAATAGTTCATCAAATTTAAGCTTGAAGGATTTTGAAATCATCGGGTTGTTGTTTATTGATTGCTATCTGATCTTTGATCTGTTTCTCTGTCGAAAGATTTAACCTTGATGCGTTAAGTTCCTCGATTACCTTTTGGCGATTTGGTTTGATTTGATTCGATAGCTTTCTTGTGACATTCTCTTTAACAAAGGCGATTATTTACGATCCTTAGCTTGTCATTTTTAACTTCCACTATTGTATAAGTGTCTCTTGCATTAGAGATCATCAGCAATTGCTTTCGAGTAGAGCGCAAGTCAATCTCTCCGGCGGGTGTGCTAATAATAGCGGTGTGGAAATAAGCGAAAGTTTTGGAGGTTACCTCGGTTGGTCTTCCTCCTATCCATCGGTGATTTCATCATCGAAGAGAATATCGGATCTTCATGTTAAGTGGAATTCAAAGACCAATTATCGAGGAAGTCTTCTCTGAGATGAGTAGCGAGTCCTCGGGAGGCGGATAGGAATCATCAATTCGGATATGTCGTGACCATGGCTTTTACATCTCTGGCGTTTGATCTCTTACATTCCGCTTCTCTTCTCTTTCTCTGGGGAGTCGGTCAGGCGATCGGTCTTTGTAGTGACTGGTTTCTCCCGATTGAAGCATGATCCTCGATCTGAACTTCCTCTGCCAGGTGAGTCAACTTCCGTCTTGGGATCTGTCGGGTGACTTCCCTTTCGATGGTATCCCCGAACTCCTTCTGTCGGATCTGTTATCTCTTCTCTCATCGGCCAGATCATCTCTTTTCTTTTCTTCTGCATGATCTCTTGATCATCGGATCTATTCCTTTCTAGTGATGCATCGGTTGGCCTCCTGTTTCTACATTGTCTTGATAGTCTCTGTAGAAAGCTGCGATACTTACCAAGTTGAGTATTTGATCTTTCAAAGTTTCTGATAGCGAGCGTCTGTTTTGCTTGACTCATTATGTTTCCAACGGAGTTCGGTGGCCTTTGATCTGCTTCTTTGGTTGCTTTGAATGCAATGATTTAGATGTTGAGGCTTGACGGGCCTTTCGTCTTCATCTGCTTTCCTCTTTCGATTAAATCGAACTCATGGGCTTTAAGGCTTAGGAACAAGCTACTTGGCTTCATCTTGGAAATGTCTTGGCAATCCTTGATTCTGGTGACTTTCATGTCCCATTCTTGGTGAGAGATCTCGATTATCTTGTAATTGATGTCTTTGTCGACATCTCTCTTCCAAGTTCTCGTAGCTTATTCTTGACATGGTGATCCTCCCATCGAGCTCGTTGATGGTCTCGTTAAACAAACATTTTTGAGCTTTTCGAACTTCACGATTCGGCTTGTAGTCATTTGTCTTTGATCGATCATTTTCTTCGCACATCTCGGCAAAGTATCCCACATTTGTTTAGCGATTTTGAGATACTTTATCTTCTCCTTGGTGACTTTATCCATCGTCTTCATGATTATATGCTGGCGATTGTATCTAGAAATATCTGACTTTCTTTCTTACGCATCCATCGAGTAATTTGGGCTTTTTTATTACAAGACTTCCGGTGCGTGATCTGGATCTCCTCCAAGCTGGCGGGTTGTCGTGATATATGATGATGGGTCCTCGTTCAATGACTTCCATCGATACGCCGCTTATCGATCCCAATGATTGCACATGTATATAGTCAATCTGCATACTCATCAATTGAAAACTTAGGGCGGATCATGATACATGCGGGTATTATCCATCTTTGAGTGATTTTGAAAAGCGAATGAGTTTTGAAAATGGTTTTTCAAGATCTCTGTTCAAATGACCACAAAGATTCTTCCTCAAGAATCGATGATACTCAAAACCCGATTATGCAGTAGAACCACTACTCGATACCACTTGTAGGTCGAGCGGGTTTTGAGGGCAAAACTAGAGGGAGGGGTGAATAGACTTCTAAAACTTTTAAAGGCGAATCGGTGTGATTGCAGATTTCTGATCCAGTCTTAGTGTATCGGTTTGGGTGATGTTCAATCTTCTTGAAATTGAGGCGGTCGGTTTGATATCTGTCAATTTAAGCGAGAGTCACGGAAGCTTGTAAATACCGATGTGAAAAACCGGTTTTATCAATTGATTCTTAAGTCAATTTTCAACCCGGTGACTAAGGTGTCAACTGATCGGATCGGTTGCTTAGTGCGGTGAGCTTAACTTAGAATATGTATGCACTTTTAAACTTCGGTTGTGAATAGTGTAAAGCAATAAATAAAAGCAAGTAAATGCACCGCAAGACTTTTATAGTGGTTAGAGGCCAGAGCGAGTCTTCATCCACTCTTCCCTTAACTTTCGAGGGAACCTTAATCGAACTTAGTCGTAACACAGGCGGACTTAGTTTTACCGTGTTAGTCGACACTCAGCGAATGTTTATCGAGTTCACACTCAACGAACTAGAAATCGAAAAACTAGAATCCTAGTTTGAAATCTTACTTGATAACAAACTTAACCCTAACTTATGTTTGGGTAA